>OX382298.1:10000000-10437294 GCA_947507805.1 Aporophyla nigra | reverse complement strand
CACTAACTTACGAATTTTAAGAGGAAATTAGGATTTTCAAACCTAACTATAAATATAACAATTAGAGGCTTTGCCGGAGAGGCATTTGTACTTCTTTAACGGAATTAATAAGTAGAAATGTTTTGGTAACCACATTTTAACAATGAAATAACATTAAGAAAGCGTATAAAAATAGAAGCAAGAGTTTTCTTTTAATACCTAGTTTTATAAGAAGAACAGTTTTCTAATAATCGTAAAAATATAATTTCGTAGCATCCCGTAGCACCCCGTAGCGCCCCGTAGCCTGTCGTAGACCACCCTCCATAACTTCGTAGACACATCGGAAATTGCTTGCGGGGATCACCAATTCGCTTTGCAAGCACTTTTGTTAGCACATGAGGCACTCCACGAAAACTATTCTGAAGAAAACCAATTCCAGTTTCAGGAAATGGGGAAATAGATTTACAGGTCATCGTTTATATATACGTAAAGCGAAAACTTTGTACCCCTTGGAAATGACGCGGACGGAAGAGTATGTTATTTGGGACAATATTTTTTTATAGAGACGGCCAGAAAGCGAGTATTTTTATACAATAATGTATTAGAAATACATTAAGTTCTAAATGAATTATGATCGAATTTCGACCACTAGACGACCACTAGTTATAATAATAATAATATTATGATTATGCGGATAAGCGTAACATTTTAAATGGAGAATTAATTGATATTTAATACTTGTCAAATGTTTTCACGGCGATTTACGCACGGAATTATATTCCGGATGTTTATATAATAAAAGTCCTATCTTCGGACGTCCATCAGGAGTAATTAATTAAGATATATATTGGGTTTCTTTAATGTGTTTGTCACTATGCTGCGGTCTACTGTAATGATAAGGATTATATCTGTTAATGTGGCATTATAAGGCAAGATAGGTGGACAATCGTTCCAGCGGGGCGAGTACGGTCTCTGTGATAGGGTTGAGTCACACATTTTATCACGTTTTTTTCCCAAACTGTGATAAAAATGTGTGACTCAAGCCTATCAAAGTAGGCCGTGTCCGCCCCCGTAGGTAGATAGGATTGGAAAATTCTTGTCGTTGGTCCCGGCTGTCATTCACGGCTCTTTGACAGTGGTTATGGGTGGTCAGAAGCCTGAAAGTCTGACAACCAGTTTAACCTACGGATATCATATTACCCAGTAACGGGTTGTCCTTGTATTCAGCTGCCCAACATTTTTGAGAAAAGGCTAGACATCTAATAATAGATAATAGGAGATATGGAAAAAATTCTTTGGAGAGAACAATAACTATAGTTTACAGTAGCCAACACAGTACATTCTATTTATAACATTTATGAGTTGCAACTTCTAGGTTAAAGTGTCGTAAAGTGAAAATAGTATTCGAATTTACATCGTTATCAAGTTCAAATTTATCTATGTTGGTCACGAAGCAGCTATTCTCGTAGTTTACAACTTACAACAGTTCGAATGATGCCATAAACTATACGCGTGTAACACTCTTTCATACATATAAACAAGATATTTTATGTTTTGATAACGTTCTACATGTAAAGAATTATGGTGATTGATGATTCTCGGCTCTGTTTTATTGAGGAATTTTAGATGATAGTTTCAAACTATGCAGATTTTAGATACAGAGGAATTTATATAATTGTTAAAAACATTGGACACCAGCACGCGTAGCATGAACACCGTAGAAATGGGTTTTGTCTATTCTTGGAAGAATAGAGATAGAATTGTCATGCTACGCCAGTATAAAACGGTACAAATCTTTCTACAATCTTTAATTTTGTCTTTAATCTTTCTACAATCTCTAATTTTGTCTATTCTTCCGTCGACAAATCCCATTTCTACGGCGGTCATGCTACGCGTGCTGGTACAGTAGTTCATATTATCATTAATTCATTACAAAGTATTTTTAGTATCTTTGTTATCGATGATAGAGATATTTTGTATTTAATCAACACTAATGTAATAATGATGAAGAATTGGTTTTAATGAGCTTATCTATGGAACTATCTGTCAGATTGCATTAAAAAAATGTCCGCATTTGACAGCCTATTTCTTGAGGAAGGTTACTGGCTTATTTAACCTCACGCTACAACCCTTAGGAGATGAGCAAATAGAAAATAAGTAATAGTTTAAAAAAAAATAAAAAACACGCTTCCATAGAAAACCAAACTAAAAGTAGAAAATAATGGAAAAAAGCGTGGGGTGCCTGATATCAATAAAAAATACCTTATAAAGCACGCCACGCTTTTTTCCATTATTTTGTACTTTTTGGTTTGGTTTTCAATGGAAGCGTGTTTTTTTAGTTTTTTTTAAACTATTATTTATTTTCCATTATTTTTACGGTGTTTCGAATTTTGAGACGTATGTCAGCGTAGTTTGTGATGTATGTCAGTGTAGTTTTCGAAGACAGTTTTTTTGCCGTCCTGGTAACCCTGGCAAGGATAATGGCAACAAATTTATGAAATTATAATATATAGTATTGTCATCGGTCCTCGATAAGTCTACAGAGTTTAAAAGAAATCTGGTCGTTTAAAGTGGGTCAAAATCGCGCTATAAGGAGTCGGTTACAAACAAACATACAAACATATAAGTGAAGCTAATATAAGGCGTGTAAAAAAGACAGTAAGATAACTAAAAGACAACGAATGAAACCTGCGATGGGACACGGTGGGTCGGGATCCGAAATTTCCCGCCGTCGAAGTCGTGGGCAGAAACTAGGTATTTGATAAGAATGCAAATACATTTGTATTGACACCTGATAATAATATCAACTACTGATAACACGATCTTGATTTGTAAAAAAAACACAGATACATGGAGAACAGGTGATGGAGTAAATGATACACTTATATATTTTACACAACAGTTCTTATACAATACTGTGCTGATTTTCCTTTCCTTTTTAAGGTAAATCCATTCTTCATAACACATTATTAGGGTTAAATCGGATGCCAAAAGGACAGGCCGTTCTAAGGATTTCGTAATAGGTTTGTTATCCTTTTCTTTAACACGTTAACTTCCATGGTAAAAATCTGAAAAAGTCAAAAAATGTACTTAGTGTTATTTCACTTTAAATAGATTATTTATTCCATAAATACATTATTTATTCCATAAATACATTATTTATTCCATAAATACATTATTTATTCCAAAAACATGGCCGCCAGGCAGCAACGAAATGTTCAGATTTTGTATGTGTTGTCGGTCATATAGTCCGACAAGGCCTGAATGGAACAAACAGTGTCGGACACATAGTCCGACATGGCAGTTAACGTGTTCAATACATATATATCGGTATTGGATGATATAATTTTACTAATATTACGTGAGATATGTGTAAGGCTGAAAGAATACAGTCACTATGAGAACGCAAAGATTTCAGTCGAGTGGTAATGAAATATATTTATGAGTTTAGAGTGTGGAAGTTTGAAGTAGGAGCGATTTGTTTTTGCTATACTTCAATCACCAATACACTTGAGCAAACAATATACACTATGAAATATACAGAACTAGCAACTCGCCCCGGCTTCGTTCGGGTGTAGTGTATGTGAAGAAGGTCGTATAACTATAAAAGTGACAAATTGCGTGCACTGACTGGACAGGTACTTTCAACCTGTGTGTTCTTTCCCCAAAAGACCATTTCAGACATTAATCTACATGATCTGACCAAGATTATACCTGAACTTTAAAGAGACTGCGACTTCTGAGTTTGTTTCGGCCTTTTTTCTCAGAGTATAGGAAAAGCCGACCTAATCTAGTTAAAAAAAAGACGTATAAAAGTGTTTGTACGAACCTACTTACAGAAATGAAATCATTTATAAAATTTCTCCCTGCGACGCGACGTGAGCGGCAACGGAGCATGCCGGCTGACCGCCCGTTTCGCCCGTAATTTTAAATTTAAGATGTAATGTTTAGAAGAAGTTAGCGGAGAAACAACTTTATACTATTAAGATAATATGCTTTTTATTTGTTTTCTTATTATTGTTCACCCTAGTAGTACTCGCAACCGGCGTGTGTGTATGACCAATTGTATGAACCTAAACGAGGCAAAAGGAGTGTGTAGAGATCGTAGCAGGTGGCGTTCCGTGGTTTCTGCCTACCCCCATGGGAAAAAGGCGTGATTGTATGTATGTTCACCCTACTACTTGCAGTGGTATACACCGTTTTTTTTTTTTTTTTTTTTGCTTTTGTTATTTGCTTACGATGCATAATAACGACGAATAATATTCCATTATGAAGAAACCTTTTTATAGAAGCGTTTGTATTTTCCCACTGTTAAAAAATAAGAAAAGCATTTACCCTATATACATATGCATGACAACTGTTGAAGTAACAAAAGTAAGTATCTGCTTATCCTGTCAGGGTCGCGAGATTGTTCGAAAGAGTTACCGTGACCCTGGCACATGGGCAACAGAAGGAACACGGGTGGGTTTTAGTCAGTAAAAGTCTGACACGCCCTCCCGCTCCGCCCAGATCGGGAGAAGTCATTTGATGATTTCCCATCCAGAAAAAAAAAAAAAAGTATCTGCTTATCAACAGCTATAACTTATCTACTTTGTAACAGTGACGGTAAAAAACTTTGTTTTGAGAAGAACGTTACCTACATCTTTTGAAGACGTCAAGAAATTTTCATAAAGTTTTTCTTTGATATTGTACTTACTTAGTTGATAAAATTTCTTTTTTCCCTAAAATGGAAGGGGAAGGGCTACGGCGTAGCATTAGCACTACGATTTTCGTAGTCTACTACGCGAACGAATATGTGTGTTTTTATCTTATTTACCTAAAAGTTTCTAATGTAAATTTTTTCGTTTTTTCGAAGTGCTTACCAACTACAATCAGTTAGTGATAGAATGTCGTTTTATTAGGGTTCCGTTGCCAAATGGCAAAAACGGAACCCTTATAGATTCATCATGTCTGTCTGTCTGTCTGTCCGAGTATGTCACAGCCACTTTTTGCCGAAACTATAAGAGCTATGATGTTGAAACTTGGTTAGTAGATGTATTCTGTGAACCGCATTAAGATTTTCTCACAAAAATAGAAAAAAAAAAAACAATAATATTTGGGGTTCCCCATGCATAGAACTGAAACTCAAAAAAAATATTTTCATCAAACCCATACGTGTGGGGTATCTATGGATAGGTCTTCAAAAATGATATTGAGGTTTCTAATATATTTTTTTTCTAAACTGAATAGTTGTCGCGAGAGACACTTCCAAAGTGGTAAAATGTGTGTGTCCCCCCCCCCCGTAACTTCTAAAATAAGGGAATGATAAAACTAAAAAAAAATATATGATGTACAATTACCATATAAACTTCCACCGAAAATTGGTTTGAACGAAATCTAGTGAGTAGTTTTTTTTTTAATACGTCATAAATCATAAACCACAATTTACCTTACATTCAGTCAACTCAAACATAAAAATTAAAAAAAAAAAACATTTAATTTCATAAACATAAACCTTATGCATAAACTGTGAATACCTGCAGGTTTGTACGGAACCCTCGGTGCGCGAGACCGACTCGCACTTGGCCAGTTTTTTCGTTTTTTCGAAGTGCGTACCAACTAGAATCAGTTAGTGACTGAATGTCGTTTTATTTTTATTCATTCTCACACAGAATTCCGAAATTGCCATGCATTTTGATCAATCGATTTAGTTTTTATCAAAAAGAATTCACACTACATTATTGCTTGTTTCAACTGTTACATTAGGTATAAAATTAATCTTGATTCCATAGAGTTATAAGTACCAGTGAATAAACATGTCAAGAGCAAACCACTTATCATTGCGCTCGATAGAAATATAGCTATGTGTCTCATAAATATATTAAGAAGGCAGGTTGTTTCTTTTAAATTCAATAACTCACCATTTGTATAAATTCAATAGTTTTAGAAAAAAAAAGTAAAAGCATGTGTTTACATACATACAAGCATGAGTACCTACTACGCTTTGTTATGGGCGACTAGTTTAATCTTTTTGACTTACCGTCCGTACCCTGGACAATTAAATAGTGCCTGTAATTGGTTTATCTATACTATAATAATATTATATTATATATATATTATATTATAATAATTATAATGCTGAAAAGTTTGTTTGTTTGGTTGAACGCGCTAATCTCAGGAACTACTGGTCCGAATTGAAAAATTCTAAAATTCTTTTTGTGTTCGGTAGCCTATTTATCGAGGAAGGCTATAGCCTATATAACATCACGCTACGACCAAGAGGAGCGGAGCAGCAATGAAAAATGTTGCAAAAACGGAGAAAATCGCACGGGCAGGCAATTCGATGCGACGGGAAGGTTCGGGGGAACAAGAAATTTGACGCGGACGAAGTCGTGGGCAGAAGCTAGTTTGAAATAAATAAATTATTTTATTAATTAAACAAATACACAAAATCAGAAAACTACACTAAATCACATAACTTCACAAAATCACCAACCTACAAAAAATCACAAAACTATACAAAATCACAAAACTACACAATAACACAAAACAACACAAAATCTCAAAACTACACAAAATCACAACACTACACAAAATCACCAAAATACGCTAAATCTGAAAACTACGCAAAATCACAACACTACAAAAAATCACAAAACCTCAGAAATCCAACTAAATTTTCCAACAGATACTTATATTTGAAATATAAATATGTATCATACCTTATTAATCTCGCACTTTCATATGTCCACCTGCAGAAATCAAGAGTTGATGGAACCATACGATTACCTTATTCTAAAAATGGCTAATCAAATTAACCTGATTGAAGACATTGACAGTACCGAAATTTTTGTTAGTACTAAACACAACATCCCTGAACAATGTGTGAAAGACTTGGGTGACGTTAAAAACCAGCTTACCATCGTTAGTCAAAATATAAGGAGTATAATGAAAAATTTTGATGATTTCTCTATTTTCCTGACGCGGCTAAATTTCTTACCCGATATTATTATCCTTACTGAATGCAGACTACATGATCATACCCCCAAAGTTCAATTAAATGGCTACGAATGCCATTATTCCCAATTTTATTTAAATCAGAATGATGGATTAGCAATTTTATATAAATCGGAACTTAACGTCGCTATACGCGAGCCAACTTTAAAAGATGCAAACTGTTTAGTTATTGATGTTGGCACAGAATTTACCATTTTTGCCATTTATCGATCGCCCTCAGTATACAACATTAGTAATTTTTGCGAATCTTTAGAAACCCCCCCCAGCTCCATCAATACTCCATCCATGGCAATTATAGGGGACATGAATATTGATATTAAAATCGGTACGGAAGACAAACGCGCCAGTGAATTTCTTGACATTATTGGATATTACGGGTTCTATCCTGGGCATCAATATCCGACACGCGAAAACTCTTGTCTTGACCATGCATTCATAAAAACAAAAAAAAACTGCAAAAGTTGTCATATGCCAGTCTTCTCTCACCGATCATGACACAGTACTAATAGGAATAAGTAAAGAACCAGCTAGTCAAAAATCTATCCCTGGGCAAACTAAATATAAGCTAAAGTTGGACTACCCTAACATACTTCACGAAATAGAAAATACTGATTGGAAACCTATTTTAAAGTGTGATGAACTTAATACAGCAGTAAATATGTTAACAGATAATTTACAGGACATCTTAAATCGACACACCAAAAAAGAAATTATTCGCAACTCTAGAACTATAAGAAGGCCCTGGTTAACAAAAAATCTACTAAAATGTATACGTAAAAGAGACACACTACACATGGAAACTAAAAAAGACGAAAATAAAGAGAACTTTACTCTGCAACAAAAATACAAAAACTACAGAAACCACTGTAATAATATTATAAAAAATCTCAAAAATGCCTATGATAAAAATCTCCTCGACAGTTCTAAAACGGATAATAAAAAAACCTGGGCAGCAATTAAAACAATTTGTAATCTCAAAAATAAAACCACAAATAGTGCATGTTTACTCAACGCAAATCCGGATCCGGAAGTCTCACTGAATATGGCTAATTCTTTTTTTGCTGACGTAGGAATACAACTTGCTGAGCAGTCCTTGACTCAACTCAAAACAACAGAGTTAGAAGTGGCAAATTTAGCACTAACCCTGGACAACTCTGGCCCTTCTCTATCTCAGTCCTTTTTCATGACTCCAACTGACGAAACAGAAGTTGGCGCTATCATAGCAAACCTCAAAAACGACTCCGCTCCAGGCTGGGATGGAATTCCGAACCGTGTTTTTAAACTAGCTCAACACTGCCTAGCCTGTCCCATCTCTTACATTTGTAATCTGAGCATGTCGTCAGGAATAGTTCCAGTTCAGTTAAAAACAGCAAATATTTGCCCGATCTACAAAGCTGGAGATGCATCAATCCCATCAAATTACAGGCCTATTTCACTTCTAACGTCCCTGTCCAAAATTCTGGAGAAGCTGGTGAACAAGAGACTATTAGCGTACTTAGAGAAGAACCAACTCCTTTCGACCAACCAGTACGGATTTCGCAATGGCAGATCAACTGAGGACGCAGTTTCTAAGTTAGTAGATCATATTGTTAACAGCCTTGACAGGGGCAAAAAGTGTGTCGGAGTCTTTATTGACCTTGCCAAGGCTTTTGATACCGTTTCGAGACCAATACTGATTAAGAAGATGGAACGTTTGGGTATCAGGGGCATTGCTTTGGAATGGTTTACCTCCTATCTTTCTGAACGTAAACAGAAGGTTTGTCTGGGACATTTCCAGAGTAACTCTGCGAGCGTAGGATATGGGGTGCCCCAAGGTAGTGTACTTGGCCCCACCTTGTTTCTCTTATACGTTAATGGTCTCTGCTCACTCAATTTGGCCAACGCGCAAATATTTGCTTACGCAGACGACACAGCATTAATTTTCCATGGCGACTCATGGAAAGAAACCTATGATACTGCAGAGGCCGGAATGAAGACGGTGATCAGCTGGCTGCAACATAATTTACTTACCCTTAATATTAAAAAAACGAAGGTGGTGAACTTCTCAGTAAGCAAAAAAACAAGTGCTCCTAATCAACACGTACTCAAATCCCACCAATGCAGCTATAGTCTAAGAGATAGCTGCAGCTGCCCTGTCTTTGAACAAGTTGAGAGTATCAAGTACCTCGGTGTCAGCATAGACAAACACCTGACATGGACAAAGCAAATACAATCGGTTGCTTCGCGCGTAAGGAAGCTTTTGTACATATTTAAAAGACTTCGTTCTATAGCTGACAAGGATACTCTCAAGATGACCTACCTGGCTTTATGTCAATCTGTGCTTGGGTATTGTATAGTATCTTGGGGTTTCGCTGGCAAAAGTTATCTCATTGTGGCTGAACGTGCACAAAGAGCCATTCTAAAGGTCTCTCATGGATTAGGAATTCGATACCCCACTGACATGTTGTATCGTGAAACGAGAGTGCTTACTGTGCGCCAACTTTATATTTTGTCAGTGCTACTTAAATTTCATAAAACTGCAGTAGCCACAGTCGTAACGGATCACCGCACACGTAGAAAGCCCAAATGGGACAGAGTCTTCTGCAAACTAAAATTCGGTAATAAGGCCTTCTCATTTATTGGACCATACCTGTATGAAAAGGTTAACAAAAAGCTCAACATCTACTCCTTGACGAAGTTTGGGTGCAAAAAACAGGTTCAAGAGTGGCTGCTCGGGCTTGACTATACTGAAACGGAACACCTTATATCTCTCAACTCTTAAAGTATTCATCTTCACATACACTTGCTCATCTCTTCCTAACAGTCACATCATACATACAGTTATCACATACGTACACTTATCACATACACACGCTTATCACATACACTCACTCTCCACATACACAAACTCTTCACATACACACACTCTTCACATACACACACTCTTCACATACACACACTCCTCACATACACACACTCTTCACACACACACTTTGCATATCCACACTAACACTCATCACATGCATATATCATTTTGGTTACCTTTTAGTCTGTAGTTTTAGTGAAATTTACTAAACTGTTGCTATTGTTTAACAAAATCCATATTATATGTCGAAAGAGACTGGATCCTGCGACACAGGGTATCCTAGTGCGGGATCCAGTGTCACATCTAAATACTGTGAAACGTTTGTGAACCAATAAATATTATTATTATTTATTATTATTTAAATAGTAATAGGAAAAACAAAAATAATAATATAAACGTACGTGTTTATAGTAATTGTAATAGTTTTCGTTTTACGTTACTACGAATGAGTCTTCACTGGTTCAGATTCAAAACTCTAAAGTCGTCAAACTATAGCTAAAATACGGTTATAAAAAAATACCCAACTCTAGAAATATTATCTTGACTTAGAATAACAACGGTTGAGACGAAACGTCTAGAAAGGACAATTAACTTCCAACGTTTTATAGACAAACGAGACTAAAGCAAAGGTATTCAGCTATTCCACCTTCCATTAAAAGTAATTTATTTCTCCATCGCGCTCAGAAAACAGACTATTTATTCTGGTGGGGGATCCTGAAAACCCACTTTAATCTTCAGGGATTCAACAAACGATGCTGGAATATATAAAAATAGGTACAAGTGATGGATTCAGATGAAGTTTTATTCTAGTATTATACTTGGATAACCTCTGTTTATTTTTATTTTCCCTTGGCGCCATGTTGTATGTTATTTATAGGTAACTTCTTTCATGTTTCCCACAGTCATGGACGTTTTATGTAACTATGTTAACTATAGGTTATATTGAGTCCCATGAGAGCACTTAAAATATGTATGCTGCATTGAACTTATTAAGTACCATATTCTATATTTGTAAAGTTCCATTCCATGGTACCTAACTAAATTATATCGCTAATGGGACACAATTTTAATAGTCATTTTCTCGAAACAGAGATTGGTATTTCAAATCGTTAGTTTCTAATTGGAATTCCTCTACAAATATGGCTTCCACATATTCGAGAAATAACACGAAAACAAGTAAACAAAAGCCTTAATCATTGTTCCAGACAAATTACAACATTTGTTAGCTTCCAATACATTTATTGCGTTGAAATATGTATAGTGGAGGTAGAAGTTGTTGCGTATTGGATTTTTCTAATACAAAATTCCTCAGTAAAGGCAAGTATCTACCCGCTTCGCATTTCACTGGCTTCCGATTTCTTCTAGCGCATTTATTTACGGTTTTGTTTGTATTCATTCGACACTAGACTGAAGTTACGAAACGCTTGAAGGGAAATGAATGATATATTAGCTTCATTTTACACACGTGTAGGCTTTATTTATTAAGTAGGTACTTTGACAGCTCAATTAACACCTACTCATTAACGAGGCCAAACTTTCGACAGGAATAAGTGGTGTAAATGTTATTTACTTTTTTTTTGACAAACATTGAGACACAGTACATTTCGTTATCTATATATATAAAATTCAAAGTCCTGAGTGACTGACTGACTGACTGACTGACTGATATATCAACGCACAGCCTAAACCGCTAGTCCTAGAGACATGAAATTTGGAGGGTGTATTCTTTGTGAAGAGTAGGTATCCACTAAGAAAGGGTTTTTTGAAATTCCATCCCTAAGAGGGTGAATTGGGGGGTTGAATTTTCACGCGGGCGAAGCCGCTGGCGGAAGCTAGTCCAGAATAAGTTTTATTGACCTTACCATCAAGCATAATTAATTAACCACTTTCTAAATGTAATGTTTTCAAACAATATGTAATATACCAGGGTGCAAGCCAAGTAAAGCTAAGTCCAGTAAAGCCTCCCTGAGCTTCATGGTGACCCAAGAACACGAAGACTTAATATACCATAACCTCGACACGAGTCGTTGTCGCCAAGGTGGGCCCAATATTGTGAAAAGGTCAACACAATAAAATTAAAAGTCATGATTTGCAATTCGCAAGACACTCAAACAAGTATGTAAAGGTACACATTGCGTGGTCGGGTTACGCGCGGTCGGGTGCGCCGGCGCATCGGATCATCAATATTCGTGTCATGCGCAGAGGCGCACGTGCGCTATAACTATCATTACGTGATGTCACGGCGACATCTACATGACAGACATGACAATATCGAAAACGTTTAACTTTGATTGGTTTAGGTAAATTGGTTCGACTCGTGTACGGAGTTATAGCAATTTGTGGCATGCAAAGTGCATTAAGATAAGTTATCTGGGTAATCTTGAGCGATCTTCAATATCCCATTATGAGTAAAACGTTCTTCTTGCTTTGTCGGAGCCTTCTAGGCGTTAAATATGACTGGGCTGAATGTAGGCCAAAACTGCAGTATAATTATCAGCCTAATACCTAACTCCGAAAATGTACCAGTATATTCTAAGTCCACAAAATAATTTTTCAATTTCTATAATTCATAATGCCCGTTACAACTCTCCTAAAAGTGTTGTTGCTATTAAAACGAAAGTGTTTTGTTGACAGCTACCGATACGATCAAGAATGTAGCGATATGTTAAATAAAAACAGTAGCGGCTTACTTATTTTTACACGCTTTATATTAGCTTCACTTGTATGTTTGTATATTTGTATGTTTGTATATTTGTATGTTTGTTTGTAACCGACTCCTTATAGTGCGATTTTGACCCACTTTAAACGACCAGATTTCATTCAAACTTTGCACACCTGTCAAGGACTGATGACAATGCAATAATTTCATAAATTTGTGCCATTATCCTTGCCAGGGTTACCAGGACAGCAAAAAAACTGTCACAAACTACGCTGACATACGTCTCAAAATTCGAAATACCCTAAAAAATTGAAAATAAATAATAGTTTAAAAAAACTAAAAAACACGCTTCCATTGAAAACCAAACGAAAAAGTATAAAATAATGGAAAAAAAGCGTGGGGTGCCTGATATCAATAAAAAAATACCTTAAAAAAGCACCCCACGCTTTTTTTCCATTATTTTATACTTTTTCGTTTGGTTTTCAATGGAAGCGTGTTTTTTAGTTTTTTTAAACTATTATTTATTAGTATCATCATTGATCCATTTATTTTTAGATGATGTTTATCAACATTTGCAGTTGTCTTCTTCATTTATTTACACAAATCTCTGTGTAGTAGATAGAGACTTATCATTTTAGAGAGAACTAATACAATACAATTATATTTATTTATTAAATCTATACATCTATACATACAAATAAATAAAATTGGAGTGTCTGTTTTTAATATTAAAATAACTACTTTTTACTAAGTGTATATGGATGTATACATGGTACATATACCAAAACAACATTTTTTACAATTTTTGTCTGTCTGTCTGTCTGTCTGTCTGTTCGTTCCGGCTAATCTCTGAAATGGCT
This sequence comes from Aporophyla nigra, assembly GCA_947507805.1. Lineage (NCBI taxonomy): Eukaryota > Metazoa > Arthropoda > Insecta > Lepidoptera > Noctuidae > Aporophyla > Aporophyla nigra. The sequence goes on along the minus strand of OX382298.1, from coordinate 10,423,955 downwards.
GGACCGATTTTGACGGAACTTTCACTGACAGATAGCTGATGTAACAAGGAGTAACTTAGGCTACTTTTATTTTAGAAAAAATAAATAATAGTTTAAAAAAACTAAAAACACGCTGAATTTTGAGACGTATGTCAGCGTAGTTTTCAAAGACAGTTTTTATGAAAAACTTTTTGTTAAATACCACGCTGACGAAGTCACGGGTAACAGCTATTACCTATAATATAACCTGAATTAACACATCTTACCGCGGTAGTACGTCCTCCTGCGTTAATTTCCGACATCCACGCGGGCGAAGCCGCGGGCAAAAGCTAGTAATAAATAAATACGCGTGTAATGTTCGCGTGGCGATTATGGCAAAGCCCCCCAAATTGGGGGAGGCCTAAGTCCAGCAGTGGACGTCTTACGGCTGAAGTGTGATATTTATTTATTATTATTTATTCCCGTGTGCTGCCGGACTTAAAGAACAGCATCACCCCATTTCTTCCAGTGGGTGTCGTAAGAGGCGACTGAGGGACTTACTAGAGAATAGGCAGCAGCGCTCTCTATGCAATATACCTATATACTGCGATCGCCAACCTGCCTGCCAAGCGTGGCGATTTTGGCAAATCCCCCCATTTTTAGTGGAGGCCTATGTCCAGCAGTGGTCGCCTTAGGGCTGAAATGATGGTGATGTTGATGAATACAGTTTTTTTATGCCTATACATCGAAAGTTCGGAACTGTTTCGATTCTGATCCGGCTCGAAGAACCAAAGTATGCTGGAGCAGTCGAAATTCCACCAAATCTGCACACTGTGCGACCTATCGCACATATTGAGATACAAATTTTGATTTCTGAATGAATATAACCACTTCTTCAACAGCAAATAAAGTAAAAAATTCGTCGAATTCGCATGTATTATGAGACCATGTAAATTCAACGCCGACACACTTTCCAAACCAGTTATCATTACATAATTATGTTTCCGATACCAACAACTTGTCTCCTACAACCTTTACATAGTAGTTCAAGGTCTGACGGACCCCTGCTAATAAAAGGAACTCAATCTGATTGTTTCATGCTCCATGCTTCTGTATAATACATGCATACAGCATTCATGTAAAATATCCGTTTTATTGTGCTATTAGTAGCGCGAATGCTCGACAGCGATGATAATCGGATGGGTAGCGAATACTCGTACAATCTTATCTGTCATCGAGGTTCGATATTTCAATGTAGTAAAATGATGTGTGTAGTAGGTAGGTACCTAGTAGCTTATCATATTATCTGAGTGATTTTTGCAAGTCATGGTTGTATAATATGCAAATTATTATAATCTATAGCAAAGCTTTGTCGGTATTCCCTGAAAGGCAGAGGTGAGTTCATCCTCATTTTGTCAGTTATTCAATTGCTATGTTAAAGAGGGTAAGCCAAGATAGGGTGAGACAGTGGCAGGAACGGCGAAGAGCAAACTGTAACCGGGAATTCAGGACATGATTAAAAAGTGCAATACCTACGCGGTCATATGAACAGCTTATATTAATATTAAAATATTATGATATGGCATAGCTATTTTAATAATAACCAACGAAAATCTTCAACGCAGGGGGTCCCGAATTATGTACTGATGAAATATATGCCTGAAGAATTCGGTGCCAACGTAATCGTACCATCTCACATTTGTCAAAAGTTGTGTCTGGAGGTTGGACGGGGCAACCTTTTTGTAACCAAGTTACATTTAATCAATTTACGTAGGTTAAAAATACATGTCGCGTTTAACTTACGGTATTCATTTTAAAACTTGAAACATACTTATCTTGGAACATTCTGCTGTAGACGTAGAACCATTTGCAAAGTTGGGTAGGTATGTACCGGTATTATAGACTATGTTTAAATATATAGGTAGTACTCAATTGTAGGCTTCTGAACGATTTTCTGATATAATTTACACGTTCATACTTAGGCTGTGTGCAGACCAGAGTTAACTCTGGTCTTAAAATAATTACTTTATTTAATTAAAGTAGTGGGTAGGTACATGACATCAAGCCTGTATTCCCCAAATGGGTTAAGCAGATGTGCACAATAATACACCCACATTTCACCAATTATGTTTAAGTCCCAAGTCATAGAAGCATCCTTATTGCCCTTGACCGGGCACAAGTCCAGACTCCGGCTGCTACTCCAGAAGCGATAAACTTTGCCAGACTGGAAACCAAATCCCTTACCTCATGCTAAGCAGCAGCGTTTGCGACTACAAGGCCACTAGACCAGCGAGGTAGTTTGCATTTCTGGACATAGGCCTCACCCAAGATGCAATTCGACCGGTTCTGTGCTTCTCGCATCCAGATGATTTTCGTAGCCGTCACAAAATCGTCGGTCCACGTTGTGGGAGGCGATCTCGATTGTCCGTGTCACCACACAACGATCGTAAAGAATATCAATATCCCATTTCCACCCTCGGGTGTCGTAAAAGGCAACTGAGGGACTTACTAGAGAATGGACAGCAGCGTTCTCTGTGTATTTTACCATCATACTGCGATCGCGAACCCGTCTGTCAACCAAGGTAATTACGGCAAAATCCCCTCAAAAGTGATGAGATAGTCTACTACCTCGTCATTTTTGGGACGACATTACAACATTCGGTGCCTGCTAAGGCACCTAATAATGTGATATCGTCCGATGTTCTGTTCTGTGGAACACAGTCTTAAGTTCTACAATTTACGCGATTATTGTAGCTACCATTAGCACTTAACTCTATAGGACAAGGAGGCATAAACCGAAGTGTTTACATCAGATAAGATTACTGGCAATTTAGAACGGAACGCTAATAAAACTGATCACTTGTAATCCTTCTCAATTGCTCGACTGGAATTATTCTTAGGCATTGAGTTATTATATCAAGAATTTAATCGTTATGATCTTTGTAGCTTTTCTGTCAAATAGCGAGATATATCAATAGAGATAATTATTATGGAACTTGTAAAATTATTGATCACTAATCAAGCCCAACCCAGCCGCCTTGATTCCAGTTTATCAATAGGCATAACTATCCTAGTAGTTTATGGTGGCGCCACTTGCCCAAACAAACGACAAAAATAATGTCAAATCTTTACATAGTATAAAACGAAGTCGTTTCCAGCGTCTGTACCTATAAATTACGCAACAAATTTAATGCGGTTTTCATCAATATACAGAGTCAGCCACGAGAAAGGCTTATACGTACGCGGGTGAAGCCACTGGCAAATGCTAGTTCAGTATAATTCAATTTAGTTCTTGTTTTTGCCACTTACGTTGCCAAGATATCTTTATAGTCGGTACGTATGGATCGGTTGTGCTGTATATTTTTATCCTTCATCGTTGAATTGCAGCAATAATGATTTCTAATTGATGCGTTCCGTCAAATGCTCAATACCACTCATTCATATAACTACTTAGAGTCGCTCTTTTTCGTTCAATGCTATTTCTTAAGGTCGCTCGAGTGTTGTGGTAAATGGTAAAAACTACACAAGTTTTCCTTGTCCTTAAACAAAATCATGGCGGAAAAAGCGGGAACAAATCTTTGGTTTTTAGATAATAAATCTCTAAAAGATGAAAGCGAAAGGTCCTTTTTCCTTCATTCAGTATAGTGATCGTTACTGCTGAACATGTAGTGCTGGGTTTGACTCTGGGAGTCGACTCACACGTCGGGCATAGTGTTATTCGGTTTTTCTATCCGAATTTTCTCAGTAGCAGCACAAAGTCAAAATTTGTGCCTGGTTGTTGGGTTTGATGGCAACAGGCTCGTCCACAGCTCTATGGGGCTTAGACAAAACTGGCGAAATGTTGGTTCACTTAAGGGTCTGCCCAACCCTTCGAGGAATCAAGGCGTGATGTAATGTTCGTTTAAGAAAAACGCATATCTTTCCATCTTCATCTAAACCTAAAATACTGAAGTCAAACGAATCTATTTCCAATAAAGTGGCAACCCTGTTACATTATGAACTAAGTTCTATGGGTACGTAGGTACCCTAGGTAGGTAGTGCAGGTACTTAGATATCCGTGTCAGGGATGCCGCGGTCGCCACATTACGCCCGATTGAGACCAGCCGATTGTAACACCTTACTCGGATATTTGCAAAGGACCAGTATTATGTCGTATGGCAACATTCGATAGCTAATGTTTTGTGTACCTATCTGGGCTAACACAAGGCCGGAGTGTGTTGTAATGCTGATTCTGTAGGCCCTTAGCATTTATTATTATTGAAATTCATTATTGTTTATTGGCTATAATATTATCTCTAGCCTATGTTGTGTTAAGTTAGCGCAAACTGTATCTGATATAATCATGCTATATTAGAACATTTTTAATGCAGGGGCATTCAGAATCATGAACTGGATCCATGATTACACCATGTATCTAGGGTTGATACTGTAGGTATCATTTGTTACATACGTAAAGTATCGTAAATCATTTATCAAACTGTGATTCATTATTATGTACTCGGGATTTCTAGACAATTCCTTCATAATTATAAAGTTTTAAATATCACTACATCATATCATGGCTCCTTTACTCGTAATATAACTTTAGGGACGACTTAAAAGTAACGAGAATTGGCATTTTTGACATCAAACTTAGATGATAAACAACTTTATTATTTTCGAAACAACAATTTCCCTCCCCTGGTTGCAAATTAGCCGCTGTCTTTTAATTTAAAATATGGTGCAAATCATTAGGGCCATATAAAATTCACGATCCCCCATGTATGCACCTTACATAATACTCTCATACACCTCCATTCCCCACACAACGCGGACGGTTCGCTTTGAGGTACGAAAATTAAATTGCCAACGCTAAAAGGATTTTAAATTAGTGACCAGTACGATTTTAATTAAAACCTGTGTTCTTTTTCAAATTAGTTTGGGCAATTAAAATTAAAAAGTACCATTCATTATTTTGATAGGCATGAAAAATGCGCATTTGTTTTAGAAGTTTTAGAATAACCTCATAATTTTGTGAATAAAATGGTAAACACTGTTTTAAACAGTATGCAATTCATACATGCGTTGCTGCATATGACGTCATCATATAATACGATTATATTGATTTTTTAAGTACAGGTTATTCAGAACTACTTAATTCGTGGAAATAGAGTCACATGTGAAAAATATCAAGGCCTAACCTTGATATTTTTCCATTATTTATAACCGACTTTAAAAAGGATGACGTTCCCAATCCGATTGTATTTTTTTTTTGTAGGTGTGTTACTCTGGTAGTGTGGATTGATTTAGAAAAATCTTTTTTTAATGAATCCGGGGTGGGTCAGGGGTGATCCAATATTTACTATCTTTGCTTGGGTCATTTTTGAGTTACCTTCAGTGATACTTATTTTTACACTTAGTGTATATTGATGATGTTATTATAATTTTCTGTCCTGTTATTTACATAGTAAGTAGTGGTATACGATTTTATATGGGGTAGGTAGCACAACTAAAAAGTGAAAAATAAAAATATTTCACCACAAAGAGCCGACTTCCAAAACAGCACAGTGTGAAATAACTTTAATTTTGGAAGTCTTTTGCAATTAACGAAAATACAAACAGAAAAATACTTACAATACTTTCGAAATTAAAATTATTTTTCACTTTCTAGAAATCTGTGGTGTCTTTTTTGTCTGTGTGGTGTTTTTTTGGTTTAGGTCGTAGTCGAGTCTCACAAACTCTCTCGCCTGAATCGGGCGAATTGTCAACAATACGTATTTCTGGAATTGTCGATTCTCCTTCGTGATAGTCGCCTATAGAAAATATTATATGTATTATTTAAAAGTGACGGTTCGGGTGAGTAAATAAGTTCTTACCATTATTGTTTTTTCACATCCAGAAAATTGTAAAAAATAACGAAATGGGTCTTACATTAAACTCTTGAATTTACTCTCCCGACACACATATTTCAAATCAAATCAAATCAAATCACATTTATTTGTAAATGTAGGTTAAAAATTACAATAGGATGTTATAAGAAGATGCACAGTTCGCTACATTTTACCCGAGAGCATACAAATAAAACTAAAAGTTAGTTGTGTCGATATCATAGACACACAATTAAAATAAAATAATTAAAATACTTATACACTAACACACAATTTCTAACACACAATTAACACCTACATACAGTTCTACACAATTAGCAATATCAGTATCATAATAATGTAAACACAAGCACAAGAATATAAGACAGTGCAACCTAAAATATTCGTAAGTCTGAAAATAAGGAAACATACATTTCAACAACATCTAAACCAATGAGGAGAAAAAAAAAAATATATAATTGTAACATACTAAATATCAGTGGTGTCCTCCATAAACTCAGCTGTGGAGTAATAACATTTATAAATTAAAAATTGTTTCAGTTTCTTTTTAAACATGTCAATATTGAGATTTTTTATCGGTCGAGGAATTTTATTGTAAATAACTGGAGCCATTCGATAAATACTTTTACGTAGGAGGGCTGTTTTACAACGATCAACACAAAGAATGCTCGAATCCCTTTTCCTTAACCTTGGGTCAGCTGGGGCTCTTATTTCGAAAAGCTGTGGGTTTGTCTTAACAAACACTGCCACCTCAAAAATGTACAATGATGGTAATGTTGTGTGTTAATAAATTTGTTTGTTGTAAAATAAATTTGTTATGTGCTTCCAACTTATGTGCGGTCTAGTGTGCATTGTGTGGTTTCAATGTAAATAGCAAGTTTATTTACCGAGCCCGCTTTATAGAATGTTGGCGAAGTTTATAACACCGACGCCCGAGATACAAGATAACATTGACATTTTCAAAAACGTTACTTTTAATAATGGATTCCATTTTATTTTATCACGTTTGTATAAATACTGACCCTCGCTGGATATGTACGTGGCCATTACTTTAGAGTTTGTGACAAAAGAGGTTCTATCATACGACCTATGTATAGGCATGCGGTACCATGCCTATACATAGGTCGTATGATAGGTCGTATGGTACCGTGTGGTGCCGGACGTAAAGAATAACACCACCCCATTTCTTCCTGCGGGTGTCGTAAAAGGCGACTAAGGGACTTACTAGAGAATGGGCAGCAGCGTTCTCTATGTTTTTACAACCATACTGCGATCGCCAACCCGCCTGCCAAGCGTGGCGATTGTGGCAAAGCCGCCCAAATTGGGGGAGGCCTAAGTCCAGCAGTGGACGTCTTACGGCTGAAATAATGATGTATAGGCAAGGGTATTATGCCACTGAACTTCCTCGAACTTTCTAATCGGTCTTGGTCTTGGACGTATCTATAGCAGTCTGCTACTGCTCCCAAGAAACTATTCCTTTCTCAGGAAATATCTAAGTTATTTCCACCTGTAAACCATTATCTTCTAATTCTTCTTCGTGTCACTGGCACGACAATTCTTTGATTGACCCAAAACTTTGCCACTTCCACGGCGTTGTTTGTGGCAGCGCAGAGGTCACGTTGGCTGCATATGCTTTACCTCCTATCTCGCCCTCTGTGCCCCTGAGGGCACAGAGGGCGAGATAGGAGGTAAAGCATAGTTTGTGATGTGATATGGGCCCACATCCACCACATGGCGCGACTGTCCTGTCTGTATAATTTGACGTATTTCTTGCAAAACGTGATAGTGGGACCCGTTTGTTAAGCATCCCGAACAGCCTAGGCCAAAAGTTATGGGAGCCGAGAAACACCATATTTTATGATTTTTTGAATAAACTGAAAATATATATAAATAGTTTTGCAAATGGGTCAGACTACCACGTCAAATTACAAGTCACCCTGTAAACACACCGAGTAAGTTATTCATCATCGATCATTAAACTCGCCTATGATACGAGCCATAGCCCCGCAGCTGTAACGATGTTATCATTCTATTAGCAAGTTTAGAAGAACCATTATTCACTTGTCTTTTAAAAATGAACGAGCACTGATATCAATCTAAGTTGTTATAAAATTGCTGGGGATTTTCCTAAAGTTATGCTTTGCAACTTTACTGCTTTTAAAAGTTTGAATTTATTAGCGTTTAATTTTTGCCCAGATAAAAATAAAATCATCGGTCTATTATTTATGTTTTTATGTATGCATATTTATTTTAAATATTCATTGAATGAAGTTCTAACAATACGTATAACTAAACGTAGCTATGTTTGAAAACAGAACTAGTTTTCAAAACATAACGAGAATAGAGTGCACCATTTTCAAAAGAAGAATACGACAACGGTTTTCCTTCATTCATTGAAAGACAAAGAGGTAACACCTGTGTTTTCACACAGTATAAAGTAGCGATGCCTGCTATCTACTAACACTACTAGCTACTATGTATATGGACTGCGAACACGCGATGTACAAGAACAAACTATGTCGTCGTTGCAAATTTAAAATCTCCTATGTGTAAAATGTAACTTTTCGAGAAAAACGAAAAAAACTGTTTCCTGAAAGAGAAACTGAGGAAACATTCTTATTTTTTTTTATATGTAAAGTTTAAAGGACTTATAATGTATTGAGATAGAATTTGTCTTATATCAATGTGTCGTTCAGCGTATATTTAAATAAATTTAATTATTTTTCTGCACATAGGAGATTTAAGTTGCAACTTTTTGTCACATAAGTGGTTTTACAGTTTATTACATCAGGCACATAGGAGTTTTCGATGGTCAATAAACATGAGATTTTATTAAATTAGCGAATATTTTAACGATACATTAAGATATTCACATATGAGTTTTTGCAATAGGTAGGTATATAAAATCGCTTTTAAAATATATGCATAGCTCGTATTTGTGAAAATTGTTACATAGGAGATTTTAAATTTGCAACGACGATGTAGGTTTTGTTATTTATGCATTTTTTTAATATTGTTTTTGACGTTTCATTAGTTTTCGATAACAATATCCAACACGTGGATAAAATATTGCCAGCTTATTTAATTTACCCCGAATACATAAAAGGAGAAATTGACTGTTGAACTGCCGCAACGCATAGCCGAAACTACTAGGACGAGGAACGTGTACGAGGTCCGAGGAAATTTTGCACACGGCCTTCTTTTATAACGTAGGGGCTAGGGGAGCTCTAAGAAGGGGTTTTTGGATGTTCTGCCTTTAAGGGGGTGAAAAGGGTGGATTTAGTTTGTATGATAAACTATATTCCTTGAGTGAACAAACTTGAAACTATGCATGAATACCTAAGTAAATCATAAAGGTAGCCTTTTTTTGATTCTGGGAGATTACGGAGTCTTAAAGTTTGTAGAGGAAAATACAAAATCTACGCGGACGAAGTAGCGGGCGAAATACTAGTGTTTGCATAATTCGAAAGTACATTTTTCGTTGCGCGATCGATATAATAAATATCTGGTTTAACTTTACAGCTTCCTTATATTTCGTGGTCATTTTAGACTGCCAATTCCAAAATGAAATGGAGTTGTAGCAGACATTTTTGTTTTTGAAAACAATGTAAGTAGGCAGGTATCACTGCTTCAGAACAGGTTTATTTATTTCTTTTTAAAAAGTTTGTTTTTCGTCCCTCAAGATACGATGTTAATAACCTTCCAGAAAACACATGAAGCCTTTTGCGTAGGTACCATTTTATCGATAAGTAAAATTGAAATATGTCCGGTACTTATTAGACTGATGGCTTTAACCTTCGTCTGACGCGAGATACGAACGATATTTCCCCTCTTAAATTGAATTCGAGCGTTATATAGATCAAGTTTCGATACACCTTCAAACGTAACGACCTTTTTTATATGTAATTGGTTGAGAGAGATGGGTGAACAAAATTTTATAAGAAAAAATGTCGATGCCATTCTTCAAATGTCACGTGAAATATGATCGGAAACATGTTTATTTTATTAAATAATAATAATAAGTTTATTTATCCAAAGATATACATATACAGGTTTTATAATAGTTAGGTACATGCTAAGGCTTATTCAATTAACAATGGACACAAGGGGAGAAAAATAATTGTCTATATGAACCAAAAATTAAATCCTGTCTCCTAAACTAGGGGTGACCTGTATCTTAGGAGACAGTGATTCGACCGAGCTAAACTGTAAATTAAATTAATGATGAACCTTAGATGTTAATCTACCACAAAACAAAAACGTGAGTTAGCTGAGTCTTAATTTTAGATATATTTTGAGCATGGATGGATGCAGGTTTGGAGAAAGAGTTTGGTGTAAATGGAAGAGGTGTGTTCATATTCGTGAGTGTAATGTTAGTTGTGTTGTATGGGTTTGTTATGAGGTGTATATTTGTGACATATACGTACTGAAACTCACGCCTTTTTCCCATGGGGGTAGACAGAAACTAAAGACATCATCATCATCTGCTACGATCCTTACCTACTCCTTTTGCCTCGTTTAAGTCATACATCTGGTCATAAACACACGCCGGTACACCAGTACTACGTGAGTACTACGCACCTGACCCTTCTGAAGAACATCACTGATAAGATCACTATATGTTCTCCTAGGGTGTCCAATGTCTTGTCACATTTTGTTAAGGTAATAAGTTTTTTAATACCCTTGGCACAGAACAAATTTCTTTATTCCGTGACCCTTGGGTTATTTTATATATTTACGATTGACGCGGACGAGTACTTCGACGCCCAAATGTCCTGTTGTTTGTATTAATTTGTATAGTTAGTCATTTAATTTAGTATCTAGTGTAAATAGTTAGGCAAAATAAACAAAAGATTGTCTTTTATATTGATTCTGATATGAACGTATCCCTAAGTAACTGGAATGTCAATATTTTACATAGTATAAAATAAAGTCGATTCCCGCGTTTCTACGTTTAGATCTTTTAAACTACGAAACGGATTTTAATACGGTTTTTATCAATAGACAGAGTGTTTCAAGAGGAAGGTTTATATGTATAAAATGCGGGTGAATACGCAGGCAAAAGCTAATTAGCTTTTAACCCTAACTAAAGAACAAAAGCAGTAAACACTACCCGCTCTCCCCGCTGCTGCTCTAACTAGAGAATAAAAGTCACGTGTAAAGTTTTGCGTGCGAATTATTTTTAAAGCAGAATATGGACGACTTTTTAATTTTTGAAAGCATAAATCTTATACTCATATAATAATCGTCTAAAAGAATTAAAACGACCATTAAAATAGTCTTCAAAATAGTAGCAATGACAAGTGTTATTTATTTAGGTGTTGTATCTAAAAGGTCACGGAAAAAAATGCATTAATTAATGTTTTAGAGCATACAACTTCCTCATAAATGCTTTAGAATTTAAATAAATCAGTTTATTAGTATTTCGTTGATACAGCAAGACAGCATAATTAATTAACTAACAAAGGATTGCTACGTTTTTTTGCAAAAACGTAGCAATTCTCTGCTAGTTACAGTTTTTGTTCTAGAATATTAAATTACCGAGAAGAATAAAAACAAATCTGAATTTTCAAGAAAGCTTTCGTTACTTTGAGAAAAATCATATAGTCTTTCAGGTAAACTTATTTGTATTGCAACAGTCTTTAACACAATGTGTAATGTAATTTTATAATACTCTTTACAATATGTAGGTATCTATGTATCGTAAGATGCAAAAGAACAAGCGAGCATCTTGCAGGGAAGACAAATTGTTTCTGACATGCACTTGCGTAAAGTATCTTAAACTTTGTCTTTAGGTAGATAGGTAGGAATACCTTACCAGGTTTAGTTACCGAACCAGCACGCGTAGCATGACCACCGGAGAAATGGGTTTTGTCTATTCTTGGTAGAATAGAGATAGAATTGTCATAAAACGGTACAAATCTTTCTACAATCTTTAATTCTGTCTTTAATCTTTCTACAATCTGTAATTTTGTCCATTCTTCCGTCGACAAAACCCATTTCTACGGTGGTCATGATACGCGTGCTGAAGTTTACTATAACTAGCTAACCTATATTATTTTATGGTCACGGAAAATTATTATTAAGCACATTGACACTCAACGTCAATTATCCGTGTAATAGATAGCCGTTTTATACAATTGTGAAAGAATGGTGTGATTTGAATTTCCGGACTATTTAAGTCGATTTTTTAATCAATTTATTTCCCCGACTTTTCATTAATTAATAATATAAGTACCTGTATGACCGAGCTTTGCTCGGAATTTTTTTTTTTGGTTAATTATGTTTTAAAAAACATTATATTTAAATACAAGTTACTTTTCTTTATTTTTCATTCAATTAAAAAAAAAACTTAAGCTTATGTTTAAGTTGGTTATCAATAAAGTCGAGTATTGAAAACACGAACAAAACAACATTTACAAATGAATCCTAGCTAGATCGATTTATCGCCCCTCAAACCTCCTGTGTACTAAATTTCATGAAAATCGTTGGAGCCGTTTCCGAGATTAAGATTATATATATAGATATTAGATATCCACCACGCGGGCCCAGTGCGGGCTTATAGATATCACATGTTTTCGAATGTTTGGTTCTGATACATGCCGTTTTCCTCACAATGTTTTCCTACACCACTTTGAGAGCAGTGGTGATGAAATAATTTACACAAGGTAACGTGCCTGCTTGGGTTCGAACCTACGACCTACAACCACCACTGCTCACCTCTGCCCGACGTTTTAACTTAGATATATATTTGAGCCTAGTCACGGTAATTAATTACTTACTGTAACATCTGTATTACATTAAGACAAAGGTCCCCAGAGAAGGCTACACGCCTTCTCTTTTGGGACCATAGTTAAGTAACATTCTCCATCTCGAATTTATACGTCTGTTTTATTAAACTTTTCACTCACTAAGTACACAGAATAAGACTTCTAATGTACGTAAGTACTTATACTTTGAGTCCTTTGTGGAATTAACCTTAGGATCTTTTACACGAGAGTTTATGAGAAGAGCGAGAATGTCCTAGCGAGTTTTGTAAGCTAAATTATTATGCCATTAATGTTCAGTGTTTAGAAAAGCTTGTAGTGAAGTAAAAACACATAAAGACTCGCGCAGACTAGTATGACGCGACGTCGCGCGCGATTCGGCGATTTATATCCGTAGATCAATTTGTATGACCGTGTCGCGGCGCGACAGGTCGCGCCTTTGTGAACGGTCGCGTGCGTTTTCATAGCAATTGTTCTACGGATATAAATCGCCGATTCGCGCACGACCGTGCGTCGCGCTAGTCTTAACGAGCCTTTATGTGTTTTTACTTAAGGCGCGGACTGACTACGATTTTAAATGCTACAACTACATGCTACAGCTCCAACAAATAAGGTTGAAAATTGAATAAATATTTGGATTGACGATGTGACTAAGCTGCGAATTGGCATTTATTTTACGGTTTTATTTAGATTATTCGGACTACACACATTAAATTAAATAATTGTCTGGTTAAAGTTTTAAAGTAATGCTTATTCTATTGAACTCTTTAAAAAAAAAATGTTGTTATCGCTGAAAATACAGAGATGTTCGACGTCAAAGTTTTTTTTGTGAAACAATTTTTATTGGGAATATCAAACAATTTTTCACTATTCTATTCGGTTAGAATTTTTCTTTAAACCCTTCTCTGTCCACTGTATTTTTTGTGTCGTATATTTTCATTGCGTTACGTCATACTCGATTGTCAAAGACACCAGTGTTTTGTGAATATTGAGGTAACACCGCGCCTTAACTACAAGCTTTTCTAAACACTGAACATGAATGGCATAATAATTTAGCTTAGCCAGACACCTGTGTGCCTCGGAAAGCACGCTAAGCTGTTGTTGTTGGTTGTTGGTGGTCCCGGCTGTCATTCTTGGATCGGTACGGGTTCTCAGACGTCTCGAAAGTCTGACTACCTTAGCAAGGGATATCGTATTACCCAGTAACTGGGTTGCATAGGTCAGATAAAAACTAGTTAAAAACTGGTATTGACCTGCACCCGGTTAGACTGGAAGCCGACCCCAACATCGTTGAGTTATGGCTAGAGAGATGATCAGTTCAGTCAAGCAAGAGATAAACAAATCTCGCCTACGGTTATGTCTAACGAGGCTTGAATTTTTACGCGATTTTCTCGCACTGTGATTGGGCTATTTTTAGCTTTTCAAAGTAGGGACACTCTTCGTGTAAATAAGACTTGATTCTGCCCTATCTGCACTAGTTTTTGCCCTGAATTATTTTCATGAATATACATGAGACATTACCACATGTGATATAATTCGTTTTATCTTGACACAAGATGCAGCCCTGGCACTGAATATGCTAAATATGCTTGAGGTTATATCAGCCTTGCTCCGATTTTTTTACTCCTTTAGTAGTAAGTATTGAGTACCTAGTTATCCTCATATTTTTGTTGTTGATGGGACAGCTGACCACTAAAATTTCTGTACTGATTTGGCAAAAATCAGATCATAAAGATATATTTTTATAGTTACGAATAAACTCATTTAAAGTAATGAGGAAGTCTTTAAGAGAGACCTTAGCCCAGCAGCCAGACAGAATATGGTACTCTGAAAAAAAAAAAACGCCGAACTCATTACGTATAAACTAGTGATGTGCGATAGTTAAAAATGTACAGCCGCGGAGCATCCGAGTACTGATAAATGATTTCAAGATCCGCGGATACGGATACGGATCTTATCTTTCTTACTCAATCGGTGTCGATGCGCCTAACTTTGAAACGATAGTTGACACCTCTTGAAGCTCTGCTTGACAGGACATGTTTTGTTTATACATAGTTTGGTCACAAAATATTGGATTTTAAGAAATAAAAGATGATCTAAATGGAATTTGATTTTGATGTGCTACCTAAGCACTATAGCAATATAGAATTTCATCTATGTATTGAAAATTAATAAGCTAAAAGCTCCGTATAAGATCCACCAAAAAAATCTTTCCTAATTCTCGGATATCCGCGGATACGGATACCCGGCTCTTTACTAGTATGAATATAGGCACACAACACAAAACATTGTATGAATCGAGTAGGTATGTACCACATTCTATGCACAAATCGAGCCGAACATTTCGGTATCAATTAATCGTATCAAGTTAACAATTGAGCCAATGAAGCGGATTCCTTTACATGAACATGGCATATAAAGCATTGCACTCAACAGCGGCGGCACATCGATTATTCATTAATACCAGCATTGTGACGTCAATGATTTAAAATTATAACAGAATTGGGTCTATTCCGTAGCAGAACATCGCCAAGTGTATTGATTGACGTTCGTTGAATTTATTCTTAATCGCGGGAATGTGGCTGTTGTAGATCTAGCTTTATGTAATAGTAGTAGAGTAGTTATAGTAAATATCTTTTTAGTTTCTGGTTTCACCATCATCATTTGCCTAGCTGTTTCCCAACTATGTCGGATGCAGCTGCATACCAGTATTTTACATATACATAGAGCAACTGCCTGTCTGATCTCCTCAACTCCTTGATTAGACTGGTTGTCAGACTTTCGGGCTTCTGATGACCCGTAGCGACCGTCAAAGATTCACGAATGACAGCGGGGAAGAATGGTCTTGGTTATTTAGAGATGGTCACCCATCCATGGTTCAAGTGCTCAAATTGTCGTACCTACCTCACAATAGCGGTGAATAGAATGTGAGCCTCATTTTCATTGAGTTACTTTTTTCCCAGAGTTTTTACAACAGGCCTAATATAAAATTCAGACTTTGTAGTCAGTCTAAAGTGTTAGTTAGTAGCTTATTTAGGCTTGTAATGCTGGGATTTGCTCAATATATTATGTAGATAGGTAGGTACGCGGTTTAGTGAAGAATGTAATTAAAAGATAAAGTAGGTAAGGCTATGTTATGTTATTACTTAGGTAGGTATTTAGCTTGCTACTAAAGAATTCAAGATATTAACAAACAATGTCGAATGCAAAAAAAAAAATGATATATTATGGGAAATATTACAAATTAAAAATAAGTCATAGTGAACATAATCATGAACAGGAATGTTAACTATGTAAAGTATTGTATTTAACCTCTTCGTGCCTTTGCAACTGAAATAATAATAATTATTACATCTGTCACAAGAACACAATATTAAGGATTTTATTACGACAACGCGGATACAACCAACTTCATCTGAACGAATTCTAGAATATAATTACAAAAAAAAAACTGTTGAAAACAACAGCAAAATCATAACTTAATGCAATTGAGGAAGCAATAAAATAAACGATTCATTTTATTCTTTATAAAGATATTAATAAAACCAAAAGCAATCTTTTCCATATTTAAATATTTATAAACGGCGCCCACGCAGAGCTTTGTTATCTCTAGCTCAAGTATTCGTAAATCAAAGTTTACTATGTTTAGGCACGTTCACAAAGAAATTGTTACGTAGGTACATAATATCTCTAATCATAGGACCAATAGAACGATAAATCTTCTCAAGGAAAACTAAGCTTGAAGAAAAAAAGAGAGCTAATAATGTGTACGTTGATATAGTTCTCTTATTAAGTCTGAGAACTGAAGTGCTTTAATTAATTTTAATAGTAGGGTTTGATCCACATTGTCCTAGTCGCTAACGGTTGGTGTTGATGACATTTATTGTCCAGATGAAGGTAGATAGATTCCTATCCAATTGAAACTGAAGTTTTACACCTATTTGTGACTGATGTTCCATGAATGAATGAATGAATGAAATGCACCTACAGAAGCGTGGTTTGGCCAGACTCCATTAACCGAATGAACTCTAAGATTTGCATTGCCCTTGAAGCCTCATGTTTCATGGTGCCACAGATACCATGGCATACTTGAGGAGTAGACCGGGCGGCGCAATAATGGTAGGGAAGACGTGCCTTTTGGTACAGACGCCAGCACATCAAGGTACCCGAAACTGTCAAATTCTCCCAGTCAACCTTGAACCTAATGCTTTAGCGATAAAGATAAAGAAATTTAACAGATTGTAGTAGCTCGATGTGCTGGCGTCTGTACATGTAATGACTGAGTCACTTTAACTTGAATGTATTAACTTTTAATAATCAATGTTTATGAGGAATTTTGGCTATTGAGATACAAGTATCGTTTTACTTCGTTCAGGAGCCAACTATTCAACCTCGTTTTGATCACCTCCTTCTTAACATGTTTATTGTATGTCTAACCCTATTTATGCTTTTCTTAAACTTATTATTTTTATATTTATAGGTAAGGACTGCAGACTGTGCATCCAGGAGTAAGCATTAGACTAGTGGAGAGACGGGTGATATTTGTTACTGATGTCCTAATAAAATAACTTTTAACAGCTTACCTTAAATACCTCTCAAATTTTGATTAGCACCAAGGATTGATCAAACCTGCTAAAACTAAAGGATCTACGAACATTATTATCACTTAGTCCGAGTAATGTCAGAAGATTGGCCATAGAGCAAATTGCATAAAAACGAAGGTAACCATAAATAATGTATCTATGATGATTTGCAGTGAAGACGCCTGTCATACTCGTTATCGCTTGCCAACATACGGAAGCCAGGTGTATCCAAAGCGATAGTCTTGCAACGCGCCCTAGTTAGGCACTGATGCGATCTTTACAACCCACACAATACCACGGAACCCTGTGATAAGCACGCAGCTGTCACACAATGTCATTACTTGGAACTTGTAGAATTTACTTGTGTAACGTGTATGTACTACTTGCGCAAGTTTTAACAATGACATGACAGTGAACGTGTGAAGTAAAGGGTTGTAGTGAAACCCTTCTGTGATCAACATTGACAGTCAACACGGCTATTGTTGTAGTGTCGAACATGTCATCCACTATCGGCAGTCAATTGTTTGTATTTTGTTTACTAATATAGACTAAACCGCTGAATGTATTGGCATTGTGAATTGATACTCTCTGACATAACGTATTGACAGTATCTATTTTAACGTTATTACGGGATCAGAGTTTATATTATGTTTGGGCAAAACCTGTCCAAATATAATATATTGGCACAAATTATAATTGAGAGAGGGTTGCGTAGGTACCAAATTCTTAGTCAAATGAAGTTTTTTTTTTAAAGGGCCAGTATACAATAACTGGCTTTAGTGAAAATAAGTAATCAGGATTTCGTGTGATGCCGGACGTAAAGAATAGTACCTACCATCCTATTTCTTCCCGTGGGTGTTGTAAAATGCGACTAAGGAACTTACTAAAGAATAAGCAACAGCGTTCTCTATGCATTATACCACCATACTGCGATCGCCATCCGACTGCCAAGCGTGGTTATTATGGCAAAGGTCCCCAAATTGGGAGAGGTTTATGTCCAGCAGTGGACGTCATTTGGCTGAAATGGTAATTACCAGGTTTGGTTAACATATCAAAGGAGTAGTTTTGTAACACACAAATGGTAGGAATGGCTGTCATTTTGGCAGTTCAACAACACTCATTGCGTTTTTCATGTAGTTGAGCAAACAAATCTGTCTAACATATGAAGCAATGGCTTATTTTTTTTAATGTCCTTCAAAATGAATTAGATTCTGATTGAAACGGAGTTACGCAGTAATCAGCCAGGGCGGTGTCACGGTAAAATGCGGTGTTGTTCCCGTCTAAGAGATTACCTTTTAAGACTCTGCACGTGTCGCCTGGAGTGTGCTTGATACAAAACAATTCCGGATCTGAAGCCTGCCGTAGCCGTAGTCTTTTTATTAATAGCTCATTGGTTGACATTTTGCTTTTGACATAAAATTTAAGTAATAAAGTGATCTCACGCAGGAATAATCAAGGGAATAAATAACTCCAAAAATAGAGCCGGATGTAATAAACAACGTAAGTAGGCACTAAGGTTATATCGGAACATTATATAAAACTAGCTTCTGCCGGCGACTTCGTCCGCGTCAAAATTTGGCTGCCCTGACCCTTCCCATCGCATCGAATTGCCTGCCAGTTTTCGTCCATTTTTCGTTGCTGCTCCGCTCCATTTGATCATAGCTTAATGTTATATCCTATAGCCTTCCTCAATAAATACGCTACCCAACACAAAAATAATTTTTCAATTCGGACCAGTAGTTCCTAAGATTACCGCGTTCAACCAAACAAACAAACTCTTCAGCTTTATAATATTATAGTATAGATTTAAGTACTTATCTTAAACCAACTGAAGTTTACAGAAGCCAAACTTATTAGCATTTCTCCAATAACGAACTCTAGTTACAGATTCTGTTCCTAATTTTATTAAAGTTAATTCTTGATCTCCGAGACAGGCCTGTCTCTATCAGAATTAGAGATTATTCCGATCACGTAGTTACCTGTCTAGCGACGTTTCACTTTAGTTCCCCCGTATTTATAAGCAGCACAACTAGGGAAATAAATGAGGATCACATTCTGAACACCCAACTTATGAGACGGGAACAAAGTGCTCCATGTATCGTATCAAGTGATACAATAAGAAACTCGTAAGTACTGAATTTGACACATTACTTACATTGTTTTACTACGAAGAAGGTGACAGCCTACCTGTGTATATGGATCGTTACAAGAAATATTGTGAATGTGAGGACTACGTGGGTATTTCTTTTTTCTCTTTCTCCGTTACTTTTAATGATAATCTAGCAGTTTGATTACATTATGCCGCCTACCTAAAAGTCGTTTTTGTTCGTCTGACTGAGCTCTTTAAATTCCGAGAGTTGCACTATTACTGATAAAAGCGTGCACTAACTGTACAGGTCCACTCAATCTGTGTTGTTCTTTCCACCAAAGACCATTTCAGACACTAATCTACATGACCTTCAAATGATCTGACCGAGATTAAATCTGGACTATTAAAGAGACCGTGACCTCTGTTTCAGTTAGAAACGAAACGCTGAACTCATTCAGGTTTTAAAATATGATTGACGTTTACTTAAAAATGTTTGTACAAACCTAGTCTGCTTAAAATTTAGCTGAAAATTAGTGAGTTCACTCATAATATTAGTTCAACAGCTAGGATTCGAACAGGAAATTTCGCTTGCCAATCAGCAGCCAACATCTGCTGAGCCAAATATGTGTATTGCCAAGATATGTAACAAACTACTACCCGATCTTCCTTAGTGATTCATCCACTCTAATATATTACGATTCCTTCCCAGACAATGTATTTTTTACGACTGTTAACTTACACAATCCTATTAACATCGAAGGAACGTAAATAGTAAGATATTTTCGGATCACGTAACTTTTCGACGTTTATGTCAGTCTTGTACATTTTATTGGGGGAGCTATCAATCGTAGGATAGCAACTTTGTTTGGGAAGACAGTTTGATAGCGAAGTTTGATAGCGAAACGATAAAAAGTAATAAAAACTATTCTTGCAGTTGAGTAACTTACTTTGTTAATGGTTTCAATTGAATTGTCTAGTGTTTAATTTGATTATTGTAACAACGAAACCAGCTGCAAAGCAGTCAAAAGTGGGGAAATTGTCAAGGAAATTGTCTGAAGACATGACAAACCTTCTCTTTTTATGAAGTCTGTAAAATAGTATACATAACTTTTTTTACTTTTATTTAAATTAAATAGTAGAAAAGTCGAATTAAATAAAACATTAGATATTTAGGGGTTAAACACGTATGTTTAGTCTCTAAATACCTAATGTTATATTTTATCGTCTATGTTTTAATATCTATCAAAAACATTCCATTCAAAGTATCCCGATTATCCTGGCAATAAAATCCTTTAGAAGAACCTTTATTGGAAACCACCTTTATCGGAAAGAACCTGAAGCATCTCAAGCATTTTTACTACCCATAGATAAAAGAAAGATCCGTTTTTTTTATTATTCATGTTACTACCCTTCAACTCGGGGAAGGTTTGTCGTATGAGTGACGCTGATGCGCTGCCGACATCTCTCTACACACCGATAGGGCGGGACACACGAGGGAAATGCTCTCTGAGTTGTGACACAACGCAGACACCCCGACACACGTCACACGACGTGTCGCCATCGTGACGTCATCTTCCACCAGACGAACCTACCCACTCTATGAGAAAACAACTCGTAAAATATTTCACCCGTACAGACATTCGATCGGTATTTGTAAACAAACAGTTTTAACGATCGCGTCTCTCATAAACACCAACGACTTTGATATCGTATACCATAACTTTCTCTAGCGAGTTTCCAAGAAGTATAATTAGCGACACGTATTGCGTGTTTGTCCCCGGCAACGTTGCCCAATGCTGACTGCCTTGTCCCATAATGTCACGATACACACCGAGTTTCCATAGAGTATCAACAGTCTTATACATAATATCATCAGCGTATAAAATTTCTCACTCGTAAATATGCATCGACTCTCATAAAGTTTGAGTGCCCACTTCAAAGGTTACAGCGTTATTGAGAATACTCAATAAATACCCTTTATTTACTTCAACACCGTCGTGTTTTCATGAAACTAATAAAAACACTCGTTACTCCATACCATTACGTCAACGACATTGCAATATAAAACGATGAAAGTAAAAAACGGGGTCTGAGTGAGAAGCCGCGCGCTTTGGATAAAGAAAGGTCACCCACGGACGGGATACGTAAAGCCACGTGAAACAAGTGAAATGTTGGTGGAAATGGGAAAAACTGCGGGTATTCGAGAGTGTTCTCATTCCACCCGGGTATAATGTTTCGAGCGCGCTCCTCAAATATTAAACAAAACTGTAGCCGCGCCAACGAGCTCATGCAAATTGGAATACATACTTAATCGTTTAATTTCCTACTGCCAGGACTGACTGCAAGTGGAGATGATGCTGACTGGTTTTATGGCTACACAAGTAGGACACGACATCGATATTATTACGAATCAAGTTTGGTCCGAACTCTTTGATAACTTGTTTCAGTTTTTTCTCTTGTCGGCGAACACATCTAGCTTGAAACTTAAACGATTCGCGATCCTAAAACACTAAGCAGAAGAATTTGCATCTATGAAGTCTACTACGGTAGTTAGTATGTAAACAATCAATCAAGCATCTGCCAAATTTTTTCCCAAATGTTAAGGTCAGCTTCCAGGCTTGCAGCTGGCTACTAATATTTTACTGAACTGACTGGTTGTCAGCCTTTCGGGTTTCTGACTGCCCGTAATGCTTAACAAAGATCTAGAAATGAAAGCCGATACCAATGGCTTAACCTGCATTCTGAGGCACGGAGGGCACTCGATATGTAATAGCTGATCACCATAGATATGTTTTTAGATCTCTGTGATGGTCACCTATCCAAAAGCCGGTGGAAAGCGTAGCCTAACCTTCGATCATCTATAAACATCTTCAAACATCTCTTTTGTAGTCAATGTGATAACGATAAGGCAATCGGTCGTTAATTTAATCTGAGCATCTGAGCAGAAAAAAAAACCCGCAGTTCAACAAATAAAGAACGTTGCACGATGTAGCTAAAAACTGCATCTTAATTGCGTAACGTACTTAAATTCTGACTAAGAAGTCCGAATTTCAATCATTTTGAAGGTTATTAGTGCTAATCCATTGCTACATATGTTCGAAAAATGTGTCTACTCAACAATGTAAATAACGCAATGTATGTTGTTTAACCGTCAAAATAAAAGCCGTTCCTACTGACACTTACTTTTCTTTGCCCTTAAAATTAACGTATGATTTGGATGTACGTGTTTAACTATTTATAAGTTTTAAGTACGAGTATGAATATGTCATCGACATTCAAGAATGATTTAATTTTATTGTATTTGCCTCTGATGTATAATATTTATAACCCAATTTATAATTTACAAAAGAGTATTATACTTGTAATATGAACTGCCATAAACGCAAATGTCACACGTTCGTAAAGCGTCTCTTGCTAAATATAATACACTCTTCTAACACTACGAAATACGGTCCTATAAGATACTGCCGAACTTCCTCAAAAGAGGCGATTATTCTCAAAACATGTTGCCAAAGAAACCTTTATGTACGTACTCAATAGGTAGAAAAATATACAATAGAAATAGGTATTGAAAATGTGTTAAATAAAGTGCTTTTGATAAATAAACGTCCCTTTGAACGTGACGACGACCGATGTATAGAGGACTGGCTTTTACCTGCGCCGTCGCTCGCGTTAATGTTGGAATTATTATCCTACGGTATCGTACTACGGGGGTTAAAAGTATCCTATGTCGTACTATGTGGTCATGATCAACCTGTGTCCCAGAAATTATCGAAATTAGTGCAAATCGTGTAAAGATAACAGACAGACAGCTACTTTCGCATATAAACCTTCCTCTTGAATCATTCTGTCTTATAATGAAAACCGTATTAAAATCCGTTGCGTTGTTTAATTAAAAGATCTAAGCGTACAAACACGAAATGCGACTTTGTTTTATTCCATGTAAAGAAGATAAAGATAGTGCAGAAATTAAGAACAGGAAACGAAAACAAAGGACGATGTTTAAATTTAAAATGAGAATTAAATCAGCCTTTAAGATATTAAAAAGCTAACAATCTTAAAATAATAATATGTACCGAAATTCGAAAAAAGAAAAAGTGACAGGCCATCAACAAATTCGTCCGCATCGCATCAGGAAAAGAGCCCAACAAGGCAAGATTGTAATATTTGCGCCGTTTGAGGTTTTCCGCACTTGCAGCAGCCGCTCCAGCACAGTCCGCCGTGCTTGGAGGATGGAAAAGGACTGATTAATATTAGTCAACATAAGTCATTAAACCATGTCCTAATAGATACTGAGAAGAAACTCTTGCAGGGAAAGGAAGAGAAAAGGAAGGATCCTC
Source organism: Aporophyla nigra (assembly GCA_947507805.1). NCBI lineage: Eukaryota > Metazoa > Arthropoda > Insecta > Lepidoptera > Noctuidae > Aporophyla > Aporophyla nigra. The sequence continues at coordinate 10,400,351 of OX382298.1, read as the reverse complement.
CGACAAGACGGGTGTTGTGTCTGGTGGGCTGTTAGCCGATGTCAGTGTGATGCGTAGTTCGCGTGTGGTGGTACAACATAATGTTTGGTGCTGCCACGAATGTAGTGCCGTAATATTTCTTTTTTTTTAAATTCAACTCGCTTTTTGTATGGCCGCGTTTTTCGCCTAAACTACGCAACGGGTTTCAATGTGGTGTCACCATCATTTAGAGAATTTATTCCGGAAAGTTTATCTGTATAATACGGACATAAAATAAAGAAACCGTGATGTGCTGTCAAGTCGTAAAACCGTGCGAAGCAGAGACAAGTGGTTAATAAAACATGGTACCAAAAACTTGAGGTATTTTGAAGAACAAAAAATAATAAGGAAAGAAATCAGGACGGGAATGAGGCTTATGGGTAAAGAAGGATAAAAAGCTTCGAAAATGATAAGGTTGAGAATTCTCTTGACATTTAGTTCAACGAAAATCACGACAAATTGATATCTACGAGGTTTATTTTTGTAAAGTAGAAATATTCGGTTGTTTTCATACGTAATAATAAAACACGTGGGCGAACACGTACATAAGATGGAAAAGGAATCCAATAACCTCAAGTATATTTATTTCACACACTTATTGCTTTCGGTCCTCCTCCGCCCTCCGGCATTTCGCGCTTGTATTATGCAAGGTAATCTGATTTGGTCTGGAAGCTGAAGAAGTATCAGATATCTTTTTTTTGTTGTATAAATATGTACGGAGCTTGCCTTTTGTAAGGTACTCATTCTTTAAACTGCTCTTTCTAAAGTTAATAAATAAAGTTGTTTAATCTTGACTGGATGAAATCATAAGGGGACTTTACTTGAGCTCCGTAAAGGAATATGATTTTTGATTTAAATGTTACATTTTCAAAAAAATATATACGCCTAGATTCTTCTCAAAAACTCAAATAGGTTATGTGGTTCATCAATTTAGCCAACCTATCACTAAATAAAAGGAGTACAAAATTTTACAATTGTTATCTTGCTATCCATTCATCATCATTACAGTGGACACAATAGCCTTCAAAAGGTTCATAATTAGGTCAATTATTTAGTAAATTACTACAACAAATGAGCTTATATCATGCACATCGAGTTTTAATTAAAAACGACTTAATCGCGACTTCGCGACTTTTCGTATTGGTGAAGTGAGTACATATTTACAATTTCATATTTTAATTAAAATATGAAATTGTAAATATGTACTCACTTCACAATATGTACCGTCGCGATATGGATATAACTTTAGCCTCGATTACAATTGCAGATTTGCAGGGTACTTGCGTAGCAATTTTGACAGTCCAACAATATTCATTGCGTTATTTACGTTGTTGAGCTGATAATTTTCGGATCATATGAAGCAATGGATTAGGAAGAACCTTCAAAATGAATTGGATTCATTTGGTGTAACGCATTTAGATTGCTGGGCCGTGCATGAGATTCTCTTTTTCGACTAATCAGTTATTGCAAATATTATTACAATTCTACTATAAGCACAGGGTGGCAACATGTTACTATGGATTCAGCACATGTTTCTAAACCCTCAGGCGTTAATTTTTTCGTCACATATTAAAAAAAAAACTTTCTTCATACATTTTGACCGCGTCGGTAGGTATTATATCGTTCTATGAAAGAGCAGATTTTTTTTTTTTGAATTCCGCCGAGTTTTCGACGATAGGGGGTCTACAGAATCATACATGTGTTGAAATCATGGTTACAGTTTGCGCTTCGTTTCCCTTACCACCCTGTATACAGAATAAAGAACATAGTGAAAAACAGTAATATTTTACTATTTTGTTTATTCTGTGAAAATGGTAGATATGTATGAAAAAGGGAGCTGCAGGTGTGTTTTAAGGCCTGCTACGGAAGAAACGAATGATTTTAAACAGTTCCCCGAGTGTACGTGGGTAGGTATAATAATTATGTGATAAATACATAAAGTTGGTGGACGCTCCGAACAACTCCATGTTTGTAGAAAACTTTTGTAATGGAGTGAGGTTTAAAGTACTTAAGCTTAGAGTTAGAAATAATTAATGAGATGGAAACAGTACCTACTCAGATGCGAGGACTTGTGCAATTGTTTCTCTTCAAAAAGTTATACCTTACAAGAACTTTAGGTATACTGTAGAATTAATTTCAGATATAGACCTTGGGATTAACCACATCAATCTATTTCAAACAATATGAACTTCGAGTTTTGCCACAACAAAACTATATCCCAAGATTTCCAATACAACTGTTCGTTTACAATTAAGGATCCCGTAGACAAGTGTGACATCCATTTACATGAAGCTATCATAAGAATGGTTCTACTAGAGTCGCTTCGCGCTGTCGCATCGCGCCTGGTTACTGGGAGCATTATAATAAGTTACTCGACTTTCGACAAACATCAAAAGCCAATATGGCCATCTACCCGTGAATCTCCTCCATAATATGCCATGAGGCAATAACCTTATGGGTGATTCATTCAAAAATACTTTTTTACAACAGCCCCCCTAGCCAAGTTACAACTGTTTCGTGTCGAATTCCGTTCTCCAATCGGTAACGCCTCAGTGTCAGCAATTGTAGAAAACGATAAGTTGGTAGCCATGTTGACGCGCCTGAGTCGGCCGCTCGTTCTACAATGTCTTTAGAAAAACTACACATTATAACAAAGGATGTAGCGTTGAACATTGTAGAAACGATAAGAAATCATTCTATCATTTTGAACGATGTGAATTTAGCTACGAATTTTCTATTCGTTTGTTCTAACCACGTGACTTAACGTTGAGTGACTAGCGTTAACGATTGCAGATTATCAACTTGGCTAGAGGTGCAGGTAGGCTTTATCTTTGGGTTACAATCTGACGAACACTTAAACTCGTTTTAACACACTTCGATTTAAAAATTAAGACGTCCAGGTACAATAAATCACTCAGTTATTTTTGTAACAAAAGCCTTAAAAAAAACAAAAACTGATCGACCCCAATTAGGTACTGGAGACAATTAGTGATCAAGTATGTTAGTAAATAATATCACATAACATAGATAGATACTTATTATCTTTCATATATCATCCCATTTTTTGTTCATAAATCTCATGTTACAAGAACGAAAGGACGTAGTTAGGTAAAACAAAAATAAGACGATGACAAGTTAAAAACAAGCGAGTAATGATCGGTTATTATCCTCGTAGGAAAACATCAACAACCATTTCGTGGAAAAAATAAGACACTAAGTTTGAAAAAAACATACCTTCTAAAAAGTTACGTAAAACTTCGAGATCACTATAAAAAATGAAACATTACACGTCGTTATTGTTTTGGACACAAGAGTCATTGATGCTGACAATGTAAGTGTTACTCAAAGTGAGTTTAATCCTCACAAATAAAAGAAGTCAAAAGTTCTTGAAAATAATTTCCTTTCCATAACACCAGAAGAACGCAAAACTTGAACAATGATCGCTGTTATCATAGAACACCACTTGAATGCAAAGTTCTCCCAATACAGTTTTATGGTATCGGCAATGTATTGTGACGAGACAACCCTGTCGTTGACTGCACATAAACAACATCTCATAAAGATTCCGCATCTCGTTGAGGCAAACACAAACTTTAGGACAACAAACAAAAGGCACCAGACCGACTCGAGACAAATCCGAACCACGTCCTTTTTACGCACGAAGAATACAAGATTGCGGAAAAAAGCAAATTTAAATAAGTTGAAAAACTTGCCACAAAAAATACGTGTGTTCTCCCAAATTGTTTTGTTCCCAAAGTTGTTATTTCAATACTGTGGGAATACGTCTCATGAATTCATTCACCACGATACTTCATTCCATGAGGAACTTCTCGAATAAACTCTTTCAGATAAACAAACATGTCGATCGTTGATTGATTGATTTGTTTAATAAGATTAAAGTCGGAGTGAGCGACTGAGATGTCGAATATAGCATCAATAAGTGTTCGATCGTAAAGATATTATTAGGTACAGTACCTATGTTTGCTATAGATCAAATAAGACTGGAACCGGCATTCGAGATCGACGACTATAATCTGCCCAAGACGCCCGACTATAAACTGTCCAAGAATGAAAATAGATTATCACATGACATGCCACTGGTCCTTCCGCAATGAACGAATAGATTCTGTTTGCGAGCTAGACCACATTCTAACACTTCACAAACCAAGTTTAGTTCTAAGAACGTTTGGAATGTTTAAGTTTTGCACAAAATATTACGGTAATAGCCTCTCGAGTTTCAATATCCCCTAATGATGTCAATAAGCACTTTGCGTGTCTATATTTAGGCACTTAAGGCTTATGATTAGTTGGATGACGACGGTTTATCATATTCCATCAAATTGAAGGTTTCATCGGCTCCATTAATTTGAGTAACTGGATGTTTGTCCCCGTTAATTGAATTAATTGGATCGCTCGCCCCTCGCCGGGTTTGTCGCCGCTCGCAAACAATTACCTAATTAATATTATACGTAGATATGACTGCCGATTAATCCCGGTTAATTCAATTGATTGATTGGTGTTTGAAAAGGGATTCTGTGAACTTTTGTTAACAGCTTTCTCTGTGGTTTTACGTTGTACGAAGATTTATAAAGCGTATATCTTTGTCGACAATATATTCATACGTGTTAATTGATTATATTGGCAAAGATTTGAGAAGAGATTTCATAGCAAATAACATATACAATCAAAGATAAGTACCTATGTGGTTTATACCCATCTGCGTCTTCATCTAGATCAGCCTTTCCCAAAGTGGGCGATAACGCCCCCTTGTGGGCGCTGCAGGCCTAAAGGGGGGTGGTATTTCGACTCAGAAAAAAAATGGGGGCGTTCGCGTTGTGTAGACTCTACACAGCGCGGCAGCGCCCCCATTTTTTTAGTCCCACATGGGGGCGTTATCGCCCACTTTGGGAAAGGCTGATCTAGATAGTTGAAGAGTCAAGCAAGGCAAGGCAAAAGATAGGAAAGTAAATCTGCAACAGCTGTCAGTCGAGCTTTCGAAACATTTTCATAAAAATATAATATTTATTTATTTAAACTTTTCGCACACAAAAAAAAAGGTACAAAGGCGGACTTAATGCCTTAGGCATTCTCTACCAGTCAACCAAGGGTGGTGAAGAGATTACATGGCAGGTGCTTTGTTTGAGAGGAACAATAGTGAAAAATGTATAATAATGAATTATAAATAAGAGAAAAACTAGTACTAAAATAGGTTATAAACTAATTATACACATACATATTTGCTATAATACATACTTATAATATATATATATATATAAATCTACAGATACAAATTCAAGGTAGAGAAGTGTTGAGATGACTCTACGCTATTTGTTATGAAAATAACTCTGCAATTTCCGCTTAAATGCAAACCGACTGGTGGCCGTCCTAATATCGAGAGGAAGCGCATTCCAAAGAAGAATGGACTGAATATGAAAGGAAGAATGAACAAAGTCAGAAGAATGAGAAGGACAAAGTAGATGAAGATTGTTAGATGAACGCAGATTCTTAGTGTGAGAAGAACATAGATATTGGAAGTTAGACATAAGATAAGAAGGAGGATTTGGAGAGTTGAGAAGGGAGAAAAGCGTAGTCAAAGCGCGCAAACTTCTTCTTTGGCGAATAGACATCCATTTGAGCTCAGACCTATAGCTCGACACATGGTTATACTTCCTAAGATTAAATATGAATCGGATACAATTATTGAGCAATCTGTCGAGTTTATCCAGCAAAACCGCATTCAAGTCAAAGTAGCACACGTCACCATAGTCGATGATTGGGAAAATCAAAGTCTGCACAAGCATGGTCTTCGTTTTAACGGGCAAAAAGTTCCTCAGACGATACAGGGATCGCAGAGTCCCGTTGACTCTTTGACTGACACTAGACACCTGGCGTTGCCAGCTCAGTGTCGAGTCAAGATGCAAACCGAGATCTTTCACCGTAGAGGTCATGGGTATGACGGTACCATTGAACATGAGAGGAGGAAGAGAGCTAGGCGTCACCAAACCCATCATGCGCAAGCTTCCAATAACAATGGCCTGACACTTTGAAGGGTTTACTGACACTCCAAAACGATCAGACCACTTTTTTATTGCATCCAGGTCTCGGTTTATATCCGCTATAGCGTCTGGTAAACCTTCTACCCGCACAGCTGTATACAATTGTAGATCATCAGCATAAAGATGATACGAACACCGAAGGCAATGAGTTATAAAATTAATGAAGATGGAGAATAACAATGGAGAAAGAATACCGCCTTGTGGAACACCAGCCTCCAGATCACGCCAACTCGACGAACTCTCATCAACGCGAACTGACTGCTGACGTCCCCGAAGATAAGAAGAGAACCATTCCAGAGCCTCGGGCGAAACCATAAGATGAGAAAGGATAGAAAGAAGAATATCGTGGCTGACAGCGTTAAAGGCATTAGAGAAATCAATTAATACCAGAACGGTAACCTTGGTATCCTCCATCCTAATACAAATATGATATAATAAAAATAGAACACTATGACTGTACTGGTTACATTCATTATATTTTTATTTATAAAGTTAAACGTATTTGAAAGAATCAATTACAGCAAAATAAAGACGTGAAAGACTACAAAGAAAAGTTGGCCTTTTGTATCGTTACAGACTCGTTAACGATCAAAATAAATCAAAGTTAACTGCCAGAAAACAGTTACAAGCAAAACATTTACAAAGTTTTGAACGTCTACTGTCAATGTTTTAAAGAAAATTTTTTTTTTTTCGTTTGGAAAATCCAGATATAAATAGAATGTGTCATATCAAGGCTTGTTGGAAGATTTGCGGTTCAGATGTTCCTTCATGGATTTTTTTTTTACTTTATTCACATTATTTTGACATTCAGTGTGGTCAAGGTGTGGTCACATAAGTTTGCCAACGTCATGCTTTGTGGTCTCTTTGCCCATAGCCACCGATTTCAAGATTCTATTATGAAATGATGACTTACTCAAAATGAAGGTACCTATCATTGTATGTTATTGTGTATGGTTAATTACCTACTGTTAATTGGACATCATAATCTAATCTATCATCATACATCTTAATTGTATTCTGTTTTGATAAGTTTCGATTCAATTTATATTAAGTTATATATCACAAACTTAACTCCAAACCAACATTAATGTTTTGCAGTACTCTGACAGGGTTTATGTACAAAAACCCAAAGATAAATGTACTGTAAAATGTGAGGTGTGCATGAGAGCAAATAAATAAATTTTATTGGTCAAGCGTTCAGGTGTCAAACTTTACGGTAGGAAAATACGTAAATGCATTAAACAAACTACGGAACTCACCCACTTAGATGATTTAAGATGCGCAACGAACACTTTTCTCGACATTTTATGGTGTAGCCAAAACATTTTCGCAAATATTTCAGCACAAAATATCTAAAGTGTTCCCATTTCGTAGTAAAACGTTTTCTTGTTAACACCACGCGTGTTTCAGCTAAAACCATAACTTCCGAACACATATAAGTTGTGCCTTCACCTCTTCGAGAGTAGTTAAATGCAGCAAAGTCGGTCATTGACCTGCTATGACGTCAATGGTGATGTTGCACCTCTCTGCTTAGACGTACAGCAGATACTTAACGCTTTATAATATTTATCGATACTGAAATAATCGAGGACAGCGTACAATCGAGAACACAAAGGAATTGCGACTTCTTTGATGTTTCGCTTTTGTTGATCTCATTTGAATTCTCAACTCTGTTGATGCGTGAACAGTATCAACAATTTTTGTGTTCTGACTTCTGAAGTTGACTGTACCTGGGGTCAGTGGCACTGTGTAGCAGAGTGTTTTGGTAGTACTCTTAAATTGCAGACGCAAGCAGTAACGGTAAATGTAGGTTAGTGTTGAATACGTGCCCACAGCAAGTTTATGATTGTTCAGCGTGACGTAAAACACAAAACATCTTTGAAGCCAACACACTTTGTAGCTGAATATGCGGCTATTAACGTTTAATCGCAATTGATTCTAATCACAATCTCGAGATCTAGTCTAGTCATAAAATGTGAAACGTTTAGTTTGCCAGTTCTCCCTTTCAACGACAAACGTATCTCTTAGAAGTTTAATTGAACACTCAGAAAGTTTTATGCCTCAATAATACAGTTTCCAAATGGAGGCCTATTGTCACTTTATCTACGGAGCCCTCTGCGGCCACAATAAAAAGTGAGAAAGCTAAATTTTATTAGCACGAAGAGTGCTCCATTCTGTTCGACATAAAACAATTTATTTTGCCCTTCGGTAAATCATTTTGTGGAGGCGTCCTTGTCAGACTGGTGGCACTGTCGGTTATACGCATTTAACTGAGCTAAATGAGTTTGGAGAACAAGGGAGCTAATCCAATTACCTATGCCAAGTTGTGCGTTGTGCGGTGTTGTTCTCCTCGGTGCCACGATGTTAAACTGTGTTTTGTGTTCACTGTTCACTTGGTCCCCAATGTATTGACATGATACGGGCCGCACCCACTGTTAATTTAACTATAACGCAATTAAGTGTAAACGTGCCCGTTTTATTCGTATTTATTTTACGAATACCGTAAGTAATATGCAGAATATTGACATTGAAAACAAAATTTCGCCTGAGTTCACTTCACTTTATTCGATTGTAAATCTGTTCAAGGAAACAGAGATAGTAGCGTGTTGAATATTTATTAGGAATCGCGAGGCAGTAAAGCTTTTACACGTGGAGGGATGTATTTTGTTTTATTATTTTTGTTCCCGGACATTTTATTTGATTCAAATCCAAAAGTCATTTATTCAGAATGCGTTTAAAATCAAAAGTCATTTATTCAACGCACGTTTTAAATGACAAAATTAAATAAAATAGCCCCCAAAACACCCGCTCTTCACTAGTTCTTCGTTTATTTACTACTCGTATCAAAATACTTCTACATTTATCTTATAAAGAGGTAACTTTTGTTTGTAAGTTTATATGCAGAGAGAGTTCAAATCTCTAACTACATATCAGATTTTTTTAAATCTTTTTGCATTTGACAGGCCAATTTTCAAAGAAAGTTTTATGCTATTTACATCACCATGAGGAGCAAAGTAAAAAACAAAAAAGTCAGAAGGAACGCTAAATGAAAACGAAGGTAACAGCGCGGGCGGGCGATGGGATGCGACTTCGCCCGCCAGAATGATATTTAGTATCAATACTATATAAAAGGTATGTCCCATCAACGCTTATTTCCAGGCTCTAAATTAAACTACAGTTGTTGAAGCAGCCTACTGATTACATTTGCATTACAAACACCAGTTCGGAATTAGCATGTACGTAGCAATTAATATTACTACTGAACTGGCATGTAATGGAGTTGTGAAACAGTTATTAACTAACCACTCAAGAGCAGGTACAACATCTTGTCATATAGAATCTATTGTTTATTTTTTTCATTCAAGAACTTCATCTGCACCATCTCAGCCGAAAGACGTCTACTGCTGGACATAGGCCTCCCCCAAGCTCCGCCACTTCGACCGTTTTTGTGCTTCCCGCATCCAGCAGGGTCCACTTTGTCGGAGGCCTTCCAACTCTACGTCTTTCGGTGTGCGGTCGCCACTCCAGAATCCTTCGGCCCCATTGGCCATCTGCAAGAACAATCAAAAACATCAGATTCATACAAAATCATTCAAGCACGATCATTCGAGGCTTTCCTGAAGCGACCTGACTCAACGTTACGTTAATAAATAGGCGAAGATATTATTTGTATGAACATATGGGGTCGGTGACCGATAACTCTATTTACATGTGATAACTTATCACGACATAGTTAAACAAAAACAGAAGCACGTGTGCGTCTGACGCGTATCCTTCAAACCGAAACGCCTCTCTGTCTGTCTGTCCGTTAATGAGCTTATAACTCGAAAACTGCTAATCCGATTACCGTGATTTTTGTTTTATTTTGACGTTATGTAATTTCGCTACGTTTTGGTTTACAATATTATTTTTCAAACAAGCTATGAGCAAATATATTTGGAGCTTCATTGACTGTTTTTTATTATTTATCTCTGCTTGAGTATAGTTTTCAATGTTATGTTGGTATATTGGCGTGTGCTAGCTGACATATGGCAAATTATTTAATTGAATGTTATGTGTTCATAATGACTTACTATTGTGTAGAATCAAGTTCTTCTAACTTGACAGACAGCTGTGAGGAGTTTGTTGCGACACTTCTTCTCAGCTAAAGCACTAGGAAGTGGGGAAGGGCGGGCATTTTTCGGGATTGTCTTATGTAATTAAGACGTTCAAAAAGTACTGACTCCCAGCCTTTTGATTTTCTTGTAAGTTATGAGCAAAGGTAGATATTTTGACCTTTATTGACTTAAGTTTAGTGACAGTATCGTCTCTTTTTACACGCTTTATATTAGCTTCACTTGTATGTTTGTATGTTTGTATATTTGTATTTTTGTATGTTTGTTTGTAACCGACTCCTTATAGCGCGATTTTGACCCACTTTAAACGACCCGATTTCATTCAAACTTTGCACACCTGTCAAGGACCGATGACAATGCAATAATTTCATAAATTTGTGCCATTATCCTTGCCAGGGTTACCAGGACAGCAAAAAAACTGTCTTGGAAAACTACGCTGACATACGTCACAAACTAATTTGTGCCATTATCCTTGCCAGGGTTACCAGGACAGCAAAAAAAACTGTCTTCGAAAACTACGCTGACATACGTCACAAACTACGCTGACATACGTCTCAAAATTCGAAACACCCCAAAAAATAGAAAATAAATAATAGTTTAAAAAACTAAAAAACACGCTTCCATTGAAAACCAAACTAAAAAGTACAAAATAATGGAAACAATAAATAATAGTTTAAAAAAACTAAAAAACACGCTTCCATTGAAAACCAAACTAAAAAGTACAAAATAATGGAAACAATAAATAATAGTTTGAAAAAACTAAAAAACACGCTTCCATTGAAAACCAAACTAAAAAGTACAAAATAATGGAAAAAAAGCGTGGGGTGCCTGATATCAATTGAAAAATACCTTAAAAAGCACCCCACGCTTTTTTTCCATTATTTTGTACTTTTTAGTTTGGTTTTCAATGGAAGCGTGTTTTTTAGTTTTTTCAAACTATTATTTATTCTCACTTAATATATCCAAAGATTGTCTATAAAAGATTGCTTTTATCTGGGTTCAAACTAACAACCCACAATCCGTAAGACGCGGTCGTTACCACTGCTACTACTGCTACTAAATTATTATTATTAAAAGCATTTATTTAATTTACTGAAATACTGATGGGACCCGTGGATGGGACCTAAGGGGTAATTGCGTAACTTGCTATCAGTAGGAATTGGTTTCATATTAATAGTTAAACAACATTCATTGCGTTATTTACGTTGCTGAGCTTACAATTTATTCGAACAAATTACGCAATGGTTTAGAAATAATCTTCAATCCCATTCTGATTCTGATAAATAGTGCGTTTCGTAATTAGGGTGCAGGACATACAGTGTCCTGGAATTTGCAATTAATATTTCACCCACTTCCTCTGAAGCTATCTGGCTGAAATTTGGCACACACGTTTGATTCTTGTGAAAATGGATAATAAAAGTTGTTTTTAAATATCGCATCGAACCCTCACGCTCCTTAGTAATGTAAAGCCCGACATCCCGCCAGTTCCCTAAGCCCGACTGTAGCGGTCGAGAAACATAAGCATGCTCGAATAATTCATGTCCTTGCTTTATGTTCGTTTGGCCTTTGGCCTACGCTTCTCAACCCACCGCATCCTGCAGATTGATGTCAGCAGTTACGGGGTTTATTTAGAAGGTTAATATGCAGGCGGTTAGATGCAAGTTTGTGAGTAGGTACTCACAAAGTTTGTAGTCTATGTTTCTTCTTAAAAAAATAAACCTAATAACACGAGTGGTAACGAGCTTTATTATAGAGCATTACGTTCTGGGTCTCAGGTTGGGAAAAGTGTTATTGGGATTTTACATCAGGAATTTTTGAGTAGCAGTTCGGAGTCTTGATTTGTGCCAGCAATAGGTTCTATGCCTTCTATTAGATGGTACGGGGAAAATGTAAGAAGCCAAAAGTGTGTGAACTATAGGTACACCCAGTAGTGGATTTGCAGTCTTGGCCGCCCTAGGCCGTGTAGTACCAGCCGCCCCTTTCTCAGCTCCTATAATTTAGATACTACATAAGAATTTACTTTCTTGCCAACTTTTATCGATGACATTTTAGATTCAGAAATTTAATAATGTCGTGATAAAATAACACAAAGCTCTACATTACTTATTGCTAACTTCTGTCGGTGTTGGTACTATAGACAATAGATTTTCATCAGACGCTCCTGATCCTCGCGTGTGCCCGGTTAGCCATTTTTAGCGGTCCTTAATCAGCGTGTAAAGTTCTTACTGCTGGAACACAGGCCTACAAAGTAAAGCCTAGATTCGAACACACGACCTACAAAACGTAAGTCGGGGCTCTCACCACAGGGCTACCACTGCTCTAAGTACCATTTACCATTCTAGTGGTACCATTGTTTTTAACACACAATGTAATATTCACTTTCTGTCGTTTCTTGTTATTATCAGTGTATTTTTTTCCCCAGTTGGCCGCCCCTAATATCTGGCCGCCCTAAGCCCGGGCCTACTGGACCTTGGGGCAAATCCGCCACTGGGTACACCTCTGCGTATCCCTTCGGAAATTACAAGCGTGATGTTTCGTTATATAAAGTTAAAACAATGAAAATTACCTAGTATAAAGGTTTTTCTTACCTGCTTAAGATATAAACGATTTTTATGTGTGTAGTATAATTACACTTGTGAATAAAGAAACCAGAAAATCATTCATAAACTAATAAACGTGGCGGTGGCGCTGCGGGAATGTCAAGAATCCTGAACTTGTCTTTCATCCACTACAGTGTATGTATGACAAATTCTGGCGGAACAAGAATTTCAGAACGCCAAAATTATACAGTGTTGATTTAGAAATTGAGGTAAGATTATTAGACATAAACAATATGACCTTACCTGATGTATCTAGATAACGTTCTGAATTCTGAATACCTATAGCTTATGAACAACCTCGAGTAAATTAATATCAAATGACTATTGCATCTGTGTATTACTTATAAACAATTGCGTCTAACAATACTTTATAACAAATGCAATTGTTACCTATTAACAAAGTAACGAAGGACCTTGAGACATTGCAGTTACTACTAACATACGCTTTTATTTCCCAAAGGAGAAGCCAGAAGCCAAGGTTTAGAATGCAACCACATGTCACTATTTATGTTGTACTAGAGAGTAGAGACCCCAACCTCGCTTCGTAGGTTTTCGTACTTAACAGATCAAGGAGATTTCTTTACGATGTGTATGCTTAATATTAATGTGATATACACATACACTTTCTGGAATAGAATTGTTAAATGATGGTGAAAACCGCATCAAAATCCGTTGCGTAGTTTAGAGGAAAAATGTGTTCAAACAAACACGAAAAGAATCAGCATTGCCATCCAACGTGGCAACGCTGCCAGCCTTCTGGGCTCTTTTCCCACCGACAGCGATGCGGACGTATTCTTTGAGGCCCAGTGAGCTCTTCCCATTTTTTTACCTTTATTTAATTTTACATAATATATTTATTTTAGCGTTAGTTTGTATATTGTGTTAAAATAAAAGTGATACTCCACATACCTACAAAAAACACGAAAAGTGACTTTAAGAATCTAAATCATTTTGAAGGATACGGTTAATCCATTGCTTTATATGTTCGAAGAATTTGTCTGCTCAACAACGTAAATAGCTCAATGAATGTTGTAGAACTGTCAAATGACAGACATTCCTACTGGTAGTTACCCCGTTGGGGTACGGAACTTCGAACCCAGGCGCTGAGCACTGGCGCTTTCCACCATTAGACTAAACGAAGATAGTACTTATCTCTCTACTCTTTATAAATACGCACAGGTCCGGATCAAGGGTCGATACTACCTAATTTATGAACAATTTAGAACGTGTGAATGATCCCGATCAATGAAAACAACAATAGACTCAGGGTCAAAAGAACACGTGACGTTTTCCAATAAACCAAACTTGGAATCCTGAAATTGTCTGCTCCCAGTCCGTTATTGAATCTTTAGCCTTAAGTCTGGAGATATTTTATTACGAAAAATTCTTGTTGGTATAGCCAATCGGAATTTTCCCGTAAATCAATAGTCTGGGTACATTCAAACTGGAAGGTCTTTCCAATAATCCTTGAGGTTTGTAGTCTCGGTGGGACTAATTCGTCCCTGTACGAGTATGTGACGATATCATGCAGGTTTTAAGTACTTACGTACGTGCCTTGATAGAGATCTGACCCGAAATGTTGTTTAATCGTGTGAAGTAGAGCGGGGTTACTGCTAATTGTTCTGAGTGTTATACCGTGAGATAGTCAGTTAGTAGCCTGTATATCGTATACCTACCTATCATTTTATATAACAAGCTATTAAACAAATAAGGAAATTAGGATAGAACACGGAAAATGACAAAACAATCAGTTTGCCTCTAACCGCAGAATAGGAAATAGTTTAACCGTTATTATTCCGTTTAATCGTTTCAAATATGTATTTATTTGGCATTTAATTTGGAAAAATTATTTGGAAATCGTAGGTACATAATAGGAAACAAGGAACTGTTTCCGTTCATCCTCTTATTAGTTGAAATATCCTTTAGTTAACTTTTACTAGACGTTTCTACGTCGAAACTACTACAAGCAGATATAAATAAATCCTGAGATAAAAATAGCTCGCAAGGAGTGCCAAGTAAATATGCATTAGACTGTGAGATTACAACCGCTCGCGCGCATACATTACCCTCCTTTTGGTTCGCTGTAATTGGATTAAAGGCGGACAAATCTATTAAAATCCTGGCAAATGTTAACAAAAATTCAAAATCTGCTGTAGATTTCACGAAAACAAGTAGGTATGCATTTGTTTCTTCCTCTTCACTGTTATTTGCTCACAGATGCAGGAACTCTCACAGCAAAAGGGCAATCAGAAATTAGCTAAATACCTCTTATTCTACATCCCTTAGCGACAAAAATTTTCGTTAGTTATAAAAAAAACAGCTTTTTAGTTGCCGAAAAGCGCAGTACCTAGGCAGTCAACATGAGTAAAACATTTTTTTTTATTACAGCTTATTCTACACCTTTAGCGAAGAAAAAAAGTCGAATTCGAGTCAAAATGTACGGAACAACATTTTTTTTTAAACGACGGACGAACAATTTAAACGCGTGGTTCGGAATCATGTACTGAATCTGTGGTCACAGGTTGCGCGTCTGCTACCCTACAAACCCACCAGCTACAGGAAGACGTTTATACCTATAACGTTATGTGCTTATATACAGTGAATAAAGGAGCATAATTCCTTTAACCTTCAATTTATATCGTTTACCTCCACCGTGTGTTAGTGCCACGGTTAGTGCCTTATGCTCCGTTTGAAATATTAACAACATTATACATACTTTTATTACCTACCTTCATTCTGGCTGTAATGTTACTTGGTCTCTCGTTATTTATTATGAGTCTACGTATAGGTTACGAGGTCAACTCCCAAATGTAGGACTAAGATACCTTATGTATTATGCCTGTGAAATGAGTTTTATTCTGGCTTGAAAACTTGAGAGCATTCATCCTGCGCGGGCTGGCAACGTCGCATTTCTAACGTGGTTTTCCGTGGTTATCTTACTAAATTCAAAACAAGTTATTAATTTCTTTCAGCCAATCACTAGAAAAAAAAAATTGGTTGACTGATTGATTGAAAAAATATATTCAAAAATTTAAAACTCCCGACACAAATTTCTAAAAAATATACAAATAAAATAAAAATAATATAGCATCGTCGCGTCTGGGGACGGCTAATAAAATGTTATCCTTTCTAAAATGACATCCATTAATTATTGTTGGGCTTCGTCTGTTTGGCGTTTTCATTAGCCGTCCCCCGACGCGACGATGCTATATTTTTTTTTACTTTTAAGAGGTTTTGTCTGTGAGAGGGGTTTTTGTTTTTTTTTTATTTCCTGCCTTTAAAACTTAATATAGTAATAATAAACACGCAACGCTCACGCAAGACATGCCTCGCTTAAATTAATTATTAACGCAGCTTCCTACAGTGAAGGTGAATTACTAATTTATCCTAATTCTATTTGCTACTCCATATATAAGACCCTGATGACCATGTATCTATCATATACCTATTCATTGAGACCTTTCCTATGAATGTGCCGGTGATGCTGCGTCATCAAGGTTAGGTACTTTGTTCTTCAAATATCATTGTAGTAATTTAAAAAAGAATACCAAACGACTCGATGAGACATGTAGCTGTGAAAGATGCTCAAATCCTTTTATCAATTTAACAGATTTCTTTTCTCGATTAAGTCACCTTTCAGATAAAACAAAAAAAGAAATACAAAATCGGGTCAGCCTTTCGGGAGCTACGGTGCCACAGACAGACCCACAGATACACTAGTTACACTTAGAACACCTCTATTTTTTTGTCACTTTGTTTTTGTGTCTGTTACATTGAGTACCATGTTACGCAAATATCCACATTGTCCGTCCATTCACTAATTTAGAATTCCATGTGATTAGCACTAAGAATGAATTCACATTATGCAACATCCATGGGAGTGGTAATTAGACAATTTTCCGAAAAATTCTTAAGTTTTCAGAACTCATAATAAGTGAGCTGATTCAATATAGGTGTTTTCAACGTGAATTTTTTAAAGAATAGACCGACAGGCCGAAAGACTATCTCTATCTGAAACGTTAGATATTTCCAATGTTCTACTGTTTATTTATTCCAGTATATAGGTTAGCGGTGAGATAAAGAAAGTTTGTAATTACGCCTCTCGAGTGTTTTCTACACCATGTTTAACAATTAAAGTTACTTGTAACCTCGCTGAATAACGGGCCGTAAACTAACGGTAGCGCGTAACCGTACAATCACTGCCCTACGTTCACACAGACCAGTGAAAAAAACAGATACTAGCAAACGTTATAATATTTTGGTAGTTAAACAAAACATGAATAAAACGGCCCATGACATAGAGCCGGCATTAATTAACATTTTTTTATTTTTTAATAATCATATTCAACTTAAAACCATTAATAAAGCGCGGATTAAATACGATACTGACGTTATATGAACAAGAAAATATAGCCATCCTGCTCTGAAGAGTGACATAATTGGATAATAATCTTGTTTTGCTGTAACAGCGTGGCTGTAAGCTTATTAAATGAGCGTCGTGTCGTTTTTCACCCCATTTAGCCGCCTGTGGGCTGTATGACGTCACGGTTGTCTCGACTCCAGATCCTGATACCCTTATTTCAAGAATTTATTTTTTACGGATTTCGGTTTCTCCGCGAAATTGGATTGATTTGTCGACTTCTGTGAACTTGACATGTCGATCCAATATCGTTATTTTCGTCGCCTAATTGCTTGCTTGTCAATAACTTTTTTACCTAGTTATTCTGTATGAAATGTAATTTTTGGTAACTGCCTACGCGATAAATCGTCTAACAAAATTTTTATTGAGTAAGTATTACACTTTCTTTCAACAATGTAGGTATATAAGCATGTAGCAGGAAGAATGTGTTAATCGATTGTTTGACCGCCGATCATAAAAAAGTTATTACACATCGATATTATACACACATCGGCTGCAAAAAGATTTTGCTAAAAGGAAACGCACATTATTCGATCGTTATCACGATTTTAAAGTTCTTACTTCATAAACAATTATTAGACCTTGTGGTCGGTCATTGTATAGTCTAAGATTCACGGATAAACAAGTTTATTTTTCATTGACTAGTAACAGCTGATTTGATTACATGCCAGGGTTATTTGCAGAAATTAATGTTGTTGTTTTTGTCGATGCAAAATATTAATGTATTTTGTAGGGATGGGCCAAATATTCGTTTTATGTTCGGCATATTCGGCAGGTTTACCGAACATTCGTATTCAGCTAATTATTCGGTAAAACCGCCGAACATTCTGCTGAATTATAATGTATTACAAAAGTCTATAAAAGCATAAATGAAATAGCACAATTATAAGTATAAGTGGGCCCTTTTATCATAACCAAAAATCATTTTTTGGGGGATAGCCGCATCAGTGCGGAAGGGACAATTGCACTTCAACACGCTCGACAAGCACAGACTATTTTTGAGATGCACGATATGGTGCGCCAATTCTTGCCAAATATTCGGTTCGGTAAACTTTCAAGCGAATATTCGGCCGATGATACGTATTCGGTAAAACCCGTATTCGGCCCTTCACTAGTATTTTGTATTCGACTGTCAGTACAAATAGGAGTTCCTCCGCTTATGTTAGGGGTAGGCGGAAGTAATCCTGTTAGGAACCCATTATTTAGGTCTCCGTTTCAGGAGCAATCTCACTGCTGTAAAACTGCTGAAAACTGTACAAGAGGAAATGGATGATTCCGTTGCTAAGTTTCTTGTAGCTTCTTTCATTACCATTATTAAACCACAAAATCAATGCTAAAAATCATTTATTTGCATAAATAAGCACAGGAAGTAATTCAGATAATTACAACGGTCACATATTATGTATGTCATTACAGGGAATTGTGCCTAAGCAATAATCCCCCCCCCCCCCCCCACGGGTCAGGTTAAGGTACACTTGCCGCGGTTGGTTTGCTGGATGGGTAACTATCTTCAAAAAGCCATTCATGTCGGCGCGTAAATTTTAGATAATTAACAATATTATAATAATTATATTTCTGGTAATTAAAGGATCTCGTCAAGTGGAAAGACCACTCCCCTGCCTAAACACTACATATTAACCGTGCCTATGTTCCCTTTGAACGTTCACTGTAGCGATCCTTAGATGTTGGATTCATACTGACGAGTTTCTTTTTTTAGTATTTTTCTATTTTTAGCAAATGGTTTTATCGATTTGTTTTTGACTATGGAATGGCTCACGATACAGAATCTGAAGTCAGAACACAGAGTTATAGGTACCAAAATATTCATTATGAGTATTCAATTCAATTCCATTCAATTTATTTATGTCAGAGAAAATCTCCTTAAAAGTACATGGTACACAATTTTAAAAAAAATGACAATCATAAAAAAGTTAGTGTGTTAATAACAAAAATTAGACTTAAAATTATGTTAGGACTGTTATGACCTATACCTAACTTATACCTATGGCTGTCCTTATCCAATGATTTTGGATAAGGAAAGAGACGATTGTTTTCTATTAAAAAGTCAATACAAAAAATATTATTTTTTGTTTGAGTTTTGGGTAATTTACCTTATTTTTGGTTGGTACGATAGGAACTGAGTAATGGCAAATGTTAATATTATAAATTTTTTGGTAAGCGCCCCAAGGAATAAAAATATTACCAATCCTTAGTTATACGCAGCTCTATTCAACGCCCATTAAATATTAAAAATACACTTTATTAAAGTGGGTATATTTACCTTGTAGATCCGGTTATTTATGATCTCATTCGTCTTAAAAAAGTTGAAATACGACTACTTAACCGAAAAAATGTCTGAGTAAATTGGTTTACAAAACATAGAAACGGTGACGTAGATAAATAAAATAATATACAGAGTGTTTTTTTTTTTTAAGAATTATCCATATGCTTTTAAGATGGTGATCTTATTTCGTTTGTTACCTATTACTTTCAACACGTACATATCTACTAGTTGATCCGTTTCTCAAGAGAACTAACTAACTTGGCCGAAGAAAACGTGGCTTCTCTCCTTTACTGTGAGTTAGTTTCTTTTGAGGCAACTTTTATCGACATTCATTGCCCCGGAGAGACTTGTTTGAGTAACAAAGATATATATCTCCCCTCGAGATTTCAGCATTTACAGTAAAAAATAAAAAAGTTTCTCTGCTCTGAAAGTATGAAAAAATGATTTGTGTTTTTCATCTTCTTTTAAAGCTACAATAATATTTGCTTAAGTGTAGTTTTCCATTCGCATACGCGATTTAAACTTGAACTCGGCAAACCTTTTAATTAAAATACATATTTAGCATAACCTGTTTATGGTCGAAAATCACGCCAGCATCGTCAGATTAATCTTAATCAAACCCGAACTATAACAAAAAATACTATTTGTTTTGATACAAACCATATTTCCCCTTGACGTGACGCGATGTTCTGTTGCGAAAGCCAGTTTGACCACAGACACAGCAAAGGTCACCGAAACCATAGGTCTAATCGATAATAATTAAATATTATAGACGTTGGCTGACGTTTTACTTATATAATATTAAATAATTCAGCTAATGATTGCGGCTATGAGGTAGAACCTCGGACTGTGGCACGCAACTGTCATGTTTGTGTCATCATTCTGATTGACGCCCTTATCCTAAATTACTCGCGTTGGCGCGCCATTTCCTTCCATATGTACATTTTAATAACCGTAATGCTTTCTAATAAAAAGTTTTTTTTTTACCCCGTATTGCAGTCAGTATGATAGCTAACAATAGAAGTTGCCAGCAGAACCAATAACCAAAAATTGCCAACATCATCTGCTACCTGATATGCTCTTTTAAAATTTCGTCACGAATGGAAATACATGCACGATATAATTTTGTCGTGGACGAATATTTAAAAGCGTCTCATTTATTTCCATACATTTAACTTCCCTTTGATGCCTCGGACGTCTATATCTCCACGATAACACTCCTTCGTCACGTCAGAAATGATACAGTACGTAACGTAAGCTAAGCCATACGTCGTCATAAATTTTGATGGATGTCCAGAATACGGCCACTGCCCACACCGTGCCATGACGTCAATAATTAATGCTCGTGATAAGGCTGATGCATCCCACGGTTTATAGATCGATATTTAAATTGACTAACAGTAGAGCCCACGCACGCCTCGTACGGTGGGCACTAATTCATAATTCTGAGTTATTTTTAGTTCATCTAAAACGTCTATTCGCATGCTAGTTCCAAGTTCATGTTGGATCCCATACACGAATAATTTTACGTTTTTTTTTTTAATTTGGTAACAACATAAAATAACAACAACAACAACAACTAACAACAACAATAACATTAACTTTAACATTCGTCTAAAGCTATTATTGACATTTACACGCATAGTTGATATTTACACTTTAGTCAAGGAGGTAGTATTAAGTATACCTAACGAATATAAACATCATATCTATATATATATACATCATACATCAGACTCATTATTTAGCAATATTATAATTCAAACAACCCTATCTACTTCAATTATTTAGCAGTGTTGAAAACAACACTATCTACCTGAAGTAAGGACATCTCGGCTATCCAAAAAAAATCCTCAAATTTTAAACATCGTCTGCAAACCTTAACCGTTATCTCTACCACAGTAACCATTTCCGAGATAAAGCAACGATACGCTAAATCCCTTACAAGCTCACTATATTAGCTAAACAAATACGAACCCGAGGCACTGGAGCGATAATTACTTGACTTTAATTATTCGCGCCATTGCCCAATTAACCCACTATAACGGAGAGCTTTAGAAGTACCTAAGCTCTAATTTTTCCGGAATTAGGGCTGGCAAAGGGTGTTGTTACACCCACACGATCGACAACGCATCGATGCCTTGATCTGCGTCGATCGCGTTGGGGAATAGCTAAGGGTGATCGGTAATTTTGCGTCTTGTGAAACAAGTCGAACGATAACAGACCAATCAGGAAACAATCTTAGGCACTTGCCAGGGTCGCAGAATTGTTCGAAAGATTTACCGTGGCCCTGACATAGGCAACTAAAGGACCACGGGTGGATTTTAGTCAGTAAAAGTTCTCTAAAGCTCCACCCAGAGCGGGAGACGTAATTTGATGATTTCCAACCAACAAAAAAAATGACACTGATAATAGCTCGATACATATTCATTCATCATTCTATGATCGACGTTGACCAATGCCACCGATCGGTTCGGCGATGATCGTTATTCGATTGATGCGTAAAATATACACACTTAGATCGAATTTCGATAATTGCGGCATATATTTAGTGTAATATCATCGATCAATGTCGATCCTGACAGCTTAATTGCATTTTATTTGTGTTGTATGTTTAAAACAAATCGGTGAAGTTCCCGAACTGTAATTTTATCGTTATCAAATTGTAAAAGTAGCAGTGTATCTATCTTGTCTTAATAATGATCAATTGTATTATGACAGTACTAAACAGTTGATACGTGCTCAATGGAGAAATTGATATACAACTCCAGTGCACCAAACCGTTTCAAATGAATGTTGAGCTTCACGTATGTTCCACTTTTATTCGTCTCCATTTTCCTTCACACGAACCAACGAACCCCGAATGCACGTAAAATGCTTTATTAAACTGATAAGGGTAACCCGAGCTGGAAATGCGAGGCGAAGGCACGAGATATTGCCCCTCAGGCTATTGGGGCGATATTGCTCCCATGTACCGACTAACAAAGAGACAACATCTTGCATATTGATAAAATCATATGCAAGACTTTAGCTCTGTGCTCTTGCATAGAGTGTTTTATCTCAGCTACTGGGTAAAATAATAAAGAGAGTTTCACAATGTATTTCTTCCTGATTTTTGTTTTCCTCGCAAAAGAATTCCTTGCAACAAAAGGTAACAGCGGAAACATTATAAATATTTTCTTGTTTTTCTTTTACTTTGTTCAGCGGCAGCCCTTACTCGTGACGTAAAATATATCGGCATTATATTTTATTCTTCCATAAAACCTTATGACGCTTCTACGTTGCTAATGGGGTAAACCATGGCTTACTCACTCAAGCTTGAGATGACGATAACATTATCAGACGCATTCATGGGGCGAATGACCTTAAATTATTCAGCCGCATGTTTAATTTTATTATTCATATGCAAATTGTATCGTGATTTATGTTTATTACGTACTGATTATAAATCAAGCATTATCAGTGTTGTTTAATCTGATCTCAAATGTCTCATGCATTTATAATAGAAAATGAAGGCTGATAATTAATATTTACCGATAAAAAATACGCAATGTAAACGAAATTTAATATAATTGCTACGCGTCGCCGCCGTGCTACGGAGAGCTACGAAATGCATAAAACTTTGACTCTGTTTTTAATTGCTCTTCCTACAGCAATGTTGTCCGTAAAATTCAAGGTCCTTTTCAATTAGTGGATATTTTAAAGGGTTTTTATTTAATTTTATATAGCTACACTGTGCTATTAAGAGTTACGAAATGCATAAAATTGTAATTCTATTTTTAATTGCTCTTTTTCAATTCAAGGTCGCCCTTTCCTACCAGGGTCGCGAGATTGTTCGAAAGAGATACCGTGACCCTGGCATATCGGCAACTGAGGGAACACGGGTGGGGTTTAGTCAGTAAAAGTCTGACAGGCCCCTCCCGCTCTGCCCAGAGCGGGAGAAGTCATTTGATGATTCCCCATCCAAAAAAAAAGGTCGCCCTTTCATTTGTTCTACGGAGAGTTCATTAAAAGGAGTTGTATAAAGTTTAGAATGCTAAGTTTTTTTTAATTTTTTTATTCTAATATTTTGTAGGAGGCTTTTATCCACAATGGCATGTCAGCCTCATAATGCTAAGTTCTAAACTTAAACTTTACTACGCGCTACGAAATGCATAAAAGTGTGATCCTGTTTTATTTACAACTAGCTTTTGCCCGCGGCTTCGCCCGCGTGGATGTCGGAAATTAACGAAGGAGGACGTAATACAGCGGTAAGATGTGTTTATTCAGATTGCTAGTACCGTAGCTAGTACTGTAGCTGTTACCCGCGACTTCGTCCGCGTGGTATTTAACAAAAAGTTTTTCATAAAAACTGTCTTTGATAACTACGCTGACATACGTCTCAAAATTCAGCGTGTTTTTAGTTTTTTTAAACTATTATTTATTTTTTCTAAAATAAAAGTAGCCTAAGTTACTCCTTGTTACATCAGCTATCTGCCAGTGAAAGTTCCGTCAAAATCGGTCCAGCCATTTCAGAGATTACCCGGAACAAACAGACAGACAGACAAAAATTGTAATAAATGTTGTTTTGGTATATGTACCGTGAATACATCCATATACACTTAGTAAAAAGTGTTTATCTTAATATTAAAAACAGACACTCCAATTTTATTTATTTGTATAGATTTTGGACAACTATAAAATCCGAAATCTCTATTAATTAGTGGATATTTTAAAGAGCTAGTTTTAATTGAATAGAGTAACCCCGTGCTACGAAGTGCCATGAAATGCACCATCATCATATCAGCCGAAAGACGTCCAATGCTGGACATAGGCTTCCTCCAATTCGGGGGGTTTCCGTAATCGCCGCGCTTGGCGGTCGCAGCATGGTGTTAAATGCATAGAGAACACTGTTGCCCATTCTCTAGTAAGTCGCTTAGTCGCGATTTACGACACCCATAGTGAGAAATGGGCTGTTGCTATTCTTTACGTCCGACACCATAGGGAACAAAAATATAATGCATATCTATATACTGTTAACGTTTTACCTATATCATCATACGTAAATCAATTTTGAATGATAAATTCCCGTCCCTGTAATGTCAATTGAATATTTCAATGCGTTTAGTGACACGTTGGCAGTAACAGGATCATGGCGCCAGCATGGCTGTGCCATGGGATCTCAGTAAACATCTCGACACTAAGTACTTATCTATTTACTGACTCGCTATATTGACATAGCAGAAAAGAGTTCAAGTACGTTTTGAGAGAGAAAATACGAATTTTTACAATAAAAAACTACGTAATGAAAAGCTTTTATTTACAATCTTACAAAACATGGTTTTTGATATCCCATAACTTTGAGAGCATATCAAAGAATCAACTGGCTTATGTGTTTTTTTATGAATATACTAAAACTGAAGAGTTCTATTTTTTTATTTTTTTTGTTTGAACGCAAACTTTGGAACGGATTTAAAAGAAGTGAGAGGCAGAGAGATCAGAAGTGGGATTTGAAAAATTCCTTCTTTCATTTGATAGCCCAATTCTTGAGGAAGGTAACTCTAGAGTAGGAGTTAGAGTAGTAGGAGTTTGATTATAAACATTACGCTACGACGATTAGGAGCAGGGCAAAGGGAAAAAGTGGCAAGAACTCTAAGCGACATTGAATTATAAGCGTGGGCGGGCGATGCGATGCGTTAGAAATTTCACGCGGACAAAGTCTTGGGTAGAAGCTAATTCATTAATAAAAATTAAGAGAAGATTAAAAAGTCATGTTTCATGCTTATCTGGATTTAGTTTATAAAGGACTTAGATATTTGCTAATTTAAAATTAATCCTTGTATACCTAACTTTAATATATTATATGTGTTTCTAAGCTTCACATCAAAGTTGATTTGAGAAGAGTACAATGACGAGTAACCTTATTAATATAGGCTTAAATATAAAGGCTTACTAACTACACAGGCCGCGAAATAGAAATTAAGTCAACCTTCACACAAACGTAAATACAGTGTCGGGATTTTTTCGCACAATTGATCTACAACGTACTGCCTAGCGCCGAGAGCTGAAAATTCAACAGTATATTTTTTAACGCGCTGGAATGCACTTTGTTGAATTCTCAATGCTCGGTCCAACACCGACAGTTGAAAATCCAGTGCACATTAAAATCCCACGGCGATATTTCTACGTTCTTGCGAACGTGAGTCTAATAACTGAGACCAATAACTTTTACAGGGGAGCACCCCTGTCAAAGTTTCAAGCCACGAGGTGTCAGCCGTACTTAGTTAAAAACAGACAGTAATAAATTATTAGATCGCTTTTGAGGTAATATTTTTAGATAGATACTTTATTTATTGTACATGATACTTACTTAATGAGCAATTTAATAAACTTATTTTTAGAGTATCTTGTGACTTAAATTCTGAAAATAATTTACTGTTTCCGACCAATTAAGTAGGTAATTTACCTGCGACTGCGACTATACGATTCTATACCAGCTTTAGCAGATATTATTTTCAGAGGTGAAAATGTTCTAAACATTTCTACAATAAACAAACACAAACTCTCTTGTTCATAAACGGCTTTCAACACGAAAGCTTTCACATATAACACCGGTGTCAAGGCTTAAGCACTAACAATAAGACAAATTGTCTGCGAGAACCTCCCCTTTCAGCCGGCCTTTCATAACTCTCTCTAACTATAAGGCCTCCTGTCCACTGACACAGAGCGAGTAAAGGAGAACAGCGAGGGAACAGATTTTCGAAAATGGAACGCGCTAAACCGCGGCGTAAGAGCGCCATAACTTTCCAACCGGCCAGAATCAATGCGAATTAATATTTAAGTCTGGGTTTTTTTTTTTATTCCAGGCATTAGACAATAATAGATCATACATGGAAGTAGGATTAGTTCTAACAAGCCGTTGTATTTACAATAAAGACCAGCCCTGGATGGTTATTACGTCTTAACAAAGCATCGATATTTCTTCATTACTTATTAATTTATTATATTATGTTGGTTATTAGCGTTTTCGCTTTCCAAGCAGCGACTGAGGCCGAGATCTATAAACTATACCTACTAAGCATTTGCTTTGACTTAGACAACACGGGTTGTGGTTTGACAGTTCTGCGACGAGGACAGGCATAAAGCAGCCAAAGCACGAGTCAATTTTTTAAAGAGCACGGCCTGAATGGACCCAGCTGTACATTACATTTGCAGAGCTGTGTCCGCAGTTGATACACATAAATCAGTTGTCCACTAAAGTGGAACGGAAACGACGATTTCGTAGAATTATATTGGTTAATGTTTTCCATACATATTCTTCTCCGCTCCAGCGGACAGGCGGCCTAATAGGGCTTTAGGGCCCGCTCTACCGCCACACATAAGTTCTAGTTACTTATATGGTCACTAGAAATAGAACAATACCATTCGACATTGTTAATGAGCAGCTTTATATGGGAACAAACCGGCTCGAGTGACAATTTTATTGTCGATAGTCACACATTCTTGACAATAAAACTATCTAGGTATTTACGATTTCATTCAACAAATAAGAAGGCGTGCTCAATCTTTGTACACTTTTAAAATTATGTTATAAAAAAACTGCTCACTATCCGTAAACATCATCATTGTATGTATATACTCCGTCTTGTTTTATTTTCATTATTGTAAAAGTTTTGTATTTACATAGATACGTTTATACTTTATTGCCGGGGTTCATTCGATTAAACGAGTCTGGTCAAAACATGCTGGGATCGATGCATTTCATTCATTCATTATAATCTTGAATCCATAATAAAGAGTATTCTGTTGTATTCTATATGAGAACAGTTACATGAAGTGGCCGTGACCAGCATTTTTAATTAACTTAAAATTAGTAGGGGTGTGGTGAAAATGTCAACCTTCCGGAACATTAATTACTTTAACTCTGATTTTTAATTTGCTAGACTATAATGACAGCTGCGGTCGAGCTTTTTGACAACAACTACGTGCTAATAATAAAAACAATAATAATAACACCTGCCATTTTGATCTAGCAAATTCGGATTAGATTATAGTAATTATCTAATTTATAATTCTTATTATGAAGGCACTGAATGCAAGCAAATGTGAAAGTAAAAGAACGAAACGCGCGAATGAACGAATCTCTTTAGTTTAGGAATAGCGCCAACTCATTTCTTCCCGTGGCCGCGTGGGTGTCGTAAGAGGCGACTATGGGACTTACTAGAGAGTAGGTAGCAGCGTTCTGTATGCATTTTACCACCATACGCTGATCACTAAACCGCCTGCCAAGCGAGGCGATTATGGCAAACCTTCCCAAAAAAATGGGGGAGGCTTTCGCCTGATATGATCATGGTTAATTTACCTGTTAATGTGTTAAAAGACGTATCTTACGTGAAGGATGTATTTTTACTGCTTTGTTCTTTTTTTAATGAAATATTAAGGACGCTATAACATTTTTGAATCACTCAAGTTTAGGTATCTGAGTCGCCACACAACAACATTACGCGCACGCACACATTGAAACCATTGTCTGCTCGATTTTAAACATTAGTTAACTAATCTTGATACTCGAAGGTATTATTTATTTTATTTTACTAGCACTGTTGAGTAAAATGCAGATAGTAAAGTAACTTTACTATCTGCATTTAGTGACAGTCAATAACTTTTACTACCATGATCATCAATATTTTTGGGATAACGTATAATTTGACAACTAAAAAAAACGAGGTGTAACAATAAAATACTTTAACAATATTTTTGGATAATAAACAAATATAACTGATGGTGATCGTAGAATATCGTTGTAATCGTTGAAAATATACAGGATATTCCTTAAAGAAAACTAAGCAAAAATTGTGTGACGCGCGACCCTCACCTTTCAGATTGCAGCGCGTATTCAGAATTTTTAATACACAATAGGAAAATGTATACATTTTTGTATGAAGGCTGTTTTTATACTCTTTACCTATTTATAATTCTAAATGACTTTAACATTTTTGTGATTAACTACCTGATTTTCAATTTATGTAAATAATTAAAGTTACGTTAAATATTTTGACTACATACTAGTATGTAGTCAAAACCCCCAAAATTGATACCCATGTCGACATTTCATCATAACAGTACATCCGCCATTATAAATTAAAAATCGAAGATTTTATAATCCCTACCCCCAATATGGATAAAGATCTTTTTATAAAAAAACAATACCCGCCGTGTTTGGATCAAATTTGGATGAATCATTCGTAATAACTATCCTAAAATTATCCAAATTTGGTAGCTATGCCCACTTTTTATTTAAAAAATTAAAATATTTGTCGTTTTGAATGAAAAACTTGTGGGGTCGCCTTTTTTTGGCTCCAAATGTAATTTGTATGGAGTTTTCGGCTTCAGCACCTTCGAAAATCTTGAAAACGACACCCATGATGAAAATTTTGAAAATTTTCGTAACCACCATTTTTGATTTTGAATCAGATTCAGCACCCTTGTTTACCCCTACCGCAAGCTACATTAAAGAATTTCGTTCCAAAAACGGACGACACTTGCATAATTTAATTACCACGTTGAAAATAAAACTTTTTATTGAATAATTATCCGCCATTTTGAATTCTTGAAAATGAATAGATAATCATAATTACCCTACCTCAATAATCCCAATAGAATTTGAGTTATTTATTTCTAAATCAAGTTCTGATAATAAGTTTGGTACTTATAGTTTTGGTCCGAAAAGTATCAACATTTTTCAACCACAGTATACAGCACGGCACTCACTTTATTATTATTTTGATCGTATTTATTTCGTACAAAAAAGCGATACGCCCGTGCTTCCTAGGGCGCGTCTGAGCGCGGAATGAGAAGCCGCGAGTTGAAAATGTATGAAGAAAGTTGAGAACGTTCTTTATTTTTCTCATAAATAAAAAAGTTATGTATTTAATTACAAAATATTTAGGCAAAACGTAGAAGATTATACCAGCCACAATTTGTTGTCATGTTGAAGTTAAAAAATGCAGTTGATCTCACTATACAGGTACCTTTCCAGACCCCATTATTTTTCATTTTCTTCGATTATTGCGGTTGGGAAAACGTATTTCTGTGAAAATATTGTATGGGACTATACAATTTTTATGGTACCATTATGGAGATTAATAAATTATCTTTAATTAAAGACCATTATTGACCTCGCAGTTGTGATTCCTCTTGATGTAATTGGTACCAGAAAACCACCGATATTTGTAGAAAAATGTTATACCGTCCTTAAGATTCTAAATTGTAATCTGTATTGACAATTTCAATGCTCACAGAAACCCCTATAATCCTGTAGAGCAGGTATAAAAATCAAGATACTTTGTTCTAAACATGATAATTATGTGAAGAAAAACGGCATGATTCTGCACTTTTTTTTCTTACAATATCGTGGGTTGCTAGTATTATTATTCTCCGTTAATATGACTTCGACAATAGTCGGAAGTAGATGTCGTTTTGCAGTTATCTTTATTGAAATCACAACCCATTAAATATTCATCATTGTTACGTTTGACGGACAAACATTTTAATGAGAAGCTCATTAAATGTAAGTAGGTATTTTTGTTTCGTCAGTTACATGGAAAATGCAATAGCTTCTAATAATGCTGTACTTTGTAAGTGCCTAGGTATACAATAATTAACAAATTACGAAACTGTAGGTAGATAACGAAACTGAAATGCCATTGTTGGTTACGTAGCTACCTTTATACTATCGTATTTCTTATTGTTCCGTTCAGCAAAATTCAATATCTGATAAAACAGAAATCGGGCGACATTTATTACCTGTTTAATAACCGCTTATAAAATAAACCGCACGAGCGAAACAGTTTACCAAAATAATCAGTAGAAACTAAAAATAAACATTACACTTGATAAAGTTAAAAATACCGTAGCCTACTGACCGACCCATTAGGGCAAATTGCGTAAAAAGTTTCGAGTGCGGTCTGCGTCCTGAAATACACGGGCCGAGTTCCCGGGATCCCGGGTTCACAGACCGGCAAGCATGCGACATCGGTCGGTAGACAGTGGCGCCACGGTTATACGATGCATGTAAATGTGCCGTGCACGTGCGCCCTACCAATGTGGACGTGATTTGGTTCGATTTCAATGTCACGTTACACAAATAATAATTACGCATTTTCATGCAGTAGCGTAATATTCCTCTAGATTAATTTAAAGTCAGAATGGCGTGAAAAACAATTTAAATGTACAAAACATACTCAAATATTAATGGTTGTTGTAACTTTCTAATCGGTTTGCAAAAACGGCGTAGATAACTATTCAAACTGCCAAATTCGACTTTTACTATAAATTATTCTGAAGTCAATTTATTATCAGCGGTTTTTGAACAAACATTTATCAGGCGGGATTAATTTATTTTGTTCGATGTTTTGAATTTAACTTGTAACTAGAAATTATACTTAGTTTTTATAACCATTACAGACTTTCTCTTGTAAGTCTAGATACGTTATAATAATAAATGTTACTTGAATACCAATAAGATAAAAACTGATCTCTTTCTCTCCTATATTGTTTCTGTTGCATAGCTTATACGATCACTGATCAGCCTATAACGTTACAGTAAAAGTGAAAGAGTGGGCCATAATCCGCCACGTGGGCCAAGTGTGAATTGGTGGATGTCGCGTCATGTCTTCATAATTCTGTTGGCAAATAATGGAGATCATTATGTATGATGAAACATGGATTTACGTAATTACCAGTTACCTGCATAATTATCACGTAGCAGATTCTTTACTTTGTAAGTAGGCCTGGTTAAGGTTATTAACAGCTTTAACAACCTTCTTCCGCAATCGCCTTTAATTATTCAGGTTCTGAGATCTACTGGAACACAGTTTGGCCTCGTAACTAAGTTTTTCTTTTCAACTCGAGGACACACGCCTTGCTAAAATTTGACGCAATAAAGTGGAACACTAAAACAAACGAACGAGCCCCAAACTTTTTGTTCCTTTGACAAATACAATAGTTACATAATTAAGATACAGTGAATTGTCTGCAAAGTTTTGTTGAATGAATTGAATTACTATTGAGCAACGATTGTTCAATTTATTCCATTTTTATCAGCCATTTTTTGCTCTATATCTAACTGGTGTATGCGCAAAGGCATACATTTAACTAAGTTAGCAAATTGTTTAGCATAAATTGCGTCAATTAACTCAGGTACGCAAAGTTGAGGTTACGCAATATGGCTGGAATGCTTTGGGCTAGCTGCCATTGGCATTATATTACCCAGGTCTACCATGACCATTGGAATAATTTGAATGCTACATACCTATGTACTACTGTTTGGTTTTATGTTTTACCTTTGATTCATTGATGTATTCAATGCTTTGATTATTTATATTAAGCAAAAAAGAAGACTTGAACACATTTTCGAGACAAACTCGCATTTTATCAGTTCCGAAAACCTTAAGTGCTCATAACGCTAAGTAACGTAAGTATCTCACTTCTAAAGAAACCGTTTCACACATTACGAACTCCACTTATGTGTATAATCGAACCCAAAAAAATCAACGCAGACACTTAAAGATTCGGCTAAAGCCCTAATCGGGATGTCGATCACAGTATACGTGCCCAGTACCCGACTCGAAATATTCACATCGTTTCACCACTTTATGCCCGAACTGACATCGTAATTTAATCCCAAACCCTAGCTAGGCTATCGTCGGGTAATACAAAAAATAAAAGTAACTTCCCTTACTCTTATAACGAGGACTAATGTCGGTCGCAAATAGCTTCTGCGACAACACTAGATCCAAGAGGTAGTTTCATTACCCGTTTTCCCGCCTTTTACGCCGAATTCGGGTTTTCTCGAAGGGTCCGGCAGTTTTTCCTCACATTAGTCTCTAATGCTGTAATTAATTGGAGGATTTTGTTCGCAGCTGTCGTATAAGTAGGTGTAGGAATGGACTAAACCTTGTTTAATTTTTTGTAAAGCGAAGAACATAAAAACGCCACGGTCTATTATTATTTTTTCAGTCGGATTAGTTATATAGATTAGGTTTTCACATTAATTGAAATCACGTACTCTACATTACGTACTTTAAACAGACATAGTTAAAATAATTCATAACAATTAACATTCTAGCCGTGGGAATTTTATTTCCTTTTAGTATTTATCAACATTAAAGTTTGTGATTTTTTGGAAACAATATCATAAAGTTTGTGTTGAATTGTTGATAGCATCGCCCCGCGCGTGTCTAGTACCTTTATCAAGGGTGGTTTATTTCGTGCCAATATTTACGCGCTTTATTTTGTTTCAAAAATTCATTTTAATATTTTTAGTAAAATTGATATTTTATTTTTACTTGTAATAACTTCTGTACTATTCAATGTGATAAGATAACTTAATGGACACTCTGTGTAGGCAATATTGCGATTTTAACACTAAAATGAGATGTCGTTCACTTTTGCGCCTAATTAAGTATGAAAAATACTTTGATTTACGCATGAAATACTTGGTGTATAAGATTGGTGTAAACAAGGTGATGGCTTAACGCTTGGTTACATAGCTCGGTAGCAAAAAGTGCTATCAAACCGGTGAAGAAAAACATCGTGAGGAGCCCGGCATGTCCTAGAACCAAAATTCGAAGACATGTGACATCTACCAACCCGCACTGGGCCCGCGTGGTAGATTACGGCCCACTCCCTCTCACCGAGAGCAGCCCGGTGTATGGAAAAATAGGCTGATTAAGATGATATCAAACCTACCTACCATGCATAATACAACGCCTGTATTTCTCGAAGGGAAAGGCAGAAGTGCACCTCGTCATAACCACCACCCTCCCACTTAGCATAATGGTATTGATGTCCCAATCCTAAATGGAAGGTGTGAAGCAGTACCTTATGTTACCGTGTTTTTGTTTCAGAATGCCAGCGCTCCGGCTGCTGGGGCGAAAATGGCTGGCAGCCTCAGACGATCTCGTGTTCCCCAGCATCTTCGAACTTCTCTTCAGATTTGTTTGGTATGTATCTTATGGCCATATTATCAGAGTTTCTAGTTAAGTTATCTAGCTGATAATTACGCACCTTCTTTTAGGACAATAACAGATAGGCAGAAGACACAAAAAACAACAACAGAAACACAACAACACAAATAACACATTTTGCTAGAGCAAAATCTGTTAGTCTTTTTATTTATCTAGGGGCATAAACTTTTTTAAGACCTAAATATTGCATTTATATTTCTTAGGAACTAAAAATATTGAGGTAGGTTGAATAACGGCTGATGAAGTCAACGCTCCGACCAGCACCGATCCAACTTCAGAACCCCGAGAGCTTTCAGCTCGAACTCCAGAATCGTTTTGAGTGCCTAGGGAGCTCCGTGGACGATTATAACGATGGGTTTGTGGAAACTGTCCATACGGTCGGGTCTAAGTTCTTCAAGACCCGCCGTACAAATAGAAAAAAGAAACTCTCAGATCAAACATTACAGCTCATGGAACAGAGGCGCGGAATGATCCTGCAGTCTGCAGAAGCTGCACTCGAGTACCGGCAACTCAATAGACGGATCTCTAAGTCCTTGAAAAGCGACCTTCGCCTCTTTAATACGGAACGTATTAAAGACTTGATAGAGCGAAACAAGGGCTCCAAAGTCTTTGCAAGAGATCTGTCTATTGGGCAGAGTCAGCTTGCGAAACTGAAGACCGACGATGGCAGAATCGTGTCCGCCAAACCTGAGCTGCTTAAGGAGATTGAGAGGTTCTACGGACAGTTATACACGTCCACCAGAAACCTCGTTATGAATCTAGCTAACGACCCGAGAGCTAGGTTGACTCGACACTACACTGAAGATATCCCGGACGTCAGCTTGTACGAGATTAGGATGGCTCTGAAGCAGCTCAAAAACAAAAAGGCGCCGGGTGATGACGGAATTACAGCCGAACTTCTGAAGGCCGGCGGAAAACCCGTTCTAAAGGCCCTTCAGAAGCTGTTTGATTCCGTCATACTCGAGGGCAAAACGCCACAGGCATGGAACAGAGGTGTGGTGGTACTTTTCTTTAAGAAGGGTGACAATACCCTGCTTAAGAATTATAGGCCCATCTCACTTCTGAGCCATGTCTACAAGCTGTTTTCAAGAGTCATCACGAATCGTCTCGCGCGCAGGTTTGACGACTTCCAGCCTCCCGAACAAGCCGGATTCCGTAAAGACTTTAGCACCGTAGACCACATACATACGCTGCGGCAGGTTATACAGAAGACCGAAGAGTATAACCTGCCTCTCTGCTTAGCGTTTGTGGACTACAAAAAGCCTTCGATTCGATCGAGACCTGGGCTGTACTGCAGTCTCTTCAACGGTGCCAGATTGACTATCGGTACATCGAGGTGCTGAAGTGTTTGTATGAAAACGCCACTATGTCAGTCCGGCTCCAGGACAAAGCCTCGAAACCTATCCTTCTGCAGCGAGGGGTGAGACAGGTAGACGTAATCTCTCCGAAACTGTTCACCGCTGCACTGCGACCGCGTACTGGAAGACGAAGCGTTGGAAGGCCTCCCACAAGATGGACCGATGACCTGGTGAAGGCCGCAGGAATACCTTGGATGCGGGAAGCACAGAATAGGTCGAAGTGGCGGTGCTTGGGGGAGACCTATGTCCAGCAGTGGACGTCTTTCGGCTGAAATGATGATGATGATGATGAGGTTGAATAACCTCTAAGTAATGAAAACATGTATTTTTGTGGTGTACATTAATAAAGTAATTTAAGTTTAAATAATGTCACTTAAATCGAAGAAACAAAATCTTTTTCTTTATATAAGAAGGGGTTAACGTTTTTTTCAACAATAATAAACCAGCCATCGAACAAGTGATTTATTGAAGACCAAAGTTTCACGATAACATTTTTTAGAAACCAAAACATTACAACTGGCAGACAACCTCAAAAAATAGTGATAGATACCATTAAAAATCGAAAAAAAAACAAAAACACTTTTTTTTAATGCAACCTAAGGGGTTTTCAGCTAAACCTGCCAGCAATCGAGTAGCATTTTTAAAGACCTAAATCTAGACTGAAAGAGCTTTGCTAAAATTTACAAAAAAAGTATTTTAAAAACAATAATTATAGCAGGTCCTCAAAATTAATTGAATGTGATTTTTTTTTTGTTTTAAAAATAAATTGATCACAGTTATCCAATCAACGTTCCATAAAAAAGTTGGTTACAATATCGTATGATCGGTGGCCATTTTTTATCTGTTGAATTACAAATAAAATAACGCGGGAAACGAAATTGGTAAGCGATTAGATTTATTTTGATTTACCTACCTACCTACTTCACAAAAAATGAAGATATTTCTTTAATTTTGTGGCTACAGTCAAAACTAGTCAAGTGTATGCTCGACTCTCGAACAGAAATACAATTGTACGATAAAATTTGAGTGGTAGACAATAAAACATCCATTGAATCGAGTATGTAGCGGTAATAAAATAAATAGGCTACAAGATTTAATGATCACGGCTGCATCATATTGAAAATTCATCAAGTTCTGAAAGTCTTTATGAATATTCCTGGATTTATGTTCCGGATTAATTATCCTACGCAACTCTGCCAGTGTCAAATATTCGCATTTAGAGGAGGAGGAGAACTTTTTACGTACTCGATTTTTTTTTTGTTTTTTTTTTATTTGTGAACACAGGTAATAAAGGTCTTATGTATACATTCTAGTCGAGCTCTATGCCCTACCAATGAAAATTGGTGTACAAATATATTAAGTTAGTAGTAATAAATCTGAATTTATACAATGCAATGTCACGTTCGTGTTAATAATGCCAATTTTATGTATGTGAATAGATAATAATCAATTATAATTTATTTTTACATGCAAGTCAATAGTAAAGTATATAAAAGGGCTAGTAATGTCATATTAAAAATAATGTCAATTAAATGTATTATTTGTACATAATTATTCAAATAAAATTTATCTTTTACATGCATGTCAATGGTAAATTATATTAAAGGACTGGTAATAATTCTATGGACTGGTAATGTCATATTTTATCATTTAAAAATTCTTCGTTACGTCTTATCTATTAGGAATAAATACAGTTGACTTTTGAATTTGCTGACACTATCTTCACTCCTTATACATTTTGGTAAATTCATACCTTAGTTTAATTTTAAGCAAGTTTAGTTCACATTTTCATAATGGGCACCTGTGAATTTGATGAGGGAGATACCTACGTTACTGGCGCTCAATATCGGCAAAGTAGATGCAAGGTATTTGCCTGAAGTGTTATTAGTCAGTACCATCCAGCAGCAAAACGTAACGTAACTAAATATATGTATGTTTATCTGTTTATAACAACAGGAATCAGTATGGGTCTTTCCTGTTCTTCCCATACTGTTTGATTGTATGTGCTAGTAAGTAGCTACATTCATGGCTAACGCTGTTTTTGAGTGCACTAATGGTCGTGTATGACGCGCCTATTTATATTACCGCATTGTAGTTAGCCTCCTTTTTCTGCAGTCTTCGATACTTCGGTATTAGAGTTATTATGGAACCTAGTTCCGTTGACCGTTAAGTAGATACGTGTTAGGATATCTCGGGCCAAAAAGTTACATCAGTGGCTCACTTTCACTTAGCCACCTAGTTAGATAAATTAAATCATACTGTTCGAAGTTATCATTCACAGATCAACAGTTCGTGTTCAGTTAGTTAGGTCATAGTTTAAACTAAAATCCCTTCAGAATGGTGCTGATCCATAAGTCATGTTCGTGAGTCGGTGCCATCAGTAGAGATTGGTCATCTCTTTAGCTGCCACGACTTATTTTAATTTCTGAATCGTTATTTTATTTTTGTTTAATTGCGAACGCTTTTAATGTGCACATATTTTTACATCGTGAATTTTTAATCCTGCATTTAAAACGCTAACAAAAACAAAATCAACATAATTCTTTTTATACGCGTCCTTTTTCCGTCTATCACGGTAATATCATAGATCTTCAGTAACTTGATAAAACAAGTGTAGATGCAATAGAAACGATAAAACTGTTCCGCATAAAAACTTTGCCAATAAAACGGATTCCCTCAAGTATTAACCGATAAATAAAGTTCGATAAAAGGGTCTTCGTGAACAGCGTTTCACAGAATATATAAAAACAATGAGTGGAAAGAAAATTCTCAGAAATCTTCAAACTTAGCTACACGATAGAATAAAAGGAAGGAAAAAGCTGTAAATATCATGAAAGAAATTAATTTACTCCTCCCCTCGTTAAACTCGATAAAATGATGAACTTAATAAAGATTTTGGTTCAACAAAGCGTGATTTTTCACTGAACTGAATAAGAATAAACGTTTTTATAAATGTTGAAAAGAAAACGCAGGTAACCTATTAACGGTTAAATGTTTTTGGAACATGATATAATTCGAGAAACCTGATTTACTTGAGAGTGAACATCGTCTCGATTTGTTGATCAAACATGGCGCCCAGACCTTCGGGTTTCGTACCTCACTTGTTGCGAACCACATTAATATGAATGAGCTTTCGCTCTCGATATTGGCTCGCAATTTCTCTGCACTCAGCGTGCTTCAGCTGACCTTCGAATCTCTGTCTGATTGCCCCTTAATGGATTTTAAATTGTCGCAACATCCAACGTTTCATTGACCGTATGTACATCGCCTAACTTTGTGAACATTCGTTATTTAAAAAATAGTTTTGAATAAAAAAAATATAAAATGGTTTCGATTGTCCAAACTCCGATTTAGGTCAAGTGGTTTCAATTTTTACGCCTTTGTAGTGAATTTGTTTCTTTACATTCATTCATGTTACAATGCCATTCTATTTGACATTCCTATTACCTACTCAAAATATAAAGACAACCATCACAGTCGTCTGATGTAACATGTTACAGATGCAGTGCGGTTTCCATTTCATTTGGTAGGTACGGTATGTCATTCATCAGAGATGCATAAGCATTTTTATTTGCAAGATATTTCAACTTTATTTAGGTCACAAACAATTTTTGAGGTTTTGCGAGACATCAATACAATACTCTTTGTGATAGTATTGTAGTTCTTTGAAACGGTACACAATCATCTTTATGATACAAAACAGTATCTTGACAACGGAAAACATTTACAATACCCTGGCCCTTGGAAGTTTCGGCCTAGCAAATTACTATTTAATTTGATTAATTTATAATGCCAGCTTCAAGATTGGATTAATTAGTCCTAAACCGAACAGCGTGTCTTATTATTTATGCAGCGCCTGTTTTACAAACAGTTGGTCCCTAAACCGTTTGACAAGGGTCTGGGTCCGAATCCTCAAGGTTAGAAACGTAAGTAACAATCTTAAATAATGTATATTTACGTCTTCCCTTTTGTTCACAGGCTAGTTCTAATAGCACTGGTGGTGGAAGTGTTATACCCAGTAACATGGCAGTGTCAGTCGGAGGGTTGGCAAGGCGGCGCGTTCGTCAGGCTGTACCTCTGCGCGACCCTGACGCTGCAAGCAGCACTTATGCTGCTGTTGGCAGGACTGGCCCTGCAGTCAGCAAGAGGGACCATCACCGACATCGATGCTAGGAAGATGGTGTCGCCACTGCTACTAATAAAGTAAGATGTTTATTTTTTTATCTGAAAAACTAGATTCAATCGATATTCTTTTTCAGCAACGATAGCTCCCGAAAAGGAACCATGTTTCAAAAGTTAAATCAAATCATGGGCACTCATGTATAAAACGTCAGAAGCTAGGTGACAGATGCTAGTGTAAGGTGAAAAATCTCTTAACAACGTTTAAGCTACAATAATTTCAATCTATTCAATTTATTTTCATTTCTGTTTCAAACACTATACCCTAAGCGCTGAATTTTCCGAAACGTTCTTATTTCGTAACAATTGTCCGACTGAAAATGGGTTTTCACCCAAAAATTAAAATAAGGTTCGGCTTTAGCCTTATTTTCGACAAAAAACGAAGCCGAAAACGAATAATGATTTAGACATTAAAATTATGAATATAAATTTCTACTACACACTGAAATTTTGTTTTTTTTTGTTTTTACACCTAAGTAGATTAAAAACAAATACCTAAGGCTTTAAATATAATAAAACACCATAATTCCAGTAAAGGAATTTCTTATTGTTTTCATCGACTATATTATATGATTTTCGGCTTTGCCGAAGCTTCGGGTGGTTAATGGCCGAAAACGAAAATATGGCCGAATCTTGATTTTTAGGGCCGAAAACGAAACGCAGCTTCATACGTATAAAAGAAATTATACAGATTTATTTTACTTAGTATTAAAATTAAAATAGGAACCTGCTTCTTTCAACAAACATTACATAATGAAACATTAACATAAAATTAAGCACTCAAAAAAACCCTTCTATTTGTTCCAACAGCCCTTGGTAATGAATAAAAGCGGTATGCGTGACCGAGGGCTTCATAAAAGGCTTATGACGCAAAATAAATAATACAGAATCGACGGAAATGTTTACTTTTCTTTTTATAGCAAGAAATCAAATCTCATAGGTCGCTAATAATCTGCTTGTTTGATATACGCTTGTAGATAAATAAACATACCTTTGTAAGTGAATCATTTTCCATCATAAAATAAACAGCTAATGCTGTCTGGTCGGCATAGAAACGTTATAAGAGTTACAACATATAACCGTAAACACCTAACGCTCCTACATTTTCTCTCTTCACAAAACGTGGTTAATATTACTTTCTCTATTCAACGATGCTGGTGCATTAGGAGTGGCAATAAGTTTCTAATCTGAGGCGCTAATAACCTACAATAGATGAGCACACTCACGTCACCGCCACTCTTAATCATTTACTAAGAATAAAACTCATGGAAGTGTACACTTGCAGACAAAGAAAAGTGTTCCTCGAAGTTGTGAAAACTATTGCGGTATTGCCATTAGACCCAAAAGTTTCAGAAGTGGGTAGATATGTTTGTTACGTTCCGCCATTTTTTGTGCTCGAATCGCACACCTGTTCTGGCACACATTTCTATTTCCTGACTAGATTTGATTCGGTAATTAAAATAGCACGTTAGTATTGATTCACTAACGTAAGACTCATAAAAGTCTACGTAGAATTCAACCTCGTTTTCTTTATGTAATTGCGAATATGTGAATAATAATATTTACAGCTTTATTTCTTTATAAAGTGGAATGCTTAACTGTTACAACCGTGGGCGTACTATTCTTCACTTTTATGAGGTAAAACTAATATAGATGTGCCGGTTTTAGCCTCTGACAGTGTATTTATAGGCAGTGTGCATAATAATTTATGTCCACACGGCGATAACAATACGTAATCAAATGATTTGTTTATGTCTGGTCTTCAATCTTGACCTACTATGCCTTTGTTTATATCTTGACTAATAACAGTCAAACTCTATGAACTATTGGGAAAGAAATAGGTCCTGAACCGGAAACAATTTATTTAACCAGTTATTTTTAATTGATAAGAAGCTAATGAGTGTTTCAGTGTTAACAAGGGTTAATTTATTTGACAAACTGACACCAGATGTTTCGTATACCTAGTTATATTTGTAAACTACCGTCAAATTATTAAAGATTTTATTACAAAGAGACTATATTATTATGACCTACACATAACACCAAATGAATATTTCAATCGAGCCTACCTCCTCAGTAGGCACTACTGTAAAGAAACAAAGACCCCTTTGGATCCACCTATTAACGACGGCTCATAAATAAATGTTTTATTGCAGAGTGCTGTTAGTGTTTCCAGAAACGGCCCTAAACGTCATGGGCACCATGTGGATGTTCTGCGAAGTAATACAATGCTCTGTCGAGGACAAATTCTCCAGCATAGTCATACAAAGTAAGTTAATATCTCACCCTCGCAGTG
Source organism: Aporophyla nigra (assembly GCA_947507805.1). Lineage (NCBI taxonomy): Eukaryota > Metazoa > Arthropoda > Insecta > Lepidoptera > Noctuidae > Aporophyla > Aporophyla nigra. The sequence continues at coordinate 10,359,016 of OX382298.1, read as the reverse complement.
TAAATTAGCCCACCCTTTGTGCGCTGCCTTTCAACGCGGCACAATGAACAGCTTTTAACGTCAAGATTGTACATTTTGTATGATTTATACCCTTTTGTGAATGATTTAATTATTCATTATGTGTTTCTAAGTGTTTCTTGTCGTCAATCAAAGCTGTGGTTTCGGGTTCTTGACTAAAAAATTGACCTCTTTGATTAAGACTGTACAGTGGATGTGAACTGTGTCAACAGTCAAATCAAAAGGGTATTTTTTGTATGGATTAATATCGCTTTAGATAATAATACAATCATTGTCAACGCTGCTGGAATCAACGTTCTATCAACAAAGTGTATCAATGAAATATACCGGTTTAACGATACGGTATTTCATTACTAAATTATAATGTTCTGTTACTGTAGCAGCTGAAAAAACACCAGTCCCGGCTGTCATGTGCTGATCTTTGACAGTCGTTACGGGTCCTCAGAAGCCCGACGTCCTGCCAACAAGTCTTACTATTGGGTATTATGTTACCCAGTAGGGCAGTCGCACCATGTAAAATACTGATATTCAGCTGCATCCAGTTTGACTGGTAGCCGACCCCATATTTGGGAAAGAAGCAGATGATGATGACTGTCGCAGCTGGAAAAGCTATTAATTTACGATTTCGATGTCTGAAAACCAAATTCAACGTCGGAAATAACAACAGCAGCAAATCACTGCATATGAATTTTAAATAATCAATTAAATTCTTAAGGCTTTCGAACCGGAAGTTTCAAGTATCACTCTGGACACTATATTCAGGAGGCACCATTTTATAACAGCTAGCATTACGTAGGCATGATGTTTGATGACCTGCTACCTAATTGCGTAACACACTATCAATCCGATTCTGATACATTTTAAAGAATAGCGCTAATCCATTGTTTCATTATGGTCAAAAAATTGTCTGCTCAACAACGTAAATAACGCAATGAATGTCGTTATACTGTCAAAATGAAACCATACGCAATTACTTCTCTTATTCCATAATTTCTTCCACAGGTATAGTCCTATTCAACTGGGTACAATTAGGCCTCACCGTGTTCGGTCTTTTCATGGTGTTCGATCCCCTGGGCTCAGTGAACTACGGTGACATGCAAGATACGCCCAACCAGGTCCGACATCATAGGAAGGTCACAGGACTGTGGTCTAGAAGATTCCGATGGGCTTTCTGCTGGTTGAAAAGAGATGAACATGGAAAGGAAGCTTTTCAACAAGTGGCAGGTAAATAATACGAATAAGTCTACATTACTTCTTAATAGAGCAATTAACACCTTTAATAACTTTCTAAAAATATATTCCGATAATTCCACTGTAGAGCCTGAAATGAAATTACTCGTAAATAATAAATCTGTAAACAATAAGACAGAAGCCATATCTATAACAATATATCATTGTAAATAAATTTAAAAAAAAATGTTTAAATGTCTGCTACTAAAGATTGGCGTCCAAATAACAATTAAAATCTTTGTTTCAAATTGCCTACGTATATAAGGTTTTATATCGCTCTTGGAAAATCAATTGATGACTCTTAAAAAAGGATTTTACCTCCCGACCTACAACTACTCTTGAAATAGGTGTCTTGGACCGGAGATGACCTTTTCCTGCCCGGAGATGACATAGCAAAGAGCTATACAAATATGTACGTCATTATTATGGTTAGAGACCGGAAACATTTCAAAAGAATCGAACGGTATTCTGAGAAGTCCCATTTCTTAAAGATACTCAAAGGTTTCTTCGAAGGTTTATGACAGATACCTTAATAAGTTGTCGGTTATCGTATAGATAGGTAAGAAGACTTTAGCAGAGGTCCAACTGCAAATAACCATTCTGCAGTTTGTACAGAAAAACACCTAGCGTGCTTTTAGCAAACTGAGAAAGTAAGCAGAAGATACGCCTCCATGTACGTACACGCATCCCTTTCTCTTCGTGAAATTAACAGACACATTATTTCGTATCAGCATTATCATTATATTACTTTACGATAATCCCGGGGGCATATTTGGTTACGTGAAAGTAAGCGCAACAACCGATATTTTCGCCCTACACAATGTTACGCTCTGATTACGGAAACCGTGTCCACAATAATGACCATTGCCATTTGCCATTTTACGTAACTGCCTTCCAGATTGTATTCCAAAAATGAATTCGAATTTAAAGTATATGTATATGATTTAACAACGTCAAAAGCACCGTATACTTAATTAGAGATACTCTCTCATGCAACAAGTAACGGAAATACCATCAGATACCAAGTTTTTCTTTGATATGTAAGTCTTTTAAATTCCAACAAAAACCAACTTCAGTAAAGTACCGTAGTTGAAAGAAAAAGCGGTGGATTCAAACAGATACAGCTCTGCGCAATTTATCTGCATCAAAATGAGAAAACTTTACGAACCGCCTCATTAATTCAATCCTCAAGTTGCGTTTTATTGTTTTCCTGGAAAATTTATAGAGTTAAAGTTTTACTTTTCTATATGAATGATGACGTAAGAGAATGTTTTCCACCTGGTAATCGGTCCATAAGCCGGATTAGAAGACCACGGCACTACTACTTCCCTCGAATTGTCACGAACTGTGTTAGAATTGCTCATGCTGTTTAAAACTTGTAGGTTGTAAACTCTGGGGAGTCGTCCAAAGTTCCACCACTAACAGAATCTAGGAGTATTTAATCGAAACCGACTAATCAAATCTCTTCTTTCCAGCTTTACTCAGCGCCCTATTCCGATCCACGGACCTGGTACCATCAGACGTGGTTGCCGGATGCGTCCTCCTGCGGGTCCGACAGAAGAGAGAGACAAGAGAAATGAGGAGGATCCAAATGTTAAACGACGAAGAACCGATTTACACCACGGATGTGAACAAGATATTCTCGGAGACCCCTCCGTGGATGAACCTGGATGATGCTTTGCACTACCTAAGGCTGTCCATAGCAGCGTACGGATGGCCCTATGTGCTGTATCGGCATTGCTTCACCGGCTTCTGTAAACTGGCGAGGCATCTGACGTGCTGTTGCTGTCGGTAAGTCGGTTGTTCTGATTCTTTGTTTAAAACGTTTCTTTGTGTTCTTTTGTTTGTGTTTTCAGTATAGACCGTCACATCTCATCACATTTAGCCCACGTTACCACGGACGGTTCACGCATTGGATTTTCTACGCATTGATTAACACTGAGATTTGAAAATCGGACACTATGTTTTTTCGACGCTCTGAGACTTACTCGCGCTGCACTGTGTTAGATTCTCAGTGCTCTGTTCAACACCGAGAGTTGAATACTCAGTGCGCAAAAATATCTGTCCGCGATTTTATTATGTCCGCGTGTACGTCGAATTAGACGTAAAGAGCGAGAAATTGATAAAAAAAAGAATTATTCTGCAAGAACAAAACGCACATTACGAAATAAAAGATAAATAACATGCCCACACACAAAGAAGCCAAAAGCCCCTTATTTATGTAAAAAATAAATTAAAAATACAAATAGTATCTATTAATTTTCATACTTGTCTTTATGTATTTTGTAAGTAATTCAATTTTATCTGCTTGACTTTCCGTCTTTCATGTATTCATACATATAATTACTCTTGTCCCTATCACATTAGGCGAAATAATGACGCAACCATACCGAACACACGTGACGATTCCTAAATATAGTGTCGCTTTTCCGAAGAAACTCTATTCTCATAACAAGCCGTTACCAATAGATCCACAATAAGGAAGCACATTAAGTTCAATCCTATTAATAAAGCTTCTATTCCAATACTTCCGTCATATAACAATACCCACTTTGTATCAACCTCGAGTTCATGCAATCTCGGACAATTGCTTGATACAACGTTATTATGGTAATCCTGCATCGGTTTATTTGTTCAAAGAATAAGATAAAACCATTTTGCTGCATGAAAATCTTTTAGAGACTTCCTTGATTGATGATTATCGTAGTAAAAGAAAAAAAGAAACATATTAGATATGTTTATTATACATGACGCAAAGAAACACTAAACACAACAAAAATATTAAAAAAAAGCTGGTGAAAACATGCATTATGCTGAGCAATGACCGTTTTGCGTCGATTTACCCACGCAAAACGGTCATCACTCAGCATAATGCTGTGACCCTATGTGAGACAGAGCCCCAGCGCCTGTATCTGCTAGTATCTTTATGTAAATTATTGCTAATAGGAACTTAAGGTATTAATTAATATATTGTTTCTTTTATCAAAATAAAGATAACATTGTTAATTATTCTAGAACGAAGTTCAATACGATGTTTCATTGACTTTTGTTATGAATGTGACCTACGCAAAATGGTCATCGCTCAGCATAATGCTGCGACCCTATGCGAGACAAAGACCCAGTGCTGGTTTCTGCTAGTATTTTTAAAGAGAATATCTTTATGTAAATGATTGCTAATAGGCAGTTAATTTATTGCCTCTCTTGCCAAAATAAAGATAACGTTGTTAAATATTCTAGAACGAACTTTGATTGACTGTTGTTCAAAATAAAATGAGAACGTGCGGGTCGTGAATTATTTATGGAAACTACACGTTACTCGTTAGTCATAGCACAAAACAATACGGTATGATGTCATCGCTGATCATACCTATTGATTTATTTCGGTAGCGATTCCAAGATATTGAGGTAGACAACCCATGATTTTATTATAGGTCAGTAATAAAAGTAGGTCATGAAAATTATTACTACAATCAACATTTAAGAAGTCCTCTTGTGGTGGGTGAACCTATTACCAAAGTCCTTTAGAATATTTGGTACTAGCTTTTGTCAGCGGCTTCGCCCGCGTGGACGTCAGAAATTATCCTACTACCGGGATAAAAACTAGCCTGTGTTGATCCAGGTTATTTATAAGACAGGGTTATTACAGATAGTTTACTATCTGTGTGCCAAATTTCACCTTAATCCGATCAGTAGTTTATGTGTGAAAGAGTAACAGACAAGCATCCATACATCAATACTCACTCACATTTATAACATTAGTAGGATAACTCTCTTCTTAAAACTTCATACATATACCAGACTAATTCACTAGGTTTTTTTTTAAATCTCTATGGTAGTCGATATAAATCCCTTTATAATGACAACATTTATTGTTCGTATTGGTGATGTTCTTCAGAAAGGTCTGGTGCGTAGTACTCGCAACCAGCGTGTCTGTATGACCAGTTGTATGAACCGAAACGAGCCAAAAAGAGTATGTAGTAGTAAGAGTATGTGCGCATCTGCTCTTAGCAGACCAGGAGACATAACCAACTTCTGGAGGGAGGTGGGCTACTTGGAGTAAATACCGACGGCCGCCATGGCCCACGCACAATGGTCCACTCAAAGGACTAAGTGTGGAAACCAAACCCCCATAACGTAGAACATAGAAGAGTATGTTAGGATCGTAGCAGGTGGCGTTCCGTAGTTTCAGCCTACCCCATGGGAAAAAGGAGTTTATGTAGGTATTTATGCATGTACTTACCGAGATGGATGTTTTTCAATTAATTTACGAGTATCATCAAGGATTGCAAGTGATCCTGATTAATGGATCCTCATTTATCGCGCAGGTTGCAAAGCTTACCCTCGATGTTCCAATAAATAATTACATTTCAACCTAATCCCTTCATCAGCATTTTGTGGATTCACGTATCTATTTGCTGATTAAATTGATAATTTTGAAGAAAAAAAAGACATACTATAATAGATCTTTTACAACTGCTAATACCGAAACTAAACGCGGATATAGGTAGGAACAACTCTGCCTTACCTTCGAAAAAACAGGCGTGATGATCGTGTTTATATTTTCCCACTAAGAAAAGCCCCCCTGTCCCACGATAAACTTTTATATTAAAAAATTCGTTAATGTAAGATTTTGTAATTGTAACATGAAAAGAAAATAGTATTAAGTATACATAAAAACTAGGAAAAAAAAAGGTATTTAATTATTACTAATAAAGCTAAGAAAAATTACCTACACACGTGGCATAAGTGCATGACTAACATAAACACATTTGTAAAAAAGGCCAAGTTCGTGAGCCAGTGACAGTGGCGACACCTACTCGTACCTACCGACGCGGTCAAGTTCAAGCTCATTTGCATGATGTTTCCAAACACAACAATATACTTGGTTGAAAAACAACAAGCCCGTATTGTATTGTGTCGCGAAAATGCTAATTTTAGCTCATTCATTTTAGTTCATTCTGGTGAACAAAAACTCGATGATAGTTTTAAATTATTTTTAACGAGTGATGAGGAAGCTTCGAATTATTTGGTAATGATGAGACTACAAGTTTTTATATCAGCGCTTAGTAGGTAGGATACCATTATCGTGCCATTATATCATTTAATGCGGCTTTGACATTCTAATTTTGAATGCAATGACGTTCCTCCAGGAAATGTTATTGTAGGTTAGGTAATTGTCTTGTATTTTTTTTCTTTGTTTTACTATCTGCCCATGCATCGCGCAGTTTTTTCGAGTTGACAACACATCGAGATTTTTTTTTTTATTGGGTATATGATGGGTTATTTTTGATGATTATTACTAATTATTAATTTTTTGTCTAATATACAGTCCGCGTCAATAATGTTGGGACAAACAGACTGTTCCAAAATGATCTAAACAACTATGACTAAATTGTCTAAATGAAGGTGAAAGTCGCATAAAAGTACGTTGCGTGTGGTTATGAATAGCTATGCAGATCTTTTGTGAGATTAAATATGAATTTTATCGTCGCAAAATTTTTTCAACAACATTATCGATACGATAACTCAAATAAATACTTCAGTCTGCAATGTTATCAGACTCTTAAATAAGATTGATACTTTCTAGAATCAAACCACGCATTGATTCTATTGAATCAACCTTTCAGTCATATTTACGCAGTGTTGCAAATCATCTTGAAGACTGTAGGTAGTAAAACTTTGATCGCTTTAAATACGATTAAGGAGGTACTTATTATTTATTACCTAATAATCTTAAAGATAAGTCAGTAAAAACAAAGTTTATACCTTTATCGGCTTTGCACCGAATCAAAACGTGTCATACTTACGTAATAATAAAATGCTTAGTTATTTTGGAGTTTGCTCTTCTGAACATAACTACCACTCTTATCAAAAAACCGATACGATGCTTTTCAAATACGTTAGTGTATGCCTAGGCCTATTATTACTGCTAGATAAACTTCATTAAATAATGTGGCAGTAATCTTCTTGGAATCTTATAGAAAAACTTTTAGTCATTCATTGGATGGCTGCAGACCTAAACATACAATATAAATCTGCTTTGCCCTTTCCAACTTTCTTAGGGTCGGGTTCCAGTTTATTGGATTTAGCTGAATTTTTAACCGACAAAAAAAACGGAGGAGGTTCGCAATTCAACGCGTATTTTTTTTTTAATGTATGACCACGCATAACTTTTCATATAGTAGTCAGATTGTAATAATTCTTTTTTTATTGGAAAGGGTATACCCCGAAGGTGGTCCCATATAAATTTGGAAAACAAAATCGAACCCTAAGGGTCGGAAAACAGGGGATCATTGATTGTTCACTCACTGATTGTAATGTATGACTAAGCATAACTTTATACAGAGTAGTCCGATTTTGACAATTCTTTTTTTATGTGATAGGGTTTACCTTATCAAGTATTATTAGTAGATGAAAGCCACAAAAAATTATTAAATAAAAACTTTTAAACAAAAAAATTTAACCGCCGAAAAAACTGAAAAGCAAAAATTAATAAACCTTAAAATTTTGAGTCGGCGCTGAAAAATCAATGATCAAAGATCACACACAAAGCGCCGACTCAGAATTTTAAGGTTTATTATTTTTTGCTTTTCAGTTTTTTTGGCGGTTTAATTTTTTTGTTAAAAAGTTTTAGATACATGGAGTAACTATCTAACCTTCACAACCCAGCTGCTGGGTAATAACAAACCCTTTTAAGTAAGACTGATTGTCAGACTTTCAGGCTTGCGCCGAACGGTTCCGACTGTCAAATATCTATGGATGACAGCCGGGATCAACAGCTTAACGTGTTGTCCGAGGCACTGAGGGGTCCTGGTATAAAGAGATGGTCATCCATCCACGGACTTACCGCGACCAACTTAGCCGTAGAGACTTAGCTACAAGCTACATAACCAGACCTATACATATGAAAGGGCTTATTTTTACTTCAAGTGTCAGTCAGCGACAGCTGCCTACCGTGTTTACATTCAAACTGATGAGCATTAATTATTCACAAATTAATCAGACCCAGAGCTATAACTTACTCGACAAGCAAAGACCAGCAACTTACTAGGTACCGTTACATAATATGTATAATTAAAGTATTCGGGAATGAATATTGCATTCGGAAAATAATTTCCGAGACCTTGACACATTAAAAGTTTCAACGCGCATTAAAAAAATGAATTCTCAAAGCTCTTTCAACATTCACTTCATTTGATGTCTTGACAAGGCCGGGTTTCATACTAATTAATAAACTCAAGTCTACACAATTTAACACAATTTTGCCCCGATGAAGAACGGTTTATTTTTCAACCGATTACGCAACGGTGTTCAGCAACTTTTGACACTACGTAACTTTGGAAATGAAAAGACAACAAACTTGAGCTCTTACTGTCGAAGCTTTAAAGTAATTGAATTAGAAAATTCATTTTGTTTCCGAACTTCAATTGTTCAGGTGTTTTTGTCAGGGCAAGACTTTGTGAGATTTTAGTGGTACCCGTTAAGACTATACGAACTTAAGCGAGTTGGACCCCATTTCTTCTAAAGGCTTCGGATTTTCGGTAGATCGTTTGTTGAGCAAACAAGTATTTTTTGACCCTAACTTAGTTTAAGTTCCAAGATTCAATCTTATTTAATAGTCTGAAGTTAGGAAACGTTCGAAAGTTCATGAAAGAACAGCCTTTTTTTTTTTTTTTTTTTTTTTTTTTTTTTTTTTTTTTTTTTTTTTTTTGGATGGGAAATCATCAAATGACTTCTCCCGCTCTGGGCGGAGCGGGAGGGCGTGTCAGACTTTTACTGACTAAAACCCACCCGTGTTCCTTCAGTTGCCCATGTGCCAGGGTCAAGGTATCTCTTTAGAACAATCACGTGACCCCGGCAGGCATCGGTCCTAGCAGACCCCTTCAGTACTGCTGACATCTCTTTGAGGCGCGCGTGGAACACTACGCGCCGTCGACCCGAGCTTGGTCCTTACCGGGCGGCGAGCTACCCATTGCTCGCCACCCGCAAGCTCGCGCCTACGGTGGCCGGGAGTCCGCAATCGACTCCCGGCGCCCGGGGCGTCTCCTCCTGCGGCGGCTAGGGACGTGAGGGCGCAGAGACTGCCACTCCCTCACGCGCCCCGCCTCCTCCTTCGCGAGCATTACTGCTTCGCAGAAGGAGGTGACGGCTTCCCATGCCCTCTCGCTCCGTACCATGGCTCGCACCAGGGCCGGACGCGAGAGGTCGCCGCCGCCGATCGCCTCCACGAGGACACGGCGGTGCTCCGCCCAGGCAGGGCACACTTCCACCGTATGCTCCACCGTGTCCTCTAGACGATCCTCACAATGGAAACACCCGGGCGTTTCCTCCCGCTTTATCCTGAACAGGAACCCACCGAAGCACCCATGCCCGGTGAGAACCTGTGTCAGGCGGAAGGTGAGGACGCCGTGGCGCCTCTCTATCCACTCCTCAAAGAGGGGACTTACCGCCGCAATTGTGGCGTGCCCTGCGCTGGGTTGCGACAATCGTACCCGCCATGTCGCCATGAGATCCTGCCGGAGCTCTGTCCGCCGTGCCGCGATTTGTCGCGGCAGCGGAGTTTCGCCCCGGCGTTTCGCATCCTCGCGCCACTCCCACATGTGGGCGAGGACCTTTGCCTCCAGATCCCATGGCGGAAAGAACAGCCTCAAGTTGGTTAACTTTTGACAAAATTGTTTACTCTTCTACTTGCTAAATGCTATATTTAGTCTTCTCCAGAATAAGTGTGACGTTTGAACGAGTTTCAGTCTAACTTTAAAAATACAGAGCCTTTTAATTCAAATCATCATTTTCAAACATAACACGCCTAATATAACGGCGTACTACCTTTCGCAAAAAGTAGGCCTGCGTCCCAGCAGTGATAAAGTTATTTGTTGTTTATTATGTGCTATTTTGCTAATCAGGACCCTATATACCCTGTATAAAACCGGATTTTTACCTAAAACAATCATTTTTTTTTTTTTTTTTGATAAAAATCTTTTCTTACCCACAGGCCAAAGAACTCGATAGTGACCGACGACAACTGCTGCATGTGCAACTTCGCGGGCGTCAAGTACATGTCGAACCTCGCCGCAGACGACATTATCTTCGCCTCTTTCAACAACCGCGTCTTTGAAGTATGTACTCAACGCTAACAGCCTTGCATTTTTCACACCTTTCGGGGTTAAAAATTTCATGGATCTGTGAGAATTTTTCAATTAAATATAATGTTTCAAAATTGTTGCACAATTTTCAAGTCAGATTAGTTAAAATGTGCTTAAATAAGTTTCTACCACATAGATACTTTCCTAAACCAAGAAGTCTAGAGAATTTAAAAGGTTGGTTCACTAATGGATACCTAAGGAATTAAAAAAGGATTATTTTCTCTGTTGCCACGGCCAGCACCGTCGACGTAGGTTGCGCAACTTTTAATTTATTTAACACTTTGCTCTACCTTTCCCTCTTAAAGTAATTTGCCTGAGTATTTTAATGTCCCTGGGCAGATTCCACAAAAGATCAAGGTAATTACGTAGCATGACTGATTCCTAGAAATAGCAAGTTTTAAAATATCTCTATTTATTTTGTGATTCATTCCGATTCTTACGCGACATGCAGTCATCGATGACTCGACTGCTCCAAAACGGTGATGTGACCGTAAAGTCTTCTGACAAACATGATGCACCTGGTGTGTTTAATTAATTAAATTTACATACATCGGATTTACGAAAAATAAAACTAAGTAGGTATACTGCCTGAAGCTAATTTTCATCGTCAGATATTTTCTACATAGATAAACATTTTCTGCTTGGAAGCTGAAGCCAACTTAGTTAAGATATGGCTTTGCAGATGATGATGGTTTTCGATGTGCATTTGTTTCAATAGCATTTTGTTTCATTTAGCTCCCATTCTGCGTGATAGCGGACCATGAGCGTGAGAGCATCGTAGTGGCTGTGAGGGGTTCTATCTCACTGAGGGACATCTTCACAGACTTCACCGCTGGCTCAGAACGGTTCGAGGCTGAGGGTAAGTTTTGATGGATACAAAGTTCTGAAAACTGTTGGAGTTCAGATCAAATGAAATTAGTTTAAAAACCACTTTGAATTCGGATGGAAAGCATTTCATAAGTAATATAGAATGTTGTTGGCAACGTATTGAATTTCGGTAGTGCACTGCGCTGCACTTTCATGTTTTTCGTCATAGAATCCTGCAACTAAAAAGCAAGAATCCAATGTGAAAATATGACTAAATTAAGGCTTGTCGCAGTATTTACAAAAAAAAAACCTTATCAAGTACCTACCTATAAATCCATCTTTTTCAATCCTAGGATCCCCTTATTTCATTTATGGAGTAAGATAACATAATTTATGCTCCACAGGCCTACCAGAAGACACAGCAGCTCACAAGGGCATGTCGATGGGCGCCGCTAAGATGCTAAGACGTCTGCTGCCCGTCCTCGACCGCGCGTTCTCACAGTTCCCGCATTATGACCTCGTACTTACTGGTAACTATAACTGTTCTGTGGATAGATGGCCATATTTACCCACCAAGATCCTAGGTGCCTATCCTGGCTATCGTTTAAGGATCTTTGAGAGTCGTTACGGGTCGTCAGATGCCCGAAGTCTTACTACCGGACTCACCAAGAGCTTATCGTATTACCCATTAACTGGGTTTTTGTTGTGAATAATGACTAGAATCCATCCCTACAGAGTTGAAATAAGGCTAGGCAGATGAGAACTTACTGGTAACTACATATTTAAGATCTTAAAGCCCGGGATATTCTGCTATTCATGCTCTAATTTGCTGTAGTTCTGTTGCCAGGATTCATTGCCTTGATGAGAGTATTTTTCATGCGATTAAAAGTTATCAATTAAAATTACATAAGGAGTCCTAAGATAAAGCTAGTAGGGATGTTATTCTGTGACCACATAGCTGTTACAACTATTTATACCTAGTTTTTTCTGGAAAAATAAGAACAAAGACTTTACCTATAATTTTTATAACCAACTTCTTTATATTTTTCAGGTCACAGTCTTGGTGCAGGAGTAGCAGTATTAGTAGCTTTAAAATTAAGACCGAGGTATCCACATCTCAAAGTATTCGCGTTTTCAACACCAGGTGAGCACTTCTTCATGTTCCATTTACCAAATTACGGTTATAAAACATATCCTAACGATCACCCAATTTTTTTCTAATTATAAGGGTCCCATATACTCGTTCGTTTTAAATGCCAAATGCGGCCATCATTCATTTCCCCGGAAAACACAGTAGAATTATACTTTTCATCCCTTTCTCCGACCGTTTCTCATTTTCCCAGAAGCTGAAATATGTGGGTGGTTGAGGTTTGAGAAATATTTAGGTCGTTTTTAATCTCCTTACACGCTTGTAGTCTTAAAAGCTTAAGTTATTACGGGTTCAGGTGGCTCACCTGTTGTGGTTTTAAACTAAGAGAAATTAGAGAATATAATATGAAGAGACTTTTTTTAAAGTGTAGGTATTACAAAGGCGGAGGCACGGCTTTTATCCATTAAGGCTACCACAAACAGGCGCGACGTAACTCTCGTAGAACATTTTCAACGTAAATTTAATGGAAATTGTTCTACCAAAGTCGCGTCGCGCCTGTCTGAAGAAACCTTTATAGAATGTTTTAACAACATGTCACGGTCACAAAATTAAATGCACATGCACATATTGATACTACTAATCAGACGTAGATTTTAGTCAAAAGAAAATCGTTTAATTTACAATTAAAATAGCTAGCAAGCAACATGTTAACCGCTTGACGACCGGCTGAGATTCCGACACTTGTGTCACAGAATTCTTAAATCAGAGGGGTAATTGCGGAACTTTTTATCGGTAGGAATTAGTTTAATACTCATAGTTAAACAACATTCATTGCGTTATTTACGTTGCTGAGCCGACAATTTATTCGAACAAATGACGCAACGGTCTAGAAATAATCTTCAATCCCATTCAGATTCTGATAAATTGTGCGTTTCGCAATTAGGGTGCTGGTTGTCATTGGATTATTTTCGGGGTGACTCTAACCTAGCGGGCTACGAGTAATCAAAACCTCATTATATTACGCCTGTGTTCCCCGAAGATATACGACACAAACATTTCGCCAGTTAAGTCCCATGTAAACAAGGGGCTAGCTTTTTGCTATCATCCCGGCACAAATTCAGACTCCTAGCCGCTATTAATAAATTCATTGCCCGACCAGGGCATAGAGCCCAGGACCTCATGCTTGATGACGCATGTTTTCCCACACCTTATTTTTATGTTTGTATACCTCTGATCTTTCTGTGCGTCATGTTTGCCGCAAATAAACGTATTTTCTTTCTTTTCTTTCTAACAGTAACGCTTGCCAGGAACCAATATGACCGAAAATGGTTAACGTTTAAAAACTCAGCATAATATCACTAGCTAATATTTTTCAGAATTTCTTAATCAATCAAAATCAAAAGTCTTTTATTCAAATAAGGCTGAGGATCAGCACTTTTCGAACGTCAAAATTACATAAGATAGTCCCCCAAATACACCCGCCCTTACATTTGTTTATTATGTTTCCAGCCGGTCTAATAAGTCGTGAAGCGGCGCGGTTCACGGAGACGTTCGTGATGACGGTGGGCGTCGGCGACGACCTGGTCATGCGGCTGTCCGTGCACAGCATCGAGAACCTCAGGACTAAGATCATACAGACCATACACGCCACTAAGTTGCCTAAGGTAAGACACTTAGGTATTGTGAACAAGATCACTAATGATTTATCTATACAGCTAAGGGCCATCAAATTTCTATCTTTTATCTACTCTTAGTTCAAACTGCTTAAGAAAAATATGGCTGTTGGACCCATTTTCAAACGCTATCAAGACGTCATAATTATTTCTCTGGTAAAAGTTAAACGAACATTGACAGAAAAATGCTCTTAGTTACTAGTCACACACACCTTCTCGAGATGAAGTGGTTGAGAGTAATTTGTCCAACTACTTTAAAAATATCAAAGCAAAAAGTGCACGCACTTACGTTTTTGAGCATCACTCAATCCCAGCAATTCGATTTTAGTGAAAAATAACCTTCGCCTTCGCCTCGTGCGGGCTGGCAACGTCGTATTCCTAGTGGTTTTGGTGATAATTTTATGAAATTTAAATGAAAGTACTGTTTCGACATTATTTTATTTTTCTAACATTTACCCTTAAATAAAATACTGCAAATAGAAAATAACTGGCAATATGTCGATTTATACAAGTAAATACCAAAAGAACTTTAACAAAATAACATACAAACATAAAAATACCAAAGATCTAGTACTATAATACAAAAAAAAAACAAGTATTTTGATTTAAACTTCATAAAATAATTTCGAAAATCCACTTCAAATGCGACGTTGCCACTACGCGCTAAACACCTTCATACTAAAAGCACACTACTACAACTACTAATTTCAAAACACCCAAAAAAACATGAGCAATACATCATCTCACACCTTCCTCATCCAGTACCGGATAATGCTGAACGGGTTCGGCTACGCGCTGTTCGGCGTGCCGGCGCGCGACCTGGAGTCGACCTGGCGCCGCCCGGAGCAGCTGGAGGCGACGCACTCGGACGACTCGGCCGACGCGCTACTGGTCCATAGCGTGTCCACAGTGAGTGCTGTCAGTTACCATCTTTATACTAGCGTGTGGCTTGTGTCAGCTTCTTATTGGCCTTTAATTTGTTGCGTTTTACATTGGTAAGGCTTTTTTTTTACTATTTATTTATGCGTTTTTTTACCGGGGACCGAGTGTTTTATGGTTTTGATCTGATTGCCAGTTTGTCGTCGCAGATTTTCGGTCGCAAATTTTACTTTTTTATGCAAGAATGCTGTTACTGAAAACTGTTCATGAAAAAAGAAAATTTTATTTAACTTATCAAACAAACAAGCTCAAGCTCAAGCTTCAAGCTTTCTGAATTTTTAATACAAATATGAAAACTTTCTGGAACTTTTCATACAAATATGAAAACTATCTGGAATTTTTCATACAAATATAAAAACTTTCTGATACAATTCATACAAATGTGAAAACTTTCTGAAACAATTCATACAAATGTGAAAACTTTCTATTACTTTTGATACAAATATGAAAACAATCTGAGACTTTTCATACAAATATGAAAACTATCTGGAACTGTTCATATAAATATGAAAACTTTCTGATACTATTCATACAAATATGAAAACAATCTGAGACTTTTTATACAAATATGAATACTCACAGATATTTTCATACAAATCTGGAAACTTTCATACAAATATGAAAACGTTTTGTTAATTTGCTTACAAAAATGTAAACCTTTAGTGACAGATAAACAAAAATTAAAAATTACTGTTAATGACTTGAAAACTGACTGACAATTAGAGGTTCATGATCTTTACATTTGTCAAAGCGATATTGGATGATCACGTTCAAAATTATCTAACCGTTGTTTTTCACAGTTACAGAACCTTCAGAACAATTACTATATGTGTCTTAAATAACATATTTTCTTCTCTGTTTCATTATGTAACTCTGGTAAGAAAGCAATCAAGTTGCCGGCAGCGCAGTTGCCTATGCCATCTCAATTAATAAGCTAATTTAAAACTAGCTTAATTTTAAAAAATCCATACCAACAAGCTTAATTTAAAAAAAATTCTAGACTAATCTGAAAGATTAACTTTCATATACTCTTTTAATTTATTCCAGATTTTATTTTAAAATTATGATATCTATCGTCTTTCTATACCTCTAAATTATTACATCCCACTGAAAGTACGATTATACGTATTTTCTTTCTTTTCTTACAAAGTAATTTCTTCTGTGTGACAAGAGATAAAAAAAACACGGCTAAATAAAAATCATTAACATCGCGGGCATTCGCATTACTTATCAATTTTTATATACTTATTTTTATTTACTATTTTATATGGTTTGCATTGAGTGTGTTCGTGTTTTAATTTTTGGTTGCAGAATCAATAATTATAATTTTAAAATATTTATGTATTTATTTGCATTGCATTATTCTAACCAGTGATCGGAATAGGTAGAGCTAATGTGCCAAAAGTTTAAAGAACAGAGACAAATAGCGGGGACTTTCTTACAAAAAAATAAATAAAAATATTCGGTATATTCGTACCGAGTTTTGGAACATCACATAAGTACGACTAAAATTAATAATGTAAAGCAACTATCGAATTCATTTCCAGTTTCTGTTTTGAAAAAAGAGTGTGCACGATTTTTTTCGTTTAAAAAATAAAGGTAAAAGTTTTACTTTGTTTACCAGTGACGAACAAAAGATAGAAAGAGCAAGTTTTGGCTTTTCTAGGAAACGAAAACATGAGGCGAAGGGTCCGCCGCGTTCTTTACCTGAATTAAAAACAATAGATAACGTATCTACAGTTTTTTTGAGAGCGTTCTCCTTGTTTTTGAACGCGGTTAAAAGGGAAAATGAATTTAGTTTACTGTATTGATTTAGTGATGTTACGAAACTCGGAAAAAATATTCCAAATTTTTTTTTTTTTTTGTCGTCAGGAGCCCCACATCTTGTCTCTGTTCTTTAAACTTTAGGCACTACTCTACCTATACCGATCACTGATTATAACGAATGTATTGGAATATTTTATGGTTTTAAATGTTTATTGAATTTAAACATGAAAAAAGAACATCAAAACATGATGAATGATTTAATTAATTTTATTTTATTGATTTTTATGTAAGTACATATAAATCTGTTTCTTCTTACAGTTGTATATGTTTTATAAATATTAAATTATTAATTACCTTTGTAGCTATATGATCAGTCGGAATAATAATTGAATTTAAGGAATACCAAAAATAGCTCTACAATACGTTTTGACCGCGAAGGTATTGCACTTTTCTATGAAACAGCTGATTTTATTTTACGCTTGTGGGTCTGGAATCATGTGCTGTATTCATGTATTCATGGTTTCAATTCACCCAGAATGTTTCTTTGAAATTATTAATGGAAAGAAACTAAATCAAAATCCGTTGTGTACCTAATTCAGAAGAACATTGTCACACAGACGGTCACGAAAAATATTTTTTTATTCGTTATAGAAAATAGGTAGTAAGTTGTAATACTCGTGTGTTATAGGAAGCAGCATTAGTTTCTCGTGACGTGTTCGCGCGGCGGTTCTCGTCAGCGAGACTGTTCACTCCGGGCCGGATACTGCACATCGTGCGGCGCAAGCGCATGGGTATCGAGAAGTAAGTGAAATCATACTTATTATATTTGTGCTTTATTTGGTTATGAAAGTAACGTGCAACTCTATGTAATAAAGCAAATATAGAAAACTGGAAACACAAGCGCACGCGCATACTGAAAAAAGCTTAAAACATTTTGAAAAAAAAAACAGGTCCACCCCACTCTTGAGTACTAAATTAATTTTTTATATACAATATAATACATGTAGTAGCAGTATAACACGTCGTATTACACTTTTTCCTCTATAGTTTTGGCTAATTTTTATTATTCACACATTTTCACTCATGTCTGACCAAAGTGATGAGGGAAGCGAGGAAAGGTAATGTTGATATTTTTTTCTACATTTGGGTATTATCTACGTCTAATTTTAAAATAAAACTACCTAAATGACCTACAAAACAGATTTTTGTCTTTAAAGTTTTCCCTGATTTCGAACGAAACCTTAACTAGAAGGAATCCTTCAAGGGAGGACTTTAACTAGTTATAAAAATGTCAATATGCAGACAGAAATCAGCCGTTATTTTTAATTACTATAGTGCTTATAGTCTTCGGGAAATAACCACTCACGCCAGCTTATTATGGTACTAAAAAATAAAACGTCACAACTTCAAGTAAACTGTAGATATGAGTATTTCACGCTCACGAATGCTTTACGCCTATTTCTAATGCGTTATTATGTAATTATATTAGCTTTCTGTACTCCTTCTCCATATAAACTTACTGTGCCAAACTTCAATACTCCTCCGGCAGCGCAATTATCGTAAAAAAAGATAAAAACTTTGAGGTGATAGCTAATTCACTCCTACTATTACAGAAAAGTGCGCACAACAGAGCCCACGTATGAGATGCGATGGGCGTGCCCTGAAGACTTTATGGAGCTTCAAGTAATGCCTCGCATGCTGCTAGACCATCTTCCAGAGAACGTGCATCGCACCATACGTACAGTCCTCGACGAAAGGCACCGCTATAGACTCACACATACCGTGTAAGTAAAGTAGGCAGAACTATGATGGGACATATTATTATCTGTGGTATAATGTGTGTCATGGTAAATGACGTAGTTCAAACACAACATGGATATATTATCTGTGGTAATAGTGTATGTGGCGGAAAATGACGTAGAATTATGACATTCATAGATATATTATCTGTGGTATAATAAGTGATGGATAAGCAGACTTAGTGGAGACTTTGAAGAGAGGAAAGGTGAGGTGTAGGAATAGTGTGGAGAAAAGAAGATAAAAGTGATGCTGTTTGCTTCTGCGATGAAGAAAACCTGGACTATACTCGTACATACGTAACAAGTGGAGTTCGATATAAGCTCATGACAATTGTATCTGTTATGTAAATTGGGGCAAAAAACACAAATATTTCAACGGGCTTGGCTCGTGAGACAAAAATAGAATACTGCTCTGCATACTTGCGTAGTAGCCAAATGTGCTGTTTACATCGTTTCTAAACTGAGATATAGGTACCTACTTATTTAAACTCTTTCGTCTTATTACAAAACGAGTCAAGTCAAACCCCCTAAGTTCCAAGTCTACACCTACGCGCCAGATTTCGTATTTCAAACTTTATTCCGACTACGGTAAAGTTCTTAATTTAACTTGTGTGTTGTATGAACTTTAGCGCAGTAGGAATAAAGATCAAAATCAAAAAACGGGCTTGCACGTTCATGCTTGGAGTAAAGTTTAGAACTATTTTGAAATGACTATGAACGTATTCAAAGTATAAATGCTACTGTCTCTTGCAATGATCTACATCTACACTGAATCTTAAACTCTGTAAAGAAAATGGAATAAGAACAATTTATTCTATTTTAAGTTATCATTTGTTTCTTACTTTCATGTCCCATAGGATCAAACAGAACTCTATTTTGGTCAATATAGCGAGTGGAAATATGTACAGTCAGGGTAATTAACTGTTTATAAAATTGACAGTACACTATAAATTAGCTGTGTTGTCATTTGAATTTGCGGACAACTGAAGTTGGAAGACAATTTGATAAGCAATTAATTGGCCTAATTTTGCCATCAAATTAAGACAATGTAGAAAATGCCTTTATTTTGAAACGTGGCTTGCCAAAGTAATATTGCCGGTTTTATTAGTTTTTTTGAAGTCAATGTTTTGAAATTGAAAAAAACAAAACCAATGCACGAAGCTCTTGAAGTAAATGAAAAAATCAACTCGGTTAGATATTGGTCTTAATTTGTATAACAGACTATTACGTTCATACCGAAAAACAAAACACAAATATTATTAGAAAAATGACAAAATGCGACTCCCTATTTTCTTATGAAAAGCCTAATTATGACACAAATAAACTACGTAACCAATGTATTACTCAAAATAAGTTGTCCTCGAAATGAGCAACTGTAAAAGAAAACAATCATACTGTATAAGAAGAGTTTGTTTACTAAGTAGTTATTTGTTATTTTATATCTTTTCGCTGAGCTACATGACATGACAATGTGATTATATTTTATCGTTCCTAAGCTTACAGCTACACCTCACCGGGGCGACAACTAAGCCTAAGTACCCACGGACGTAATAAATTCGCAGCGGAATTTCTTCACGCACTGAAACGTTAACGCTATGCTCAGGGCCGAGGGTCGAAAATCGAACACTCTGTTTTATGACGCGCTGCAACTCACTGCGCTGCACTCTGTTGGATTCTCAATATTCGGTTCAACACCGAAAGTTGAAAATCGATTGCCTGTTAAAATCCCATTGTGTTTTTGTTACGTCCTTGTGGACGGTTATTTCGTCGGGCCGCGCGCGCCAGGCGGCGCTACTAGCCGACGTCTCCATGGCGTGCCGGTGAGGGATCGCTCTTAACGTGACTCAGATGCCTATCTCTATGAATCTTTTGTACATACATACTTAAAAATTACTCAGAATTTCAATTTAATTGATATTAAAACAAATTGACAAAACCAGTGTCAAACTTAACTTGTAGTTTAGTATAAGAACCTGTGAGAAGACTGTGATGATGTTAGTATGGAAATGTTAAACTTAAGCGAAGTGTTTGTGGATGTATGCACGTGCCGACACGGTAGTTATATTAGTTTTGTACATAATTTAGTATTAAGGATACTGTTTCTAAAATGCACGGCTCTGGTATATTTTAGTAGGAAATCGGACAGCAAAATGCCCAAACACGTTTAAGACTTTGCATTCTGAAAATAGGCAACGTCGCATAAGAAATAAAAGGCAAATACTTCGCTGTTTTGGTTTATAAATCATTATATATAAATAAATATTGCTCCGAGTTACAATAAAATATTGATGATGAATTGCAATAATAACATTTGATTTGTTTAAGGTGTAACAAAAGCATTTGAAAGATTTCCAAGTTCTATTTTTTCCACGTAAAACTAAATAGACGACAAGATATTAGTAATTACAATTCTTAATCGATATTTTAGTACAGTACAGAGCCATATATCATTATTTAAGTGAGTAATATTTAATAGTCAATCTTAACAATGAAATACTTGACAGCTGTTTGCGAAGTTGCCAACTTTCAGAACGCACCCTGGTACGGCAAACCCCACGTTTTGTGAAAGCCTTATAAATTGAAATTTATTGTAGATTTTATGTCGAAATATGTATAGGTGTCTGTATTTACATTAACCAATCACATTAGCTGACATGACCAGCATCAGCAATTCAGCATACAGCACTCAAATGCATTTCAGGCTTTCAGAAACCGAAGGTAAGAATGGTGAGTAAATAAAAGAAGCAAGCATTTTTCTTATCTCAATTTGGCACGCAGTACAGCATATGCCAGAGCCTTTAGGGAACCATACCTCGTCCCGATGTTTAACATATCAACGTTGAAAACGTTTTTTTTTTTTATATTCCTCTGGGTCACATAGTAAAATGGCGTCATCATACTTCTGTTGCGAAAAAGAGATGGCGATATACATTCTAAATATCGCCATCTCTTTCTTGCGCTGAAAAATGACACTTTTGACAAGTTACTGCGTGTACCCTGTTCTTCTTTGAAAACTTTCGATTTGCTTAATGGCGTGACTCACGCAATAAATTGATTTGCTCAAAACTCAAGCAATTCTATAATTTCGAATAATATAATAAGACACTCTTTCTTTATATAAATTCTACTGCCAAAGCGTATGACAAAATGTTTAAGACACTTTAATTTTAACATGTAGGATGATCGCAGCAATTTCTTAGAGTCCATTGCGTTACCTGTACAGTATTATATTATCTGTACCTGACTCTATCTTGCCTATAAACGCAATGGATGCAGAATATTGTTAAGATATATTTATTCATAATCACCTTTAGTTTCCCGAGCGGTGCTACTATCTAACTAGAAGCTGTCAGATGTTTTGTAGCTAAAATAAAAAATGGACACCCACATAGCGTTTTATGGGAGCCAGTCAAGACCCTTGATTTTACGCCGGCTACGTTGCTTTTTATAGCCAACAGATAGCAGCACCGCCAACCAAATTAAAATTAAACTACATTCACGTTATTGTATCTCCTTTTACTGATTTAAGACTTGCAAAGCTACCATTAAGTACAATAACTAGACCGTAGAAGTAGCTTACAACGTTACCGAAGTCAATTATGTAATAAATTATCTACATTGCATAATAGTTACATTTGATGTAAGTACATTTAGGTGTAAATTATTTTCATTGCTTACACAAACGCTCTAACTTTGGGTACCTGGCCGTAAATATGGCACAGCAGGTTTTAGAAATAATTCGACTTTATACAGCGTCCTCTCTAACACTCATCCCTATATAGTAGATGTTATACAGAATGTGTCAGAAAGGTATGGTCAAATTTAAGGCTGTGGTAAAGACCATCAAACTAAACCATTTTTTTCATTGGACCGATATCGAAATGATAAAAAAATGAAATGAAAATTCGAGAAAAAATAATCCGCCACATTAGAGTCGAGTACGTATTGAAATTTTGTAAGAGACAGTTGATATTTTTTTCTCGATTACGATGTTGTTCCGAAGGAAAAGTTATTTAGTGTTATGGTCTATTCCTCACCAGTGACGTGTAAAAGTATTTGGAAAAACCTTACAGAAATAAAATCATTTATCACCTATAAAAATTAACCACACCTTTCTGTAGCGCTATTCTGTTAAAATCTCACCGTGAGATCTTAGGTGAAGTGACTTAAAAGTGAGCAGTCAGTCCATTCGATACTAAGGATTGTCACTAATGACAGCTCACTTGAAGCTCACTTCACCCCAGTTATCACTGACAGATTTGACAGAATAGCACTACTGATAACCTGTATAGTGACACTCTCATTCTAAAGCACACATATTCATGCCTGGGTACCTACATAATAAATATATGTAAAGATGTATTTTTGTAAACTTTTTGTTAATATTCATGTTGCCTTTAGTTACCAAGCAAACAAACTGTTGTATACCTACTTATATTGTTGCAACGTAAATTAGTATTTTATATGTTATGTATTATAATTATATAGCCCTGTATATGAAAAGTATCATTATTTTTATAAGATTTTTGTATTTGTTAACATTGTACACAAATTGAATTGAATTGTTGAAGACAATTTATATTTCTAATTTAATTTTTCTTACTGTATTTTTTCAAGTTTATAAAAATGCATCTCAGTTTTTTAAAATAAGTAGGCCTCATTACAAATTAATTATATCTTTGTAGGAACCTACATTTATTCAATTTTAGAGTCTACTGTTTTGAATATTTCTTGTACATACATACCTGAAACTCGGGAACAAAATTATTGTGACTTGATAAAAATATACTCTCGACTACACTTTTAGGTGATATTTTTTGTAAATAAAGCATTTACTTCGAATAATTTACATTCCAATTTGTATTTTGTAGTCCTCAGTCCGTCGCCGATTGATGTTACATGGATATGGTCGCTACAGATGTGATTTATAAAGATATTTTTTGTTTGAGTATTAAATTTGAAATTATATAACGCGGTTATTTATATCGAAAAGAATTTATATTTTAGTATGTAATCTGTTATATTTGGATTTGTGTAAATGAATATTGGAATTTTGTGATTTGTAGCTATTCGAAGGCCTCAAAACGAAGCATTTATTCTTGCTCGATTTGAGCACTTTTGAACCAAGAGTTTGTTAGGCAGCTCCTTTATTATTATTATTAGAAAATCAAAATTATAAAGTACCTTACTCAAATGTAGCCCACTTTCGTTTTGTTTATAGTTAATATTTAATACTATACATAAATATATTGTAATGTTACGAAACGACAATCTCAAATTATGTGACAAGTTGTTGGTAGTATAAATATTTTAATATTTACTTCAGTATGTTTGTATATAATGTTGTTTTAGCGTTCAGTACCGTTGATATGTTACTTAATTCATCTATTCTTTGTATTTTTATAGTTTACACAAATTGGTACTGAATCGCGAGTATGTTCAAGTATTAGAAGGACTGAGGTTCTTTTCACTTGTACCCTAAATTAGGGCTTTATAATCTCTTTCACCGTATGTAATAGAGTATAGCCAATGTCTTGTGTTGGGTTTTGTTTTAATTTATAAATAAAATCTATTTTAAGTAAGATATATCGTTTTATTAAAAATCCCTCATTAACTTTGTCTTAGAATAAAGCAGGATACTGGAGTATGAAATATAAATCTTTAGTGCACTTTACTCTAGACCCTTAACAAAGCAAAATGCTTGTATACATTTTAAGCTTAGTGGGTATTCTACAATGTATTATAAAGTTATTCATTAACATTAAAGTAACAAAAGTTAAGCATAGTAACATTTATTATATATTTTAAACACGATATACAAAAATACACTTAATTCATCAGTCAAGTAAAAACATTATCACAGCAATCCATTTAAATTACATTTTTTCCCAATAAACTTTACATTGAAAAATAACAGATTAAATATACGCATTTAAGCAATTTGGTAATATATGATATTTGGTACAATATTGAAACTTATTTTCTAGTTACGAATGAGCATTACAAATCGTTGAGATCTACCTGTCTCGGAGTATTTTATTTTAGTTTATATCATCTGCACAGACTGCGAAGCTCTGTCATGGCTGCTTGGGATACTGATGTTTTGTTCCTTTCCATCTTATATCTGTAACATTTTATAGTATTTGATGTCGCTGTTGTATATCTATCACGATTTTTCTAATGCGGACACACCGATGTCTTAAAGTTTTGTATCGCAGATATTAGGTATGATAAAAACCAGAACCTACAATTTATGAATATAATTAAAATAAAACCAGAAAATCAGAATCTATGAATATAACAGAAGAAAAACCCACGATTAATATTTAGGGAACCAACCAATTGATAGATATTTCTCGATCCAAGAGTTGGTTACCTAAGATAAACTTAGTACAACCCATGCTGAATTACAGTGATTTTTAGGTATTAAAGGGGAAAGGTGTATATTGAAACATACCTGTTGAGGAAATCATGGGCCACATCTGGCCTATACATGGCCATATCTCGCAGGTAGGCCTGGTCGTTGGTCAGTGTGCGCCTGTAGGCAAGTTCACGCCAAGCCTCGCCGCCGCGACCAGCCAGCAACACTAGGCCCTCCATGAAACTGGAATGAACTTAGAATTGTGTACACAATAGATGAAGGCATATCCTCCAGTGGAACAAAGCTCAGAACATCTACGACACTTCTGACATGAGAATTTGGAATTGGATTTGTTTTCTTTTGAGTTGACATTGTGAAGCACAGTTCACAATCACAATGTCAAGTACCTACTGTCGACTTCGGGGAAACAATCAATTCGTAGCATGTTATTTTTGGGAGTTTACGTATTATGTCACAAAATTGTCTGGCCTACTACTGATATTGCAATAACAAGTTTTTTACTTTATGGAAGTAACTTAAATACAGACACGAATATAAGAGTTTTAAAAACGGAGACAAAACTTGAGAAATAAGCAGAAACAAACCAACTCACCTCAGATATTCACTAACAAGCCGATACATTTGCTCGGTGCTCCTATTCAATATAAGCCTCGTGGGTGACGCGTTCAGCAGAGATATTTGCAGTGCTATTTGTTGCGCAAGCGCCGCCATTTCTCCCGCGAAGCCGGTACACCCGCCCTGTAGGTATAGCTCGGCGGCGTCGGTACAATGTATTAGTGCTGTGTCTAGGAGGGACCTGGTTGACACGTTGTCGTGTATTTGCAGCCACGCCGGTGGTTGAAACGGCTTCTTTGATGTTGCCTGATAACGATAAAATGCCATTCGTTGTAAGATCAGGGGTTACTTTGCGGACATTCGCTTTGCTGTTATTTTTGCATAACATTTAAGATTGAACGACTTTTTCATGAAATAATCATTCAATCGAACTAAATGAACTTAGGAGGTTGTATTGATCATCATCATCATCATTGCAGCCGTAAGACGTCCACTGCTGGACTTAGGCCTCCCCCAATTTGGGGGGCTTTGCCATAATCACCACACTTGGCAGGCGGGTTGGCGATCGCAGTATGGTGGTAAAATGCATAGAGAACGCTGCTGCCCATTCTCTAGTAAGTAGTTGTATTGATGATTAAATGATATTTGTTGCGGTCGCGAATCATATTTGAATCGAACATACAACCTTGCACTGACCTGCAAATTGCATAAAAAAACGTAAGAAAATTTGAATTTAGCAAGCTACAGTGGAGTGTTAACCTTAAAGGGGAAGGCGCTAGAGAATCCCATGATTTCCAAATTTTCTTACGATTTTTACGAAACGAATAATTAGACTAGCATGAAAAAGTGATTAGCGCATTCACCTTAACAGAAGATAATATTTTGAGTATTTATATTAATTTTGAGTATTTTATAAAACTTATAATTTGGCAAAAACCAAAGACTATATAACCACTTGACTGCGCATACAGTGCCCCGACGCTCGAAAACTATTAGTATTTTGTCGCCTATGCATAGGCTACGGTTCAAGTAACCATTTTAGTTGTGACCAATTGTTAGACCTCTGTGCACGCTAAATTATTGCAAATAATATAACTAAATCTGCAATTATAACGCATCAAAATACCTTCATGCACGGTGAAGTGGTGTGAGAAACATTCCAAGACTTCTAGTTACAAAAATGATCGCATAACTTTTCATCAGTAAATAAACAGTACGAAAAATTACTGTGATTTAATCAGATTATGATCCACCGTAGGGGTCTATTTAAAATGGTGGTTGGGTAAACCAGCACACTGTGTGAGTTCCGCGTTGATGTCTTTTGGAAAAGTCTCGTTCTTTCATTAGACAATTCTAATGCATCTATCCCTTACTTTCACTTTGTATTTTTATCGTAAAAATTAGTGCTGTTACCTTTAATAGCTGAAAGTCTTTATCGAACATTAAAATTAAAATGAATGAAAATTTTATTCAATTCAAATACTGTGGCTTCTTTAGCTTCGTCTTGACAATCCGTTTGTAAACTGGCGCCAAACCTCCCGTGGCCATAGTACCTTCTGCCTTGGGGATGATATTCGACACCGTTTCTGATTGCTATTTCGTCGAATATGATAGTGGCGAAAGTTTTGTTCTTGGATTCTCTAGCTTTCATTTTATTAGTGATTGATTTTGATTCAATATGATTTCTTTGATTTTAATTGAGTATTTATCACAATTTTAAAATCCATTTTATCGATATCGCCTATTTTCCCTTAATGAAGTAGAGCAGCCCTACGATGGGCATACCTACGCAACTTGACCTTGAACTGACCAATTGCAGCCGCGCGTTCTTCCTCGTCCCCCGGCCCGCAGTGGTGAGTCGTGTGCTAAGCAGAAATCGGCCTATACGCTCTCTAGTGGTTATATTCTCTTTGGCAAAAACAAACGAAGGCCGTGAAAAAAGTAGTGCATCTGAAATCATCATAAAGACTCGACGCTTAGTTGTTAAATTTGCCTCGACGTTTCACTTTGAATTGACTAAAGATAACTTAATTATAGTCAACCTAAAGTTACGTGTAGATCAACATTGAGGTCCAAACTTTGAGGAGAATCACAGAACTCGTGTGACACTTTCAAAGGAAACTCGTAACCGTTTTCTTGTATAGGTAGTCTTAGGTTTAAGTGGTGCGATATAGAGATAATTCTACTTTAAGTTTACCTTCGCGGCATCCAAAGCCATTTTCTCCAAATCATCGATGAGATTCAGCGCCTGTTTTCTCTTAACATTGGCCGCTTCGGCATACATATTGAAATGCAACGCAACCATTATGTAGGTATCTGTATCTCCTGGACAATGAGTCTTGAGGAAGTCGAGGAGACCTTGCTTGAACTCGGCTATCTTGTCTCCTTGCTGGCCTAGCATGTAGTCGAACTGCCCCAGGAGGAATTCGAACTGATGGTTGTCGCGTAGGGCCTGAAAATTGGGCAGTTTATATTGAAAGCTTATACATACAGTCAGATACGTATATGTGTGTCATGCTCTGCAGCAGAGCCACCATTTTAGAAACCGATCAATTATATCTTAAAATGATGTACGTCAAACGTACATGATGTACGTATACCGTTATCGCTGTACGTGCATTAGGTAATCATAAAATCGACATTGATTGTGGCTCTGGCGGAGAGCATACTCTCTAGCAGAGCCACACAGAACATGTACTCAGGAAAGATAAACGCTACTTTTCTTAATGAAAACTGTTGTACAAATAGTGTTTATTTCGTACGTATTGAAAAATATCATTATTGGACAACGGTTTTATTTATTTTAACTTTACAAAAAAATTATAGAAAGCGCCTGGTAATTTTGTGACAGCAAAACGTTTTGTAGCATTTGTGATTAGGCGCATAACTATAAATATTTTATTGCTTACATAATATTACTAGATTTATTTACTTTTCGAATTTTCAAATAAATTATATTCAACCTATTTTCAATTATAGTTTTTCATGGTTTTTTTTTTTTACATTTTAACACTTTTGAAGTCTGAATGTTTGTAGTTTCAATACAATTAGAGACGTTAGTGTTCAATTGGGATTTGTTGTATTGCATTATTAGTTAACACTAACGTCTCTAATTGTATTGAAACTGCAAACATTCAGACTTCAATAGTGTTTAAATGTAAAAAAAAAACCATGAAAAACTATAATTGAAAATAGGTTGAATATACTTTATTTGAAAATTCGAAAAGTAAATAAATCTAGTAATATTATGTCATCATCATCATCATCATTTCAGCCGAAAGACGTCTACTGCTGGACATAGGCCTCCCCCAAGCTCCGCCACTTCGACCGGTTTTGTGCTTCCCGCATCCAGCGGGTTCCTGCGGCCTTCACTAGGTCATCGTTCCACCTTGTTGGAGGCCTTCCAACTCTACGTCTTCCGGTACGCGGTCGCCACTCCAGAACCTTTCGGCCCCATCGACCATCTGTTCTGCGAGCAATGTGCCCTGCCCACTGCCACTTCAGTTTAGCAATTCTTCGGGCTATGTCGGTTACCTTGGTTCTCCTACGGATCTCTTCATTTCTGATTCGATCGCGTAGGGAAACTCCAAGCATAGCCCTCTCCATCGCCCTTTGGGTGACTTTCAGCCTTCTTATAAGGCCCATTGTGAGCGACCACGTTTCGGTTCCATATGTCATCACTGGCAACACACACTGGTCAAAGAGTTTCGTCTTGAGACACTGCGGTATGTGGGACGAGAAGATTATTGCGTAGCTTCCCAAACGCTGCCCAGCCGAGTCGGATTCGACGATTGACCTCTTTCTCGAAGTTGGACCTACCTAACTGGACAGTCTGTCCTAGATACACATATTCGCCCACAACTTCGAGTGTAGCGCCTCCGATCTTCACTGGAGTGGGTATCATACGAGCATTGGACATGACCTTTGTCTTGTCCATGTTCATCCTGAGACCCACTCTTTCGGAAGCTCTACTGAGGTCATCGAGCATTGTACTGAGGCCCTCCTCAGCCATGACAACTATATCATCGGCAAACCGAAGGTGAGTGATGTACTCGCCATTGATGTTGATGCCAGCCCCTTTCCAGTCCAGAACCTTGAAGACATCCTCCAGTGCAGCGGTGAACAGTTTCGGAGAAATAATGTCTCCCTGTCTCACCCCTCGCTGCAGAAGGATAGGTTTCGAGGTCTGGTCCTGAAGTCGGACTGACATAGTGGCGTTTTCGTACAGACACTTCAGCACCTCGATGTACCGATAGTCGATCTGGCACCGTTGAAGAGACTGCAGTACAGCCCAGGTTTCGACCGAATCGAAGGCTTTTTCGTAGTCCACAAACGCTAAACAAAGAGGCAGGTTATACTCTTCGGTCTTCTGTATAACCTGCCGCAGCGTATGTATGTGGTCCACGGTGCTAAAGCCTTTACGGAATCCGGCTTGTCCAGCTTGTAGACATGGCTCAGAAGTGAGATGGGCCTATAATTCTTAAGTAGGGCATTGTCACCCTTCTTAAAGAAAAGTACCACCACACCTCTGTTCCATGCCTGTGGCGTTTTGCCCTCGAGTATGACGGAATCAAACAGCTTCTAAAGGGCCTTGAGAACGGGTTTCCCGCCAGCCTTCAGGAGTTCAGCCGTAATTCCGTCATCACCCGGTGCCTTGTTGTTTTTAAGCTGCTTCAGAGCCATCCGAATCTCGTACAAGCTGACGTCCGGGATGTCTTCGGTGTAATGTCGGGTCAATCTAGCTCTTGGGTCATTTGCCAGATTTTTAACGGGATTACTTGTTGACATGTATAACTGTCCATAGAACCTCTCAATCTCCTTAAACAGCTCAGGTTTGGCGGATACGACTCTGCCATCATCAGTCGTCAGTTTCGTAAGCTGGCTCTGCCCAATAGACAGATCCTTAGTAAATACCTTGGAGCCTTTGTTCCGCTCTATCGCGTCTTTGATCCGCTCTGTGTTATAGCGGCGAAGGTCGCTTTTCAAGGACTTAGAGATCTGTCTATTGAGCTGCCGGTACTCGAGCGCAGCTTCTGAAGACTGCAGGATCATTCCGCGCCTCTGTTCCATGAGCTGTAATGTAGGATCTGAGAGTTTCTTTTTCCTATTAGTACGGCGGGTCTTGAAGAACTTAGACCCGACCGTATGGACAGTTTCCACGAACCCATCGTTAAAATCGTCCACGGAGTTCCCTAGGCACTCAAAACAATTCTGGAGTTCGAGCTGAAAGCTCTCGGGGTTTTGAAGTTGGATCGGTGCTGGACGGAGCGTTGACTTCATCAGCCGACATCTTTCCAGCTTGATATTGATATTCAATGTGCCTCTTACCATGCGGTGATCGCTCCCGGTTTTTACCGCGTTGATCACAGGGACATCATTGAATATTTGCTTTTTCGTCGACATAATGAAGTCAATCTCGTTTTTTGTTGCACCATCAGGACCCTGCCAGGTCCACTTCCTGTGCTCACGTTTTCTGAAGAAGGAATTCATCATAAAGAGGCCTTCCTTCTCCATAAAACTAGCCAGTAGGTGACCCCGGTGGTTACGACGTCCAACTCCAAATTGCCCCACTCTCAACTCATCATCGCCTCGCTTGCCCAGTTTCGCGTTGAAGTCCCCCATGACAACGGTGAAGTGAGTTTTGGAACCATGCATGGCTCTGGAAATATCCTCATACATGGTCTCCACCTCATCGTCGGGGTGTGACGAGGTCGGAGCGTAAACCTGTATGACCTTCAACGAATACCTTGCGGATATTCTGAGTATAAGGTACGCTACTAATATTATGTAAGCAATAACATTTTCATTTTCCTCGTTCATAATATTTATAGTTATGCGCCTAATCACAAATGCTACAAAACATTTTGTTGTCACAAAACTACCAGGCGCTTTCTATAATTTTTTTGTAAAGTTAAAATAAATAAAACCGCTGTCCAATAATGATATTTTTCAATACGTACGCAATAAACACTATTCGTACAACAGTTTTCATTAAAAAAAGTAGCGTTTATCTTTCCTGAGTACATGTTCTGTGTGGCTCTGCTAGAGAGTATGCTCTCCGCCAGAGCCACAATCAATGTCGATTTTATGATTACCTAATGCACGTACAGCGATAACGGTATACGTACATCATGTACGTTTGACGTACATCATTTTAAGATATAATTGATCGGTTTCTAAAATGGTGGCTCTGCTGCAGAGCATGACACGTATATGTTTGCCATAGCGCACGCGAACCACTCGTGTGCCACTACGAGCAGCTCTAGACACATTACTACTCACTTACCTGGAACACATAAGCACACTCCGTGTACCGCGCCAGCCCCGTGAGCAGCCGCACCATGAGTCTCCAGGAGCGCGCCGCCAGCAGGCGCGCCGCCAGCGCCTGCGCAGAGCGCAGCGTCGTGGCCACGCCCTCCGTGTCGCACGCGCACGCGAAGCACTCGTGTGCCACTACAAGCAGCTCTAAGCAGATTATGTTTACCTGACAATGATATAGAAAAATATTTAGCGTATCATTAGAACCAGAAAAAGGAAAACCAATTGTTGATAAAATAATTCCAGTGAAATACTAAAATCTAGGCTGGGAAATTTATTTATTAAAAGTAAAAAATACTGTACAAAGGCTGAATGCCTGAGGCATTATCTACCAGTCAACCTTGGGGTGATGCAGAGATAAAACATGGCAGGTGCAACATAGGAATAGATAATTCGGAAAATAATACATACAAATACATTGATACATACAACGAGATATATATACCTATAACGAAAATAAATATTTTCTGGAGAAATAACGATAGGTAGAAGAGAAAACGAATCCAACCAATCATCGCTGGGATGATTCTGCCAACTTCTTACGAATATGCTCACGTGCATTCACTTTAAATGATAACCGACTGGTTGCCATCTTGATATTCAGAGGAAGCGCATTCCATAGAAAGACCGCCTGGACAAAGAAAAAAGATTTAATGAAACCAGAGCGGTGAGAAGGACATCGTAGAAGACGATTGTTAGCGGAACGGAGATTTTTAACATGCGCAGAGCACAAGTACTGAAACTGGGAATGACTTCCCAGACGGTAAGAAGGAGAAGTGGGTTTGTCAAGTATGGAAAACAGCATTTACAGAGCCATTAACTCTCTGCGCTGACGGATGGGTAGCCATTTTAAAAGCAACCGGTGCGCGGACACATGATCATACTTACGAAGATTGAAAACGAATCGAATGCAGTTATTTAGAAGGTGGTCTGGTTTATTGAGATCTGCATTCAGGTCATAGTAACACACATCGCCATAGTCAATTATGGGAAAGATTAAGGACTCTACAAGCAATGCCTTTTTGTGTAATGGGAGAAGGTTTTTTAACCGATAGAGCGACCGCAACGTTCCCGTGACTTTTCTTCTGACAGTCGTGAACTGCTTTCGCCAGTCAAGACAAGTGTTGACATGCACGCCAAGATCCTTAACATCGGAGCTAAACGGCATTACTGAGTTATCGAACATTACAGGTGGCACAGTTAAGCCATTCAAGTTCCTTATACTGTGTAGGCTCTCTACGACGACCGATTGACACTTGGCAGGGTTAATCGCCACCCCAAACCGATCAGACCTTTTAACCACTTCTAAATCCCGGTTAAGCTCCTCAATCGCATCTGATATTTTGTTAACATTTGCCTGGTAGTAAAGCTGCAAATCGTCTGCATAAAGATGATACGCATTCCGAAGTTTAGTGGTAATGAGATTAATTAAAATAGAAAACAAAAGAGGAGATAAAATACCGCCTTGAGGCGCCTTGAGGCGCAGCTGCAAGGTCACACAAACTTGGCTAAGAGTTTCCAGCACGAACAGACTGTTGACGCCTCTGAAGATAAGAGGCGAACCATTCTAATACCGCCGGAGAGATCATAAGATAGGAAAGAAATGGATAAAAGGAATTCGTGACTGACGGTATGAAAAGCATTGGAGAATTCTAATAACACTAAGACTGTGACTTCAGTGTCTTCCATAAAGAAAGCTGAAGTGGTACTGTGCCTGGGCCTGAAACCGGATTGGAATGGACTGATGAGGGAGTTGCAGTGAATAAAGTGCGAGAATTGTTTATGCACAACGGCCTCGAGCACTTTAGATAAAAAGGGAAGGATGGATATTGGAAATCTTTTTGATATTGCACCAGTGTATCGAGCAACTGGCTTTTCAAAATGTTTTCAATCTTTAAAAACTCTAGAGTTAGCC
Source organism: Aporophyla nigra (assembly GCA_947507805.1). Lineage (NCBI taxonomy): Eukaryota > Metazoa > Arthropoda > Insecta > Lepidoptera > Noctuidae > Aporophyla > Aporophyla nigra. Next base: position 10,325,380 of record OX382298.1, on the reverse strand, counting down.
TATCAATAAAATACTACATGAGAAGCACAAAATAATACCAGATCATGGACATGTCCATAAAATAAAAACAAGATTCGGTTCAAAATAAATTAGCATAGGTACCTGTTTCGTAGACAACTTCGCTCCTTTAGTTATCTTCCTGATATTCGACTTGACCTCATACCGAACATGCACATTATTCTTATTGATCACATCGAACAAATTCCTCCTGCAATCTCTCGACATTTTGTTACTGTAGACAGTATAAACAGTCGACACTGAGTACACTGACTCGGTTTCAGCTGATAATATAGTTCCTTCTTCAGTTAAGACTGATTCGGCTTCATCGCCTTCTACGTTTTGGTACTCTTCGTCTATCAAATTTTCAACATCCAGACAACTGTCGTCTAACAAATTGTCTGGTAACTTAGAAGTAGCAGTACATTTGTATATTTTTTGGAAGGCCATTAGGTGATCTAAGATTAATTTGCCGATATGGCTGCAGGCGTCGGGTCGCATGTTGAGGAACATTTCGATGTCTGCGTTTAGCGCGTATCCCCACAGAGTGTATTGGAAGTGCTCCTTTTGTCTAAATGCTGAGGTTTTCACTAGGTGGGGAGATATTATAGCTGCTACTATTTCTTTGCAGAGGTATTCAGCGACCTAAAAAATAAGAATCCAAATCAAGAATCGAAAATACCGTCATCGAACGTTCTGTTGTATTGAAAATCGTAGTTTAAGGTTTTGGTACACCATATATTTTTTAACAAAAGTTTTTTTATATTCTCAGATTGTCAATGCTATAGTATAAGGCTAGGTGCTGCTAGTCTGGTCAATAGAGAAGGTTTAATACTTATAGAAAAAGAAAAAAATTAATAAAAAAAACCTTAGAGGTGTCAAGGGACACCCGGATGCAAAGACTATATAACCACTTGACTGCGCATACAGTGCCCCGACGCTCGAAAACTATTAGTATTTTGTCGCTTATGCATAGGCTGCGGTTCAAGTAGCCATTTTAGTTGTGACCAATTGTTAGACCTCTGTGCACGCTAAATTATTGCAAATAATATAACTAAATCTGCAATTATAACGCATCAAAATACCTTCATGCGCGGTGAAGTGGTGTGAGAAACATTCCTAGACTTCTAGTTACAAAAATGATCGCATAACTTTTCATCAGTAAATAAACAGTACGAAAAATTACTGTGATTTAATCAGATTATGATCCACCGTAGGGGTCTATTTAAAATGGTGGTTGGGTAAACCAGCACACTGTGTGAGTCCCGCGTTGATGTCTTTTGGAAAAGTCTCGTTCTTTCATTAGACAATTCTAATGCATCTATCCCTTACTTTCACTTTGTATTTTTATCGTAAAAATAAGTGCTGTTTCCTTTAATAGCTGAAAGTCTTTATCGAAAATTTAAATTAAAATGAATGAAAATTTTATTCAATTGAAATACTGTGGCTTCTTTAGCTTCGTCTTGACAATCCGTTTGTAAACTGGCGCCAAAACTACCGTGGCCATAGTACCTTCTGCCGTGGGGATGATATTCGACACCGTTTCTGATTGCTATTTCGCCGAATATGATAGTGGCGAAAGTTTTGTTCTTGGATTCTCTAGTTTTCATTTTATTAGTGATTGATTTTGATTAAATATGATTTCTTTGATTTTAATTGAGTATTTATCACAATTTTAAAATCCATTTTATCGATATCGACTATTTTCCCTTAATGAAGTAGAGCAGCCCTACGATGGGCATACCTACGCAACTTGACCTTGAATTGACCAATTGCAGCCGCACGTTCTTCCTCGTCCCCCGGCCCGCAGTGGTGAGTTGTGTGCTAAGCAGAAATCGGCCTATACGCTCTCTAGTGGTTTTATTCTCTTTGCCCGGATGGAACGAAGTTCCTTTCCAGGATTCATAATTTTTATATTTTTTTTTATTATTTCTTATGTACAAAAAACCTGTATACACTCAACAAAAATATTCTCTCTCTCTCTCTTTCTCTCTCTCTCTCTTTCTCTGTCTCTCTTTCTCTCTCTCTCTCTTTCTCTCTCTCTCTCTCCCTCTCTTTCGCCCTCTCACTCCCTATCTCCCTGTCTCTCTCTCTATCTCTCTCTGTGTCTCTCTCTCCCTGTCTCTCTCTCTCTCTACTCACAACAAAAAAAACAACAATATACAAACAAATACAAACAACAAAATATATACAGTCGAATTGAGAAACCTCGTCCTTTTTTTGAAGTCGGTTAAAAAGTGTCGTGACAACTTTTCGTAAGATTTTTTTCCGTCTAGCCCCCTTTCACAACGCGCGATAAGGATCTTCGTTCCAAAAAAATTATTGCTGGAGAATTTGGATTATGTTATAGCAACGTACCTGTTTAGAAGGAATATTGAATGTCTTGAACACAAGATTGGCGAGAGACATTCTAGCTCGTCCACTCACTAAGTTGATAAAATCAACGGCGCGGTTCTGATATTTCAACACGGATGTGTAGTCCCATCCTATTTGTAGTGCAATGCGGAAGTAGCTGGCAACCTGGGCAAATAAATAAGAAAGGAAATAAGAAGATGACCGGATCCTTAAAATAAGGATCTGAATGATGACTAAACGAAATTATCTGCCGTGTAATCCCATCCCATCACAAGAACAAGCTAACTAAAGAGAACTGAAGGTAACTTAGGGACAAAATATTTACATATTTTCTATATCGGATAATTGACTAAATTGCGGGCAAATAATACACCCTCATTCGTTTTTTCAACCATTTTCTGAACAGAACAAATCTTGTTAGTGAAATTATGTTTATTTCTATAAATAGATCTTTTAAATGTAAACTTTTCGGTCATTATTTCAAAACTAGATGGCGCCAAGACACCAAGGAATTACCTGTTTTGCAAGTGTGAGTCCACTCCTGACAGCCAGAGCGTCGAGTGCAGACAGCCGGTCGGCTTCTTCGCGCGCCGCCAGGTGTGCGCTCTCCGGCATATTCTCTTGTTTCTCCTGAATCACCACGAGCTCCTCGAAACTCGCGTCCGATATACCCGATACTAAAAATAGGCATAGTAAAAATCTGCTGGAAAGTGACCTTTGTATGAAAGTCGCATTCAAAATTAGAACACATAATTCCACACTTTTAGGCCCTTGAAGGCTTGGCAGAATTGACTAATACAACCACATGTTACCAGTAATGGTAGGTTCCATCAAGCCTTATGCCACCTGATCACAAATCCTAAGAATTTCTTCTTGATCATCATTCAGCCGATAGGCGTCCACTGCTAAACATAGGTCTCCCTCAAGAACCGCCACTGTGACCGATTCATTTTAACCCCCGCAGGGTTTGCTATATATCATCACGCTAGGCAGTCAGGTTGGAGATCGCAGTAAGGTGATTAAATGCGCTGCTGCCCATTCTCTAGTAAGTCCCTTAGTCACCTTTTTCGACACCCACGGGCAGAAATAGGATGTTGCTATTCTTTATGTCACCACAAAAACCCGTGTGGTACCGGACGTTCTTCATGGTAGAAACTTAATAACAGTTTGCCCGACCCGTTTGAATCCAGCAATAAAAACTACTTGACAATTTACTTTGCAGTATAGTCAAATATCAAACTTACTTGACAATTTATTTTGCAGTACAGGCGACGATATCACGAGTCTTAACTCTTGCGGCAGTTCGTACGGCGAACACGTTCCTTCCGCCAGCTTCAAACAAGTCCTCACTATCTGCACAGGACACGCCGGCGGCCTGTATCTATACTCCGGGGGACTTTTGAACAAAGCTGACAATCGAAACGCATCTACAAGAAGCTTTAATTCCAGTAACTGATTCATAACTCGTCTCCAACTGTCAATGGCTTCAGGCTCTTCCAGCAATACCACGTTTTCTATATTACTGACATCTGATTCAATTTCTATCTCATCCAGCATCATAGAAAATGGTTTCTCTGCGTTGGCCACACCGATCTTCTTTGATATATTCGCGTCTTTCTGTCCGTTGATGATAAAATGCATAGTGCTCTGATAACTGTTGAGGAATATGCTGTTTTGTGATTCGCATTTGAAGTATGCGTCCCACATGAAATGTTCGATCTCCTCGCGTCTTCGTCCGTATTCTAAATTCTCTTCGAACCAGCTCATTACGATTCTGTATGAGTAGAACTTTTGTGTCGTATCTGTGATGTTGTTTACGTGGGATACAAGGAATTCTGTAGCGTCCTTAAACGTCACTGCTGCTTTTTTGAAAGCTTCGCTACACTCCGCAATAAAAAGAGTTATAGCTTTATCCTCAATCAAGTCGTCTCTTGCGAGGAGATTCTCGTACTTATGAGTCCATTCCGCTATCAAAATCCCATTGACAGGAACCCCAGACAACTTCGCGATTTTCAGAGCTACGTCATAGTTCCTACTAGCCGTATACATCTCGACACATTCTTCCAAATAATGCTGAGAATCGTCTTGAAGCATTTTGGATATATTCACTGCTAACGATGTTTCCATAGATATTTTGAGTATTTCATACAGCGTTGAAAAGTTCGGGGACGACACTGGAGGGCAAAAAAACATTTATCATCTCGTTCTTATTTATCTTTATAATACTTATGTTAAAAAAAAGGAAAAACCACTTAAAAAGTTTATACCTGTGAATCCCTTTTCGAACTGATTTACAGCCAGACACTTGAGGAACTCCCTCTGATGATAAGCGCTATCAAAGTTATGGCTCAGTGCAATCTTGACCAGAGACACGGAGACTCTTTGCAGGGCCTCCTTGGATAGTTGCCAATGGGCGCCACTAGCGCCAACGCTGTATTTGCGCTGTGCGTGTTGCAGGAAACTCGTGAGGAGTTTTGTGGTTTCTGAGTCGAAGTTGTGGTGGCGAATACAACGGTGGAGGAACGATGTGAATGAGGTTAGGGGACTCTCCTGGAAAGTATAATATTTTGGTGGTATAATTAATGGCTTTCTTTAAAACTACCGCTTAAAACCTCTGGAAAACACTAAGGAGGAGGTTTGAGGTAACATTATTCCCCATAAAAATATGATTTCGCGCCGGTGTCCTTGCCACCCTGTATGTTTTATGCACGAAAGCATAATCCGTTAAATATGGTTGACGGTCTAACACTCCAGCCCCTCAACCCTTAACACCATGCCAAACTAAAATCTCTTAAAATGTAAGGTAATGCTGGTAACTTTACTTCCGCTTTTATTAATTATGGGGTCAGAGTGGTGAAATTTTTTTTATACTAAAAAACAATTTACTTATTGTCATTGACACATTACTACTACGCCTAACTAAGCCTATCATCATCATCATCATCATTTCAGCCGTAAGACCTCCACTGCTGGACTTAGGCCTCCCCCAATTTGGGGGGCTTTGCCATAATCGCCACGCTTGGCAGGCGGGTTGGCGATCGCAGTATGGTGGTAAAATGCATAGAGAACGCTGCTGACCATTCTCTTGTAAGTCCCTTAGTCGCCTTTTACGACACCCACGGGAAGAAATGGGATGGTGTTATTCTTTACGTCCTGCACCACACGGTACCCCATCCTATCTTCACTTGTTTGTAATACAAATGCGTTTATAATGCAAACGAGTGGAAACCACTTTTTTCTTCACATTCTATCAAAACCTCTTCAAAATTACATTATATCTAGAACTCACCGGTAAAAATATCATCATCGCTTCATGAAGCGTGGTGACGTAGCCTTCTAACAAACACAGCTCTGCGACTTTCTGGAACTGCTCTGAAGCTATATGCTGTTGCGTCAATAGCTGTTGCAGCACTCCTTGAGATCGAGCACTTGGTGACAAGGAGGATAGGATCCATTGAGGCCATAGCACGTCTATCGCGTTTGGCTAGAAAAGAGAATTGAGTTTCAAAAGGAAAAAGAGGCTTATTTTCAGCCATCAGTCATAGGATAGAATAAGGAGAGATAGGATAAGGAGGTAAAATTATTTGTTTATATATTTGCAAGAAGAGGTAATCTCTGGAAGTATGATCCAACTACATCAATTACATAAATTCTTCCACTGTTAAAAATCTAGTATGGCCAAGCGATATGTTTAATTTAAAACACTCGATTGAAGTCGCGAGCAGAAGCTAGTGATAAAATAATATAGAATTCCTACATATTCAATTCTATCTTCAGATCCCCATCACCAACGACTTTTTATGCAACACATGTTCTACTACTAAACTGATTTCATTCGCCAACAATAATCTGCTGTTTGCAAATGACTGGGTCTGACTGAAATCTAGATTTGTGCCCGGTTTATGAGAATAGGCTTACACCTTATTAAATAGGACTTAACACGTTAACAGCCATGTCAGACTATGTGTCCGACACTTTTTGTTCCATTCTGGCCTTGTCGGACTATATGACCGACAAACACGTACAAAATCTGAACATGTCGTTGTTGCCTGGCGCCCATGTGACTTTTTCGGATGAACCATGGCAGTTAACGTGTTAAATATAACTGGTGAAATGTGGGTGAACTATGTAGGAATAATACCTCTGCCTAACCCTTCGACGAAACAGGCGTGATATTATGACATTTTGTTTATTAAAGTTAATACATTGCTACAAACCTCATAACAGCTAGCAATAAGTACTAGCAAGGGTTCCCTGCAGATATCAGCCGCCCGCAGCAAGGCCGCCGGCGGGTCCTCCGGGCCATGACACGCGGCCGCTACCTCCCACAGCTCGCGGCCCATGTATGCGCTCGAAGGGAACTCGAAACTACCGCCCTGTGTCGGACTGGGAGTCTGTATGAGAACAGAACCCTATATGGAATGAGATAAGTTTCAAGAGATTAGAATTTGGATAGTTTTGGGAAGTGTAATGCGAAATATTTATGGGAAATGAAATTGAGTGGACTTCGAAAAGAAGTCCACAGGGCGTAAGATGTGCCACAGAAAACAGTAGTGCAATAGTGCGAGCTTGGAATGCATTCAATGCAAATCCTCATTCTCTAGTGGTCTCCATATATTCAGTTACTGCTCCACCTTTCGGAAATAAAATTATATTATAAACAGAATATAATATAAAAGTTAACTTACAATTTCCACCGAATTCAATCTCGAAACTCTTCTTTGCCCATTACTTGTGGTAACCTTATTATCTTTTTCGACACCCTCGTCTACAGTTCGGTGCAGCATAATATGTTTCAAATGCTCCGCATACGACCTCTTTTCAAACTCCTGAGATAACTGCAGCATCTGGCTGAGCGGGTAGCGGAACACGTCGCCGAAAAGAAGGAAGTTAAACCAGGAGTTAGTCTTCACAAACTCCCGTAACTGCAGTTCTGGTAACGGTAAGTTGTGCAATGTCGCGAACTTGACCATCGTCTGTGATTCGTACAGTACCACCGACATATCGACCCTTCCGTCCAACTTCTGCCTATCAGCTAATCTGCTCAAAGTAATTTCCTCCATGAACCGCAACATCTCTCTAGCAGCTTCGTCATTACTCTGAATCAATTTCGACATGTATTCGTTAACCGTTTTATTGGCTTTCTCTTCAGGAAAGCCTCTGTATTCCATCAAGTGATTCTTTATCATTTTAGCTGCAGAAATGTGGACTCTACATCTGGTAGGATTACAGCCTATCATTGCTATGAAAGATACCGTGCAGGCAGTCATAGCGCCGTCGAACCAGTTCTGCAAAGCTAAAGCATGGGCCTCACAGCATGCGCTCTTCACACTTTTGTCATGCAATCGATTGTATGTCTGATACTGTTGCGATACAAATGCTTGACTTGCGTTACAAGGGCGGTACTGTTTCAAATAATATACATGATTTAACTTGGCAACATAGCCATATTTTTTCATAAGTTTCTCATCCGCGAAATCTGGCATCTCCATAGCTCTTTGTGATAAAGCTTTGATACTGGCAGCTTTAACATCGGCGTCGCTTGACAACAGACTGCCGAGGCTGCGTCTGTCTGGCTTGTCAGACAACAAGTTGTTGGTGCTCTGATTGACCAGTTGAAATTCAAATATTTTCGACACATCTAATCCACGGTAACCAGACAGCAACTGATATACGTTCACGTCTTTAGACTCATACGTCTGATTCACATCTGTATATTTCTTATACACATTATATAAATGTGGAAGTTTGTCTTTGTATATCTTATTTGGCAATTTAAAGTCTTTGAACTGTAAAAAGTCCTCTTTGGAGAATATATCAAATAACTTTTTAGAATCCTCGAGAAGAATCATTCCTAGAACTAAGTGGGGATTAGAAGACACATAGTCGTCGATGTTTTCGTGAGCAATTTGTACACAAGTGTTGTATACCGGGAGCACATGGCTTTGTCTGTCAGAAGTTTGTTCAATGCTCTTGAATAATAGCCACAGTTCAATGCAGTCTTTAGCCTCCTTTTCCACGTCAGATAAATCAGTATCTAATATATTACCCTCTACACATAGCGTCAGCACTTTATATAACTTGTGTTTGACGCAATACTTGGCTAGCTCCACGTAGAAATGCTGTCGACTGATAGTGGAGCATGATTCAGTGAAGATGTCGTCAATGAGTTTCAAGTTCTGCGTGCGTGACAGTCTCGATATAATTAGATACAAGTTGTTTCGCTCGCTCTCATTCACAATGCCGTAAGAGGACAGTGTGTCGTAAATACATAGTTTGGTGTAAGCAAAGCAGTTGCTTTTAGCAACATTTTCAATCATTTCGTTGGTGACTGACCATTTACGAAATATTTCGTCTAAGTTTTCTAGGACATGTTTATCGAAGCCCTTGGTGTCGACGTTAAGGAGTTTCTTCACAAATCCGTCGTTGTTGAAGAAGATGTACCGCGCATTCATATCACGAACTACTTCCGATGTCTGTACATTGATCCAGCGGACTAAGATCATGGCTTTGTTGTTCTCCACCAAATAGTTCCACATCTCAACAGGTCCTGAGAAGTCTAATAAGGAAAATTCTGAAATAGAAATAAAAGTAGTAAGTTACATTGTACCAAGGTAACAAGACAAAATAATGTCAATTTTGATTCTTATATATCTGTTATAAGGTTCAAATTGATGTGTAAGTACACAACATAATTAGCTTACACCAGCAACAGTGTTAGATAGATAACTTATTTATTGATCTCAAATAACATTAACAAAACTAATAAATAACCAACATTAGCATCTATGAATAAACAAAGTTATGTTATCAATACAAACTTATGTTGTCAGCCAATAAGTTACTACTTATATATCCCAGTTCCTTACTTCCTTTAAATGTTTACCAATGTAGATAAGCCAGCAAAAATATGGAGTAAGGTAGGAATCCGTATACAAACTAACATAAAATTTATTCTTGTTGAGCATAAAATCATTTGTATCATAAAAAGGTTAAATCTATAACTATCTGCTATGTTGGTTCCCTATTCAGCCTAGTGTAGTAATGGAACAATGTGTCATACACTGGTATTTTGTATTCTGTCTCATTTCTTACTAAATTAATGGGAAGTTTTTGAGGAATCCGACTTTACTAGTCTTCAAACAAGAAACAGGATCAAGTGACTTTAATTTTATTTATTTTTTGTGAACTTTACTCCCTTTTCTTGCTTCCTTCCCAAATGTTTGAAAATTTTAGGACAGCTAAGATTATTTTCTTGTCGCTGCCCTTATTGCCCTATCTCAAAAAGTCCACTCTGTATATGCCGTGATTGACTGCTTAGTTCCTTAAAGGTAAAGCGTGATGTCAATCATTTATATCTGCAATATTCTAAACTTTTACCTCGTCTTTTTACAGTTTACGGTAAAGTATAGAGGAGTACAAACAAATTGCAATACTGTTCTTCCCCAATAGAAAATAACGTGACAATGTATACCCTACAGACTGACCAGATTTATAGGGAATATCTATGCAAAGTTTAAACAAAATTTCTCAGGTACTTTTTGCATGATGCTAGATTAAACATTCAGACAAACAGAAAAATAAAAACAATACATATGGGGAGAATTTTCTCAACTGCCCCAGCGCGACCGCAGACAGGCCGCGTGAGCGCAAAAGACGACTTTTTCATCTCGTCGTTTGGGCCTGAGAAAAAAGTTTTAAAAATCACAAAAGCATCAGTCCGGGATGCACTTTTTCTCAGCTTTCTGTTGGTGCTATCAGTTTTTACAAATTTTTACTTAATAACCTATAAAAATGCAAATGTTGGTGAAAATGCGTTAAATCTCATGATGTACAATTTTTAGATGTTTTTTGACCATCTAGATCGAAAGATGAGACGATTTTAGTATAGTCAATAAAAAAAGAGGGGTTTTTTTATATTTTTATGTATTGGACCGATGAATGTATAGGTGCGAGTCACCGTGTGGCACGGGCGGCTGCTACGCGCCCAGCGCCACGCGCCACTGTGCCACCCAAATTGACCTGGGCCCCTTGTGGTTTGGCCGTTTGAGGAGGTTTTTTTTTTAAATGTTCGTCATAAAATTCCCTATCGATTCCTGTTTTTCGATTTTTGCTTCGGCTCTTCATTTTCGTGGAATTCGAGTCTAAAAATGGGTTTGCATGGAAAAAACTAGATTTTTCGCACAAAAATGTCACTACGGCAGACGAGATTGAGATTTTATCGGATTTTCTTATGGGGAAATGCTCGTCTTGAAAAATCCTACAAGATTATCTACTTAGAATCCGGGGAGAAATTTTCTGTTGCCCTTAAAATGGCCACAATCATCCAGAAAATTTCTCATATCAGAAATCGTTTTTCTGAAAAATCACCTCAAACGGCCAAACCACAAGGGGCCCAGGTCAATTTGGGTGGCACGTATTAGGTAGGTGGTATTATTACGTAGTATTTAGGTTAAGCGTACTTGTTCATACTCGGAATAAATAAAAATAATGCCTCGCAGTGTGTGGCGGCGTTAGGAGCGGCGCGGGCGCGTAGCAGCCGCCCGTGCCGCGCGGTGACTCGCACCTATACATTCATCGGTCCATCCAATACATAAAAATATCAAAAAACCCCTCTTTTTTTATTGATTAAACTTTACTAAAATAGTCTCATCTTTCGATCTAGATGGTCAAAAAAATTCTAAAAATTGTACATCATGAGATTTAACGCATTTTTACCAACATTTGCATTTTTATAGGTTATTAAGCAAACATTTGTGAAAACTGATGGCACCATCAGAAAGCTGAGAAAAAGTGCATGGGGATTGATGCTTTTGTGATTTTTAAAACATTTTTCTCAGGCCCAAACGACGAGATGAAAAAGTCGTCTTTTGCGCTCACGCGGCCTGTCTGTGGTCGCGCTGGGGCAGTTGAGAAAATTCTCCCCATTATTTATTTATTTATTTATTAAAACTTTATGCACAAGTAAAAAATACTGTACAAAGGCGGACTTAATGCCTGAGGCATTTTCTACCAGTCAACCTTAGGGTGATGCAGAAACAAAACATGGCAGGTGCAACATAGTGATAGATAATTCGGAAAATAATACATACAAATACATAGATATATACATAGATACATACATACATATATATATATATATAAGGAAAATAAACATTGTCTGGAGAAATAACGATAGGTAGAGGAGAAAACGAATCCAGCAAATCAGCGCTGGGATGATTCTGCCAACTTCTTATGAATATGCTCACGTGCCTTCACTTTAAAGGATAACCGACTGGTTGCCAACCTGATATTCAGAGGAAGCGAATTCCATAGAAAGACCGCCTGCACAAGGAAAGAAGATTTAATGAAACCAGAGCGGTGAGAAGGACATCGTAGAAGACGATTGTTAGTGGAACGGAGATTTTTAGTATGCGCAGAGCACAAGTATTGGAACTGGGAAGTCAGGTAAGAAGGAGAAGTGGGCTTGTCCAGTATGGAAAACAGCATTAACAGAGCCCTTAACTCTCTGCGCTGACGGATGGGTAGCCATTTTAAAAGCAACCGGTGCTCGGACACATGATCGTACTTACGAAGATTGAAAACGAATCGAATGCAGTTATTTAGAAGGCGGTCAAGTTTATTGAGGAGATCTGCATTCAGGTCGTAGTAACACACATCGCCATAGTCAATTATGGGAAAGATTAGGGACTGTACAAGCAATGCCTTTATGTGTGATGGAAGAAGATTTTTCAACCGATAGAGCGACCGCAAAGTTCCGGTGACTTTTCTACTGACAGTCGTGACCTGCTTTCGCCAGTCAAGACAAGTGTCGACATGCAGACCAAGATCCTTAACATCGGAGCTAAACGGGATTACTGAGTTATCGAAAATTACAGGTGGCACAGTTAAGCCATTCAACTTCTTTATACTGTGTGGGCTCCCTACAACGACCGATTGACACTTAGCAGGGTTAACCGCCACCCCAAATCGATCAGACCAGCTTTTAACCATTTCTAAATCCCGATTTAGCTCCTCAATCGCATCCGATATGTTGCCAACACTTGCCTGGCAGTAAAGCTGCAAATCGTCTGCATAAAGATGATACGCATTCCGAAGTTCAGTGGTAATGAGATTAATAAAAATAGAAAACAAAAGAACAAATAAAATACCGCCTTGAGGGACACCAGCTGTAAGATCACACAAACTCGACGAGGAGTCTCCAGCACGAACAGACTGCTGACGCCCCTGAAGATAAGAGGCAAACCATTCCAATACCTCCGGAGAGACCATAAGATGCGAAAGGATGGATAAAAGGACTTCGTGACTCACGGTATTAAAAGCATTGGAGAAGTCTATTAACACTAAGACTGTGACTTTAGTGTCTTCCATGCCCCGCCTAATATCGTCAGCCACTTTAAGGAGAGCTGAAGTGGTACTGTGCCCAGGCCTGAAACCGGACTGGAAAGGACTGATAAGGGAGTTGCAGTGAATAAAGTGCGAGAATTGTTTATGCACAACGGCCTCGAGCACTTTAGATAAAAAGGGAAGGATAGATATTGGGCGAAAATGACTAGGAATAGAGGGATTGGGGATCTTAGGTAAGGGACGAACAAGGGCTTTACGCCACAGGGAAGGAAAAACACCGGTATAAAGGGAGAAATTTATGATATGGGAGATTGCAGGAAGGAGTTCATCCAAAGCCGCTAAAATCATATTTTTTTTTTTTTTTTTTTTTTTTTGATGTTTATCTTGCAATCTGTTCCATGCGAACATTCAGCGTATGGTTAAATATATAATTTTTGTCTTGGAGGGTAGTCAGTCCAGTGACGTGCTCCCTTTATGTGTAATGCTCCCTACAGATCTCTAGGGGCCTTTCTTTTTAGCCTTTTGAATGTTGAATTACTATTCATCAAGTGCGTAGCTAGTATGTTTGGGTGATTGTCTAGTCTGTTTCTGTATGATTTCATTGAGTGCTTAATCTCATCTTGTACTGTTCTGATTTCAAGGTCGTGGTGTAACTGTTGGTTTGTTATGAACCAAGGAGCATTAGTAAGTAGCCTCAGCATTTTGGACTGAAATCTCTGTAGTATTTCCAGGTTTGAGTTGGAGGCTGTACCCCAGAGTTGGACTCCATAAGTCCAGATAGGTTTGAGGATGCATTTGTACAGCAGCAGTTTGTTTTCCAGCGACAGCTGTGATTTTTTTCCGAGCAACCAGTACATTTTTCTTAGTTGGATTCCTAGTGCTTTTCGTTTTGTGAATATATGCTTTTTCCAAGTAAGACGACGATCCAAATAAATGCCCAGATATTTGGCTTCATTTGCTTGGGGTATCTGTTGTCTATTGAGTGACACAGGGGGACATGTTTCGCGTCGCGTTGTGAAAGTCACCTGTACCGACTTAGTCTCGTTTGCTTTTATCCGCCAGGTAGTTAGCCATTCCGTGATGTTGTCTAGAGAACGTTGAAGCATTTTGCTTGCTTGTGTTGGTTCTTCATGAGCAGTTAAGGCTGCTGTGTCATCTGCGAAGGTGCCGATCACGACGCCGTCTGTCATTGGTAGGTCTGCCGTAAATATCAAATAGAGGATCGGACCAAGCACGCTTCCTTGTGGCACTCCTGCATGAGCCCTGTGAAGTTTGGTTATATCATCTCCTTGCTTAACATAAAATAACCTGTCCCCAAGGTACGACTTCAGGAATATGTAATAGTTGGTCGGGAGTTGTTTTTTTATCTTGTATAGTAGACCTTCGTGCCAAACTCTGTCAAAAGCCTGCGAAATATCTAAAAAAGCCGCACAACAATATTTCTTGTTTTCAAAAGCCCTATGGATTTCTTCTACAAGACGGTGCACCTGTTCTATCGTGCCATGCCGTTTTCTAAAACCAAATTGGTGGTCAGGTATGATTTTATTTTCTGCTATTACTTTATTTAATCGCTTTAAAAAAAGTATTTCCATAACCTTTGACAGAATGGGTAGTAAGCTGATTGGTCTGTAGGAAGATGCCTCTTCAGGAGCTTTACCAGGTTTAAGGACCATTTTAATTTGAGCTACCTTCCATTGAGGTGGGAAGATTCCTCTGATCAGTATGCAGTTAAACAGATTTGTCAAAAATTTTACTGCTATATCAGGTATTTCGCGGAGTATTTTAGCAGTAATTAAATCGTATCCTGGAGCTTTATTTTGATTAAGATTTCTAATCGTGTCAATTACTTCACGTTTCGCAATCTTTTCGATGGGCAGGTCGAGTTGATAAGGTTCAAAAAGGCAGCTAATGAGTTCTTCGTTGTTAGTGTTCGATGAGTTCTGAGCTGTGTTTGGCACAAAGACATCGGCTAGATGAGAGGCAAATGTTTCGCCTTTCTCCAAGTCACTTTTTGCCCAGGAACCGTCCTTTCTGCGTATCGGGGGATTCAAAGCAGTGGGTCTTTTGAGTCTTTTGGTTGCTTTCCAAAGAGAATAGTCGCTAGCTGCCGTAGCATCCATATTACGTAGGTCTTTCTGGATATTATCATTTTGCTCAGTATGCAGTAGATTTTTAAGTTTAGACGATAGGTAGTTCAGCCGTGTTTTATCTCTAGGGAATCTAGTAGTTTGCCACAATTTACGAGCTTGTCTTTTTTCGGCTACTAGATCGCGGATGGGTTTTGAGCAGTCTGGTTCCGTGTATTTCTTGGGAGCAGGAGTACTATCCCAAGCAGCATGTTGGACGCACTCGTTGAAATGTTCAACCGCTGCCATAATGTCCTCTTCACTGATGAGTGGCAAGTTAACATTAATCGTAGTGTCTACTATGTAGCGAAAAATATCCCAGTTGGTCCTACGTTCATGTAGCCTTGCTATAGGTTTAACAAGTAAGAATTTTTGGGAAACCTCAAGTAGAACCACACTATGGTCAGATGAGAGATCTGGAAGGGAAGTGCATTTGAAACAATTAATTGGAATTCCCTTTACGACACTGAAGTCTACCAAGTCTGGGATTTTTTTTGGATCAGTCGGCCAGTAAGTTGGTTCCCCGTTCGATATTGTATTTAGCTGTAGGTCATTTATAGCTGCCTGTAATTGACGTCCTTTTGGAGTTGTTAAGCGAGAGCCCCATTGAGTATTTTTGGAATTATAATCTCCTCCTGCTATAAACCTTGGTCCCAGTGTCTTGAAGAAATTGACGTAGTCTTCTTTCTTGATAGCATGTTTTGGAGGAGAATACAGTGCAGTGATAGTCAAATGTCCCCGCCAATCCTCAACAACAACACTTGTGGCTTGTATCTCAGGAGTTTTATACGGCTCGACCTCGTGATGTTTAATGTTATTCTTAATGAGAATTGCGGATCCTCCGTGGGCTGTACCGTCCGGATGCATTGTTTGGTAGAATTTGTAATTGAAAATTCTGAGATAATTTTTTGTCGTAAAATGTGTTTCGGAAACCAGTAAGATATCTATTTTGTTTGTTTTTAAAAATGTCTCTACTTCTAAGACATGGTGTGAGAGCCCATTGGCATTCCAAAGAGCTATTTTTAATGAACAGAATGTGCCAGTTTGGTCATGATTTCCATTAGGAGATTTGTTACTGAGGTTAGTTGTTGTATCAGTTGTGTCATATTATTCATAATGTCATTCATGTCATTGTTGTTTGTCTGGACTTTTGGTAGTTCGTTTAGACTTTGCTTGCTAGCAGGCGCGTGCGAAGGTTGATTGGACATTAAAGCTTGCTTATATGATCGTTGGTCTCCCTGTCTAGAAGTGTCCGCCTTTTCTGGTTGATATTTGATGTGCGTGAGTTGTCGTTGTTTTGCTGGTTGAGTAGGGTATTTGAGTTGCTGGAGCTCTTTATATATGGAACAGCCTTTATAGTTTGCAGGATGGTTGCCATCGCATGGTATAAAGGGAGAAATTTATGATATGGGAGATTGCAGGAAGGAGTTCATCCAAAGCCGCTAAAATCATATGGCGACTGATATCATCGCAGCCTACGGCCTTGGATTTAATGGAAAGGATAATCTTATTGATCTCTTCTGGGTCGACTGGGGTGAAGATAAAGGGGTTAATATTTGGACGCGTCAGACCAGCAAGGTAATCGAGTGTTTGACATTTGGTTAGACTATCCAAAATAGGAACGGTGGACAAATGGCGATTTAGCTCGTCTAAACCAATTGTGTGAGGAAGGTCCGAATGTCGCGATTTGCCGATACCCAAAGTTCCAAGAAACTTCCAAATATCGGCAGGAGAAGAAGAAGTGATGTTATCTAGAATGTGGCGGCGTTTAGCGTTGCGTATCATCTGATTACACCGATTCCTAGCAGCCTTGAAGAAAGCCCAATGGTCCTCCGTGCGATCCTTCTTAAACATCCGAAACGCGCGGTCCCTCCGTCGCATTGCCATCCTAACTCCCCTGTTCATCCAAGGCGCAGGCGAACGCTTCAACTTGACTTTCTTGACAGGAGCATGGGCGTCATATAGCTTGATCACAGTATCGTTAAAGAATCTAACTTTATCGTCAACTGAGGCAGCTGCCTCCAGGGGTGACCAGTCAACATTGGACGCATCTTGTCGAAGCCGCTCATTATTCATACGCGCAAAGGCACGCCTGTACTGGAACGTTGGTTTAGGTTTAGGGGGTTTAAGGACATAGGATAGGAAAATAAGGTCGTGATGGGAAAATCCAGGAGCATCGTGTTGCCCATGCGAGGAAACTAGGGAAGGATTAGAGGTGAGGAGCAGGTCAAGCCAAGTGTCATCACCAACTATATTATGATGAGTGGGATGCAGAGGCAAAACATGCAAACTGGCTGAGTCAATTATATGCAGGAGTTTACGGGACCGAGGGGAGTTGCGGGCCAGGAGGTTGGTATTAAAATCACCCATAATAATGTGATGTGCATACTCCGAACCCAAAGATTCAAGTACCGATTCGAATTCAGTGAAGTAATCAATGGAAGGGGGGCAATAAACGACACCAAGTACAGTTTTAGCTCCTTTGACGCAAACCTCTAGGAAAAGAAACTCTGCTGAATCGCTGGGAGAAGAAGAAGCCATTACAGTTTTACTTTGCCAAAACTTTTACTATATATTTAGATTATTATGACTGTAGGTAATTATGGTTTTAGGTGAAAGGCTAACGTGGCAAACAATATGAACAAGAAAAAAAAATGATTTCAGGTCCTCATCAATCATCACAATACCAAAAATCCTGTTCTTAGTTATAGTAATACCGCAGTTACCTAATCATGTAACACACTATCAGTGGCAGTTCAAAACCTTTCAATGCATTATTTACATTGTTAAGTGGGCAAATTTGACTTCCGGTGGAACAACGTCACTTATGCAAAAGATGTAATATTTCACGAGAAGCGTTTGAAAATTCCACATCCTATTATAATGTACTGACTAAAGAAATTAACTGGTAATATTTAAACTACAACTTTGAACTTCATATTAAAGTTAAAGCAAACATTTAATAAGGGGTAATTAGGTACTTTTTCTCATACTCATTGTCAGATCAATTTTGACAAAATTTGCATAAGTGACATTGTTCCACCGGAGGTGCGATGTGAAGAAACAGACTATCAATATCCTAAAATGGCCATCGAATTTTTGGTTTTCTGGTTCTAGCTCATATAAGTTTCCTCACTATGTTTCCCTTCACCGTTTTGTAAAGTAAATGGCCTGTCCGGATTCAAACCTACGACATGAAACTCGGTGAGTCACGGCCGTTACCACTGGGCCACCACTGCTCCCAATAACCATCAAAGATGTACAAATAACAGCTGGGCTTAGTAGGATTTCCGAGGCACGGAGCAGTCTCAATGTGTTATGGATGGTCACACATACCCAACAAACCGACCACGGGTAAGCATAGCTTTATTAATTATTTTTTTGGATCGGAAATCATCAAATGACTTCTCCTGCTCTTGGGCGGAGCGGGAGGGCGTGTCAGACATTTACTGACTAAAACCCACCCGCGTTCCTTCAGTTGCCCATGTGCCAGGGTCACGGTATCTCTTACGAACAATCTCGCGACCCTGGCAGGGAATAGCGTAGCTTAACCTTTGATCAAAAGCTGGGACTTTTTATTTGAATATTACTTACCAAATGAATGAAAAAACAATGCAGTAGCAATTTTACTTTTCCATTGTTGTGGATATTTTTCTATCTTCTCAATAGTCAAAGCTTTGATTTCAGTCTCGTTCACAACTATTCTGTCTTTTCCAGTCCCAAAGACCTTGTTCTGCTTGAAGGTCCCGTCACTCTCAAATGACTTCTCAAGATACCTTAGGAGATTCCAGTGTCTCTTGAACTGAAGCCATTTCTCTCGAGTTTCACTATTCATTTCTTTGGATAGTTTCTCAAGATGTTCAACAATAAAGTCTCTGTGTTCAATTTGGGCAGAATCCTGCGCAAGGGTCATCAGGTGCAACTCAGGGCTTATCTTGACCTTGTTAAGAATATGTAGAACTTTGAATATCTGTTTTCTTAATAATAGCTGAACAGTCCATGCCTTCACCTAAAACATTTGAGTAAATAACGATTCATTTAGTTGAACTGCATGTTTGGTGATGGAATTTACAATATAAATATAAAACAAAAAATGTGGGACAAAGTAGTGTGTAAGAATATTAGGTCTAAGTTTTCATTAATTATTAGATGGCGTAATTTTAGTAGGTGTCTATTATTATTTACAGACGCCAGACTCATCACAGATCAGCCTATCGTTTTAGTGGTAATGATACAAATAAAAAGGTTATTCACCTCTGCCAGAAACCATTCTCTGGCAGTAGATTCATTCCAGCCATTTTTCTCCATGAGGTAGGTGATCGCCAGCTCGATGTGTGTTCCCTTTGCAGCCGCCTCCCTGACCACATCCCTCGGAGACTTCTCTTTCCAACATGACCAAATAATTTTCTCATTTTGTGTTAATCCCTCCATATTTAGCACAACATTGAAGCACCGTTTAGATTGTTATTTGACAAAATGCTCGAACAATGAATAACAATAACTGCACAAAACAAAAATATACCATTGATAAAATCATAGTTTCGTCATTCCAAAATGAATTTTAACTATTTGTTTTTAGAGTTCAATTTTCATTTACATTTTACTAGAACAATAAATTGCGAATTAACTGTTCAGCTGACAGTGACAGCCAATGACAGCCTTTGACAGCTTAAAAGGTAGAGTTGCTATATTATAAAAAAAACATTATCCTCCTTCTAGTGCTGTCACTAAAGAAGGTTCTCCAATAATATTTCAAAATACTACTTCATATTACTAATTATTGTTACAATTATCTAAGATTTATTTCAAACAAGTACCCATTTTTTTAAATTGGCCTACACTGTCCTACTGCAGAGCAAAGGCCCGAAATCCCTCCAGGCATCCTTTTCTAGGGTCAGTTAGATCGAACTCTTGCAACATGCGTCTAGGTCGTCTTCCGACCTTATCTTCGGTCGATCTCGGTGATGCCGTACGTAGAGGTTGCAATCGAATATTCGAATTATTCGAATTTGCTTTCCAAATTTATATTCGAATAGCAAATAAATATATATTCGAATACTACCAAAAAAATTACTTGTCTAAAGTTTATGTTGGTAGAACTTAAAATTTGTAGTTGATATTATAAAAAATATATTTTAAACAAAGACCTTCAACGACAACTTATACTGGCGCTTCTGATGACGAAGATGACATGTTTCTAGCAGACCTACAGCATTGCCAAAACGAAGAAGCATCTAGAATCTCAAATATGTTTATAAAAGAACAGCTGCAGAAAAAGATAAATGATGAAATGTGTGCAAGGCCTTCTACGTCCACAGCAACTTGTGAAGATGATCTAGAATAATCAATAAAAATGCAGATGGTGCAGGAGCGCCAAGGCAAATACACCTAACTCAGGCATAAGACGTGTTAATGTGCATTCCACCAACTAGTGTAGAGTGCGAAAGGGTATTTTCAAATTCGAAGTATTACAGATATACTTCGAATTCATCATCTCAGATATAAACTAAACGATGATTCCATAGACGCTTTAAGTTTCCTCAGGTCTCACTTTCAAAGAATACGTAAATAATAATTATTATTTATGTATTCTTTCAAAGTAAAATAAATAAATAAAGTATAATATTTATTATGAGCTGTGACTGTGATGATATAAATTTAAAAAAAGCTTTAAAAAGTTACCCACTAGTTAATTATTTTAATATTGTTTTAATTTTATGTGTCCAATTTTATCATGTTTTGATTTGAATTTTCTAATTGACGCTATTACATTGTTGCTTTTTTTTAATTATTTGATTTTTCCAATTTAAATTTTATGTGTCCAATTTTATTATGTTTTGATTTTAATTTTATAATTGTTGCTAAGATATTGTTATTTCTTTTTAAATTTTATATACATATAAATAAATATAAGGCTGATTTTGAAGTGGTTTTTATATTTTGAAAATATTCGAATAATATTCGAACATCACTGAAAAAATATTCGAATATTCGAAAATCAAAATGATCGAATTTTTGCAACCTCTAGCCTTCCAGGTACCCACTGTACGAAGACTATTCCTGTGCCCAGCTTTCACTGTGCATGTGGCTAGCGTGACCTGCCTAATCTCATTTTAGCCTGGCAGCCTTTTTGCTTAGGTCTAGGATTCACGTTTTGAAGCGCAGCGTGGTGTTTTGTATTCATTCAGTTCGTTTAACGCCAAAATGCTGAGCTCCAGTGCTCTTTGGCAAACCCCAAGGCAGAACTTATACGACTCAGTGAGTGACCAGGGTATAAGCACCGTAGATTAGAATTTATTTAGAACTTTTACACAAAAATAAGCATTTAATTTAAAAAATATGACTGTTTAGATAAAGTCTCTCCTAATGTAAGATTTTTAGGAATAGTAGTAAAACCACGTAATATGGCTTTACATTGTGCTATTACGCAATGTTCAATGGACGGATAATTTTATTAATCCCGATTTAACTGACATAATTTCTAGACTGGTAAGACTGATAGTATTTTAAATTGTATTTCATAGACACTACAAAACAGCCACGGGGGTATCAAACAATCTGCATACCCTACCCATATAAATAGAATACAAACAATACAAAAACGGTCTAATTAAGTATTCCCACACTAACATTATAATAATTGTTAAATACTTGAATGCATAGTATGGGATACAATTGAAACTTGTATAATATGGTAGTCACGTTGCTAGGCAACAATATCCATAATAACAAAAAAACTTTCACTTAATTCCTCATTTTAATCGGAGATATCACAAAATTAATAATGGCAGAAGAGTTGCAGAAGGTTCATTTGTATTACGATGATATTAACAAAATCAGAGTGATAGAAACAAATGTCCTAAAAGAAACCGAGGATCTAAAGGACACATGCAAGGATTATGACACAAGTGCGTACCTATTATAATGTTAATAAATTAAACGAATACATTTTTTAAGTTTTTATGCTGTGTCATTATAAAATACTAGTTATGAAATGTAGGAACTATACCATAATCAAAAAAAAAATGGGGACTGTTTAAAACTGAGCACTCTAGAGCAGAACTACGTGGTACCTAACTGGTACCTCACTGTTTTAATCAGTTTTAATGAAAACAAGTTTACTAACCAAACCCAGATAGACCAAGCTGTCTAATCTCCATCTATAGTTGAATCCTCCTTCGCCAATGGGGCGGCAAAATGACTTACGAATGTATGCTTTTTTTTATTTCAAAATTAAAGGGCTTTGTCGCACATGCGATTATGCTGCCCTGGTTGGTTTAACATATTTATACTTATATCTATTTATTGTAATCTTATCATAGCTAGTTTGTAAAGTACTCTAGCTGCATCAGAAAGTGGCACAACTAGAACACTATTACAGTAACCTATCTCTCTAATCCTATAATCTAAGCTATTTCTAAATTCCTCATGGCGGACACACTCGAATAATATGTGATTAACATCATCGACGGAATCAATGACGGAATGTATGTATATGAGTGCATTCTGATTGCAATCCGTCTATCAAAATGGGCTCGTCCGTCAACGTAGCATGTAGTTACCTAATACACTATGCATTTAGTCGCTAGGAGTAATAGTACTTATACTGTGAGTTAGGTACAAGTCGGCAAGCCTAGCCTAGATACTACTATATACCTACTGATTGCCCAATATTCACATCTTTTACAGAGATTCAAGATTTTGGGAAGATAATCAACGCATTACTAGACGTGCTCAAGGAACTTGGTGATAACGTTGAGAAGAAAAAAATGGCTGCCATAGGTTCCATGAACCTTTTGAAATCCACTTCGAAAGAAAGGGAGGCGGAGCAAGCCAAACTGCAAGTTAGTTACCTACCTAAAAATATATTAATTAATGCCTACCTTCTTTGAGGAATGGATAGAGAGGCACCACGGCGGCGTCGTCACCTTCCGCCTGACGCAGGTTCTCACCGGGCATGCGTGCTTTGGGGGGTTCCTGTTCAGGATAAAGCGGGAGGAAACGCCCGGATGTTTCCATTGCAAGGATCATCTGGAGGATACGGTGGAGCATACGGTGGAGGTGTGCCCTGCCTGGGCGGAGCACCGCCGTGTCCTCGTGGAGGCGATCGGCGGCGGTGACCTCTCGCGTCCGGCCATGGTGCGAGCCATGGTACGGAGCGAGAGGGCATGGGAAGCCGTCACCTCCTTCTGCGAAGCAGTAATGCTCGCGAAGGAGGAGGCGGGGCGCGTGAGGGAGTGGCAGTCTCTGCGCCCTCACGTCCCTAGCCACCGCAGCAGGAGACGCCCCGGGTGTCGGGAGTCGGTCGACGGCGCGTAGTGTTCCACGCGGGCCTCAAAGAGATGTGACCCTGGCATATGGGTAACTGAAGCAACACGGGTGGGTTTAAGTCAGTAAAAGTTTGACACGCCCTCCCGCTCCGCCCAGCGGGAGAAGTCATCTGGTTATTTCCAATCGAAAAAAAAAATGCGTACCTTTAATTTGACCGATTTCACTATTAAAACAGGCGCGTAGCGACTCGTAGAACAATTTCTAAGAAAACTTCAGCGAAATAGTTCTACAAATGTTGCATCGCGCCTGTCTGAAGAAGCCTTTAACCACGAAACTGATAAAAAAGGTCTCTTTTATGTGTTCTGTGATCATAACACTAGACGCTGCTAAATTAATGCTATCGAGCTGTTAGATTTTCAACACGGCTGAGCACCATAAGTTGAAAATCTAATAAGTAGTGCGCTTTTTAAGTTTTTGGAGTGATGATTATTCATTCAATTTTACTCACTAGATTTTTTAACGGGGCACAGAAATGAAGATGTCTTTATTTTCAGGCAGAGATTAACGACAAGTCCATGATACTGGAGCAGCTGGATAGTGAATATGATGCTCTTCAGATTTTAGAAGCCACACAAATGGAAACTATTGAGTATTTGACACAAATAAGATAGTTTAGGTTTTAGGATGATTGGCCATTTTTTTATTGTTTTCTTTGGAACTGCTCTAAATTGACAAAAAAAAAAAAAACGTTTTCTATTGCGATTAAAATATGAGAAAAGTGTAAAAAAACGAATAATTTATTGAAATTGTTTTTCTCGAACGAAGACAGGCGCGACTCGACTAGTGTTACAATTTCTATGATTTTTTTTTTTACCGAAGTTGTGTTGCGCCTGTCTTTATAATTTACTAGCTGTGTCCGCGGCTTCACCTGCGTGTGGTTCGGAAATTATCACACGGAAACGTACTACTCAGACAAAATATATATTACTATACCCTATGTTACTCCTTATAATATCAGCAATCTGCCAGTACCTACATTTCCAGTCGAAATCGGTCCAGCCGTTTCGAAGATTAGCCGGAACAAACAGACAGACAAAAAAAATAACAATTGTTTTTTTGATGTAATTACCGTATATACTTTCATATGCATTTATTGAAAAGCTGTTAATTTGAAATTACAAACAGACAATACAATTTTATTTATTTGTTGTATAGATAACGCACACAAAATAAAGACTTATGCCATTTATTAATCATTGTTTTTCCAGAGCAAGAGTTTCCATAAACACATGAAATCCGAATCCATAATGTTGTGTGACTGACACTGGCATGGCCACCATCAGGAATTTTAATTTTAGCCTGCCCATTTGAATCTCAAAAGCTAGGCCACCTAGCTAAGATCTGTTTTCTCCCTAATTTAGTCGGAATCAGTCGCCAAATATCAGAATCTGTCGGTCAGTGGGTCAGAAAGTATAAGCGTTTCTAGGTGGCCGAGCTGGAGAGAAACTCCCCAGCTTGGCCACATTTATATCTCAAAAAAAGAAGTAGAAAAATTACTGAATTTTAAATTACCCCTCAACAATGAATTGAGGTTTTAATTTAGTGGGAAATTTTAACTTGATAACTATAGGAAATCTCAATAATCCGTCAAGTTATCTCAAAAACTAGAGTATCTAGCGAAGATCAGATTTTTTACAAATTTAGAGCGCCTTCACACTAGCGTTTGTCCAGCGTAGGCGTTCGATAAACGTATGCGCAGCGCAGACGCCGCGACAACGCGGCGCAGGCGTCGCGTTGTTGCTGCGTTTCCTCTGGAGTCAATTGAACGCTGCGCCAACGCGGCGCTAACGCGGCGCAGATGTCACACAATTGCGTTGTCATTTGGGAAATATCAATAATAAAATGGATTCTGACGAGGAAACTCAATTGTTGTCATTGCTTTTAAAAAGAAAATTATTGCGAAAATGTGAAAATAAAAGGATATGTGAGAACCCATAAGGAATGTACTTACGGTCAAGTGAAAGTAATTAATTTGTGCTTTATTGTAAACACATAAAAAATGATTCAAAATATTTTTATTGTAAATGACACCGCAGTAACGCGGCGCATACGTCGCGCACCTGCGGCACCAACGCAGCGTATTCATTTACCCTTGCACTGACGCCGTGACAACGCGACGCTTGCGCCGCGCAGTCGCGGCGTCTGCGCTGCGCATACGTTTATCGAACGCCTACGCTGGACTAACGCTAGTGTGGAGGCGCTTTTAGTTACAATTTTTTGCCCAGTGACAGATTTAGATCGGTCTAAGAGATATTTTAATTTTTAAGGTATAGTTCAAGAACTCGATCGAAGAGTTTGCGAAAGAAATATTGGCGTTCCGCGTATAAAGGTACCAGATGTCGGAATTTAGTTTCCGAGTTATTTGCGTTTTTGTAAAATCGGGTGAGAATAATATGGCATTTTGTGATTTTTACTGATTAGGTATTGTTCTACAACAAATTTGATACAATTAACATCTACAGACATTTCTAAGCCCATTTTTTTTTAAAGGAAATGTTTGGTAAAAAGGTATCAGATGTCGGTAGGTCTTATAAAATGTCGATATTTTCGTAATTATTATGTTGAGTTTTTGAATTTTGATACTATTTGTATATTGGCAGTACAGTATCAGCTATGTTTGTGATACATTGATGCAAATAATGTTTTTTTTTTTTTTTTTTGGATGGGAAATCATCAAATGATTTCTCCCGCTCTGGGCGGAGCAGGAGGGCGTGTCAGACTTTTACTGACTAAAATCCACCCGTGTTCCTTCAGTTGCCCATATGCCAGGGTCACGGTATCTCTTTTGAACAATCACGCGACCCCGGCAGGATGCATATAATGTGTTGGGATGTATGCGGAAAAATCTATGTAACAAACGAGTAGAACATTGTTTTTTTGTAACCTTAACTTTCAAACTCCATTTTCTCGAAACTATGTAGTTTTTTCAGAATTTCAACTTTGATGTCTGTTACAACAAAAGTACAAGGATTTTTTTTTTTGTAGTCATCATAATAAAGGGACTCTTCTAGATTCTACATCCGGCCTTTACTCAATACCTCCCGACCGACCTTTATGCGCGGAACGCCACTTTCTATTAATATATTTAAATATACTTCTAGTTTATCGGTCTAATCTTTAGAAGTAGGTGTTATAGACCCGACTAAATCTGTGGCTTGGCAAAAAGTTGCGACTAAATTTGTAAAAAACCAGATCTTCGCTAAGTCCCCGAGTTTTTGAGATTTAAATGGGCCAAACTGGGGTAAGCTCTCTCCGCCTCAGAGATGTCAGCAATACTGAAGGGGTCCTCTAGGACCAATGACTGCCAGGGTCGCGAGATCTGCACCCTAATTGCGAAACGCACAATTTATCAGAATCTGAATGGGATTGAAGATTATTTCTAAACGACGCGATTTCTAATCGCACTTGTCCGTTTTTAACACACAAAGTGGGTGATAAACGCATTACCGATGGACGATATTTTTGAAGTTACATGATTCACGTATAATTCTGGCACTACATTATTGAAAGTATTAAAAATATGGATCTCTATGGTTATTCAAAAGGCGAACGTAATAGTAAGTGGAAATTCCTGGAAGAATCGGATAAAATGTGTACGTACGCTCGTAATAAAATAACGCCTAAACAAATAAGGAGCTGACTCAACAAATTAAAACTAAGATTCAGTCGGTAAAATGTAATTTTCACTGAAACACACATTGTAATTTACACAGTATCATAATTATTATTTTTGTTATGGGGTTATAACGAATTCACTTGTAATTAATCATTTCTACCATAGTAAGTCACAATTTGGAATAATGTCAACTTAATCACAAAACACTGTAAGATTTTTTAAATTTATTTTACAATACCAGTGATTACAAAAATATTACTACTTATTACTACAGAGTTAAACACATAAATAATTGAAATATACATACAATCCCTTGATTCCGATTTTGTTAAATCATTTAATTTTATGTAGGAACATGCCAATGTCATAATGTTACATTTACCAAACACCAATTATATCCAAATAGAGCTCTATCTTGAATTAACTAGAAACCAGTCAATAATTGTTATTTCAAGAGCCTATCTTGGAAATTATTAGTTAATTTATTATATTAGTCAAAGTACACATTTTAATCGTGTCATAATAACAAAAACGTCTGTTTCTAAAATATTGAAAAATTAATAAATAAAAATAACAGTGGCACTAATATAAGCATTACTATTTTCTGTGAGTTCTGTGTATGTCAATGCCACCATTAGAAAAACGAAACGTGATATAAACTTAACTACTCACAGAATCATTGTAAATTTAATTATAAGCATCCTATGTTCAATACTCCTATCAACTATATTTATCATTAAAGGAGAACAAAAATGCCAGTCCTAGCAACGAATACCAAGAAAAATCTTTACTCTGTAATATATTTAAAGTGGGATTCAAAATAATTAGATCGTAGTCATTTACTTCTGCAACTTACACTTACAGATTAGCTTACTTACTAGTTGCTATCGTCAACAATCAGTTCTGGAATTTATCATTAATTCTCTCCCTCTAAACAGTAAACTTACTACAATGTATAACCTTAAATTGGAAATATAAGGCCAATATTCTACTTATCAAGCTTCAATCAGTTTTATTTGTGTGCAAGTTATTCAGTTGTAGTAAGTGTACGTTTCAATCACATTTTCAATTGCAACAAACTACCTACCAATTAATACATAAATGCTTGAAATTATTTTCAAAAGTGGCGCGACTGGATGAACAGTAGACCACGTTACGTCGGTGTCTGATGCCGCTGACATACTACGTCAACAACACGTATGTGCATGCATAATTATTAATTGCTATATTTTGTCTGTACGTCTACTTGTCTACAAATTGATTTATTTCAACACAACGATCTCTATAGACACTGGCGAATAATAAACACCGGGCTGCATTGAACTCACGTAAAGCAATACCGACACGATCAAATTCACGTTACATATTTTTCATCAAAAACGAGGGAGATTTTTGTAGCAAAATATTGCTTAGTATAAATGATAAATTATTACCAATTAATAAGTAGAATATGCTCAATGAACCCTTATGTGACATGACCTGTCTATTAATCATAATTTAAATTACATAGTCTCCACCATACATTTCACAATACTATGCGTGGCTTGAACACTTTTGTCTATAATGTTTAAAGGTTTAGACACTTGAAGTCACTACTGAACTTGATAGGGGATCATCTGTTTTTTGCCTTTTTGAGTCCTGTTGCTCCTCCTGGTTGTGCTCCTCTTCAGCGGCTCGTTTCTTAGCTCCCTCCGCGTTAGTCGTGTGCTGCCCCATCTCACTGATGACTCCGCTTTTGAATCGTACAATAATAGCTGTCATATTGTCGCACCCGGTCCCATCGCCCATCGTGCTCGGCGCCAAGCAGTGGTCGAACATCTACGAAAACAATTTTAATCATATATTTATTTATTTATTTTATTTTAAAGAAGGCTTACAGACTAACAAACCAATGATAAAAAAAGTTATATAAAAAAAATTGCTATTAACATATAGCTGAAATCCTCAAGTAATTTAAATATCAATAAGGTATGCAAACAATACACACCTCCTCGCAGATCTGCGACAGTCTCTCGCGACCTTCGGCCAACCTCGGCAGAATAAAGTCACATACGTCTTGACTAGACATAAAGTTCCAGATACCGTCACACGCCAGCACCATGAACTGATCCTTCTCTGCATCGATCGTTAATGTCTTAACATCCGGCAATGCTGTGATCATTTGTTCCTTAGCATCCAAGTCTTTATTCTGTTTGTAAGAGTGGTCGCCGATGGCACGAGATAGGTTGAGGCCACCGTTTATGCGGCCGTCATTCGAGACTTTTCCACCAGCTTTGGTGATTCTTTCAAGTTCAGGGGCGTCCTCAGGTTTGTGGTCTACTGACATGTCTATGGCCTGGCCCTCCCTGCAAATGATGCAGCGTGAGTCTCCAGCATTCGCCACAAATAGCTCATTACCTATAAACATACAGGAATGTTACAAAATGATGGAATTTATTTTAGAAAGTACTAGTGACGTAACAAATGTAAATTTTTAAGCATTGGCGAAAGCGAATATCTACCGTCGATATTCGCGACTGCGAATATTCGGTTTTTATATGTGGCCCCAATTCGTTACAGCTCGATGTTTTTTAGCTATCTTGCCGCGCAAGTTGCGCACAAAAGTCTTCGTTTCCCTTATTCTGAGCATTGTCGAGCTTATCCGAAAATCACCGCTGTTAAACACATGCATTTTGAGGTTAGAATGTGATTTGTAAACATGATTAAATCAGTGTCTAGTAAAAATGGTGTTACTTTACGCCCAGCGATACTGAACGGGCGAGATGCAAGCTTCTTGACAAAGCATATTTTCTTAAAGGAAGAACTACAATGGGTATGAGATATTATCACTTGATATCAATGCATGAAACGAAGTTTTCTGAATTGGAACATCGTGAAAAAGGCAAACAGGATGCAAAATAGACTTTAGATTGCTGTTGCATCATCTTCTCACTAAAGTTATAAATCTGACATTAAACAGATGTCACTTCAAGAATGCGTCGAAAAAACTTTTGAACACATAAATAAAATAAAAAAATACACAGTGGAACATAGAACCTCCTCCTTTTTTGAAGTCGCTTAAAAAGTGACCAGAAAATGTTAGTGTTTTGGTTTAATTTACCTTATATTATATACACCTTACGTATTTTTCCTGACATTCATATTCGCATGAATTCGCGAATGCGAATGTCAAAAACTTTTTACAAAAAAATAACAACCGACTTCCATAGAAAAACACTACAAAGTCAAAAATATCTTTAATTTCGGAATTCGGTGTCTTAGGATCTGTATTTAAGGTATTTTTGCCACCGACTTCCGAAATTAAAGTTATTTTTGACTTTGGAGTGTTTTTTTGAAAGAAGTCGGTGGTTATTTTTTTGTAAAAAGTTTTTATTTTTAACTTTTTAGTTATGGTAGATACCCCGCACTAATCTAATCGTGTTATTAGTTCATTTGTCACGCAAATACTTAATGCAAATTTAAGACTTATATGGTTTTCACATGGACTCCATTGTCCGAATGGAACTAAATTAAAATGGGACCATTCGGGAAGCACCAGCTTTCAAATAAAAAAAGAATTATAAAAATCGGTTCAC
This sequence comes from Aporophyla nigra, assembly GCA_947507805.1. Classification (NCBI taxonomy): domain Eukaryota; kingdom Metazoa; phylum Arthropoda; class Insecta; order Lepidoptera; family Noctuidae; genus Aporophyla; species Aporophyla nigra. The sequence goes on along the minus strand of OX382298.1, from coordinate 10,295,033 downwards.
CCAGTCAAAAGTTATGAGGTAACAAATATAAAAAAAAATATTAAAAAAAATACAGTCGAATTGATAACCTCCTCCTTTTTTGAAGTCGGTTAAAAACAACGCAAACGCGAATATTCGCGAATTCGAATATTGGCTACATCACTAGAAGGTACTGAGTTCTAGCATTCTGAGTATATAACTCACCCTTGAGCAGTGCTACCACAGCTGTGCAACCACTGTCGTTGCCAGGCTCCTCATTTATAGACACGTCGTCTCCATCATCGTCACTCGATTCTGCTTCCAACTCATCGTCTTCTTCCTCTTCCCCATCTCCTGCAAATAGTAGTATTTTGTAGTCAAAATATGATGAATATGGTGTCATTAACATTTGTAGCATTCCAAGATCGTCGTCGGCCGTCAACCAAAAATAAATTTACTACTGGGAAGACCTCACTAGTCTTTGCTTGGAATACACCTGAATCATTAATCTACTCACCATCATTCGAGGACTCCTCGACACCATTAACATTTTCCTCATCAGATGAGTTGACCTCTCCTCCCTCAAAGGTTTCGTCATTGGAGTCACTCTCGTCGTCGTCTTCCTCGTTGGCCTGGCGCAGTAATTTCTCGTACACATCGGCAGCGGACCGCCTCATCGAGGCTTCTTTGATCCTACCCTTACCATCTGAACTTGATACTGCTGCTGCTTTTTCTGAAATAAAAAGAAAAATAGTAAAATAAGCCTCGTATGAATGTTTAATGCAATGTTCAGTTGTGCAACATTGATGTAGCGGAAAATTATATTTAGCAGCTGTTTTTCGACTTTGTTTATGCACCAATGGTAACAGATAAGGGAAATCACTAGGAAAAAAAACGAGTAAATTACCTTTTCCCTTTGCTGGCGTGACCGAACCATTAGATGACGTAATATTACTTTCCTCGCCGACAACTTGCTTGGAGTCAGTGACCTCTCCATTACAAATATCAGAAGTAGCACCATTGCCTGTAGCTACTGAGCTCTTAGCATCTGCACTCTGTTCTGGCTGAAGGCAGTTGTCTTCAGAACTGTCTGGGGCAGTAGAATTGGCTTTTTCGACCTCCATAGCAACTGACTCCTTAGCTTTCTCGTCAGGCTCACTGGTTGAGACCTGTGAAATATTGGTATGGTTATCGATATGGAATGTGTTTTTCTTGCAGTATCCACTATGTTGGTGGTCCTTTAATTGCGTTACAAAACGAGTTCTTATTTCAACTCAAGCCTTAAGCCAAGTCATCTTTGAGCCAGTTATTGTAACTTAAACTTTATTCTAACCATGACTGATATAAAGTTCTTAACACACGAAAACTGAGTTTGGAACTGAGTCTAAATGTGCATACACACGAGCGGCAAGCGTCAACGGCAGAGCCAACTGCCGTCGACGGGTGTTTCGACGCGTGTCGATAGCTGCACTTCCATCTGCCGCTAACCCGTGCCGCGCGTGTATAAGTGTGCATACACTTTGGTCGCAATTTTGTATTAAGTATTAATATACACAAGAATAAACTTACAATAAAATTACAGTACGAATAAAGTTCAAAATACAATCTGGCTTATAGGTTTATGCTTGAATTAAACTAAAGTTAAAATTAGTTCTGTAATAAGACAGTCAGTGACTTGAAAATGAAGAAAACAGGGAACTCACTTCTCCATTGACATCTTTATCTTCTTCATTATAGTTTGTGGAAGAGACACCTTCAGTGTCTTCATCTGCATTGCTGCCCTCTGCGGCTTCCTTTGTAGAAGACAAGCCATTCTTGCTGGTAGATGCCTCTAAAATTGGCAATTCGGAGCTTGAGCCAGCCGGAAACGCTAAACCAGAACCGGAGCCTGATCCACCAGCACCTAATATTAAACAAAGTATGAATTTAAAACAAAATGTTTGTGCCAACTTAAATCTTATCTCAGCAGTTTATATGACTTCAGCTGTTCTTAACGCATGACAAATGGGCGAATAGGACCGCTATGCCATAAGGACGCGTATTGTAGCAACCTCGGAAGCTGTCGTTATAATGTTACATTAAGCATTTTCAATGTACTCCGCTTCTCAGTTTTTGGGGCTAGACCCATTTTTTCAGAATTCATGTAATGACATCTATACAAATAAATAAAATGAAGTGTGTTTGTAACGTCAAAATAACAGCTTTTTACTAAATGCAAACATTTACAAACAAACAATTACAAACATTTTAAGAATTTTTGTTTGTCTGTCTGTCTGTGTGTTCTGGCTAATCTCCAAAACGGCTGGACTGATTTTGACGGCACTTTAACTGGCAGATAACTGATGTTATAAAGAGTAACACACTGGCTACTTTTTGTCTGTGTAGTATTTTCCCGTGGTATAATTTCCAAAATCCACGCGGGCGAAGCCACGGACACAGCTAGTACTAAATAAATATCTATGTACCTGAACCTCCAGCTTCCTCAGTGTTTTTCTTGGCACGCAGGCATGGCGACAATGGCGTGGCGGCTTCGGCAAGGCGTGTACGATGATGTATGGGATTAGTTGACAGCCTGTTTTCGTATTTAGCCAATACTTCCTACAATTTTTAAAATAAATAGTAAATTGATATTTCTTGTCAGTTTCAAATAATATACAGGATGGCAGCCCCCGACTTCTAGGGTAGAACATATTCGTAAGGTATTAAAAAAAAAAAACATTTGTTTGTAACAGCAAACTTATGTAACAGCAATTTTTTTTTAAATTAACTGACGAAACATTTCAACGCAAGGCTTTTCAGAATCATGACGACGCTTGAAAGTCAAGATTGACTAAGCGACATAGGGCCACTATGTCGCTTAGTAAATTTCGCCTTTCAAGCGTCGATGTACTTTCTGAATTCATGGTAACAGCGAGCGCATTGATGTCCAGCTACCCTGTATTTGTTGTTTGTTAAACCATACAGGATAATAATTTAACCAGTGCGCAAATTTTAACAAATTAAACTTAAACGAGTTATTTTGATATATCTTAATGTGAATGCTCCAACCAGCCCACGAAATTCAAATTTTCTTACGTTTTTTGCAATTTGCAGGCCAGTGCTAGGTTGTATGTTGATTAAAATATTATTCGCGGCTGTAAAACATATATAGTTACAGAATTATAATCATCAAAATCATTAACACAACGCTCTAAGTTCATAAAGCTGTAGAAATGACTTTTTGTTTCTTTTTTTGTTCCTACCCCTTTATGAACTTGGAGGGTTGTATTGGTGATTTTGATGATTATAATTCTGTAACTACATACGTCTTACAGCCGCGAATAATATTTTAATCAACATACATCCTAGCACTGGCCTGCAAATTGCAAAAAACGCAAGAAATTTTGAATTTCGCGGGCTGGTTGGAGCATTCACCTTAATAAAAAAAAAATAGTTATCGTTAACGAAAGATGTTTATTTTGAAACTGGTTTTTATGGTAAAATGCGCGCGGCGCCGGCGCGGCGGCGAAGGTGAACGACCGAGCGTAGCTCCTAGTACCTACCAGCCGTTCGATCGGTCAAAATTCTAAGAAGTTCGAAGTACTTACGCCGGCGCGCGGTTACTGACCTATTACTATTTCGATATCACATTACGAAATATGTAGGGTGTCCACAGTTTACTGATTTAAGGTCGGATAAAAATTAAACAAAAAGTATTGAAAAAATAATTGAAATGTGTTCTACTACTGATACTGAACCACCAAAAAAAAAATTTGAGCACTGGTTAAAAAAAAAATCTGTATAATATACAAAAATCTACTGCTGAAAATGAATCTCCAATGAAGTGTCTATGGAAAATTTACATGATCACTAAGTATGATCATCTGACACAGATTGGCGATTGCATGTTTAGTGGGAAGCAGGTGACTCACATTTGATTTTATTTTGAAGTTGCCTATATAAATACCTACTACAGATGTTACCCTGTTAAATGCTACTGTTATTTAGTTTCCTACTGAATACTCATGGGCACCGGGAAAGGGGTGCAAAGGGGTGCTCTTGCACCCCTTTGGCTTCAAAATATAGGTGTAAAACATTCAGAACTAAACAAATATAAGAAACGCCTATTAGAATATTAGAGAACTCACCCTATTCGAGGCGAGATCGGGAAGATGTTAATTCTATCATTTTTGTGCATTAGTCAAGTTTCGATATCCTATTGCTGCAAAACTAATCAACCTTAGGCAGGGTGCTAATATTATAAACATTGCTTCGCTCGTATACTTCATAGGTATTAAACAATGTCAAGCTCAGTTTGCTCTTAACTGTTAAGCTTTTCTACATAAGTCAACAAAGTTACTCATTGAATGAATGGACAAACAGTAACCTAACATATTGGTGATGAAGTGTAAAAACACTCAAGCTCGCTTTGTGAAGCTGAAGATGCACTGAAAATAAACTTGCCGGTGCCCATGTGAATACTACTCACAAATCACATAATTTTTTGTTAAAAATTTTTATTTTATAATTTTTTTGTGGCTTTAATGTACTAATAATACTTGGCAAGGTATACCCTATCCAATGAAAAAAGAATTATCAAAATTGGACTACTCTGTATAAAGTTATTCGTGGTTATACATTACAATCAGTGAGTGAACAATCAATCTTCCCCTGTTTTCTGATCCTTAGGGTTTGATTTTGTTTTCCAAATTTATATGGGATCACCCTCGGAGTATACCCTTTCCAATAAAAAAAGAATGATCACAATCGGACTACTATGTAAAAAGTTATGCGTGGTCATACATAAAAAAAAAAACAAAAAAAAAATACGCGTCGAATTGATAACCTCCTCCGTTTTTTTTCGTCGGTTAAAAACCAGAAAGATCTTCCTTTGGGTAAAAAAATCTAGGATCCAAGTACCTACCTTCTAGTAAAATAAATTTTAACAATTGTTTACCTGTAATGGGAGCGATGCTTCTTGAAATAAGTTATTCACATTGTCATCTTCATATTCTTCATTTTCTGGTGGATTTATTTCACCTAAAATAATTGACATAAAACAAAATTTAAAAACAACACATACTAATCAAAATAAATGGTTTTTTTTTTCACTGAACATATATAGAAGTAGGGACCAATCAAAATTTCTAGTGACAAAAAGGCAGTGTGCAACTGTATAGCACTAATCTTAAAATTTCACTTAAGCCCCAAGTAATTGTATCAAGTCTCATCATTACAGAGATTAAGAAAAACTGTATTTGTTTGCAGGTAATAGTTTTTTTTTTTAAATGTATATGAAAGTGTTACAAGTGTGTGCTTACAAGTGTTTTTGTTTGCAAACAATTGGATACTCCTGTAATTGGAAGCTTTTGATTGCTATACTAAATCCCGTATTACAGAATGTCACTCAATACTCAAGTATTACATAAAACTAGTTTCAACCAACCAAATGGCTTAAATCTAGTTTTAACTAATGCTTGATTGAGTGAAATGTGAATTGTGTTCTATTAAATGGGTACAAGTATATTAATAGAACGAATAAAATATATCACAATTATGTTCAAAATTTCAAAAATAAAAATAGTTTACGTTTTGTGACTGTTTCTAATGCTGAGATCACACTACTACACTGTTATAATAACGTAATGCAATGAGAGACACTATTGCACTAAACAAACAATTAATCCTCCAAAACCCAAGAGTATGTTTACAATTTATTGAAGACCATACTATTTTAGAGATTTATTAATACAATTTACTTAAAATTCAAATATTTATTTATTCTGAATTTTAGCAATTGCATGAAGTTATAAATACAGTGATTCTAAAGCATTATGCAAACATTTGACCTCTGCCACATTACGCTATTCCAAACACACTTAAATAAGTCAATCAATATTTTCAATTAGTGTCACAATCTCTAACTACCAATACACAATCAATAACTGCAGCTGTTTACTTAATACACTACGAAATATCCTACAACCTAATTCTTCAATGAAAACAAATCACTTATTTTTGTAGGTTATGTTTAGCATCAATAATTTTGTGATGACAAGAAATTGAAATAAAGTTTGAAATATTCAGTGCTGCTTAGGTATTATTATTATTAGTGAATAAGGATACAACTAAGCAACGTACCAGCTAGCTCTTTCAGCGTGTCCATGACTTCTTTAGTGGCAATGGAAGCATCAAATCCGAGGAAAGCATCTTCCAAAGCTTTCTCGAGGTCTCCAGTTTTGTATGCATCTGTGTTTTTTATAAAATCTGGCAGATTTTGTGAACAATATGTGGCCACTTCAGCTCCTCCATGACCATCATACACAGCAAACAGTGATATGTTTGTATCAAAGTCTAGGATTGTGTTGTGTGCATCCTAGAATTATAAAGGACTTATTATCATCAAAATTAGCAGTAACAATGTACATTTTTGCTTTCTAAACGTTATATATCAGAAAAATATCCCGGATATATCAGATAAAGTTAGTATGTGAAGCCTAAAATGAATTTTTTTAAGCTGTCTACATAACATTACGTTTAAACAAACTTTTTAAATATTGTTTTTCAAGCGTAGGCATCCCGAATAGAAACCCTAGGTCATCTAAACTTTATCTACCGCAAAAATCTCTCAGTAAATAAGATCGTGCATTGGACATTGGACATAGTAAAATGCCTCGACATTTTAACATAGCGTTAACCACGAACGGTTAATAACACAATCATAGAACTGTAGATTGATTGATAACTGATCGATCGGAGGTAGTGATTGCGGTAGATTAGTATTAAATATCAGCAATTTCAAAAACTGAATTATACTATCACGAATGAAACAATAAAGTACCTCTTGATTGACACGCCATCCCTGCATGGAGCTTGCGCCGCACGCAAGTTTATTGTTATCTTCATCGCTAGACACTTTTTCCGTTACGGGTTCAGACAAATACGCACCCATATTGGAATGTTAGTATCATGAATTATAATTACATAAAATAAATAAATGAGGCGCGAAAACCTCCGAAAAACGCACAGGCGGCAAGCTAAGCCGAGTCAGTCAACCGCCGAGAATAGGGCTGCCAATTATAATATTTCAACTCCACCAAACTAAGCTCAATTCTATATGTCAGTTTTAACTGGTTATAATGTGGGTTTAGAAATCTATTTTTTTGTATCTATTTATTAGGTGAATAACCTATGAAACCCGTAACTGTATGCATATATAACCAGTCAATAAACCTGATGCTATATGTTGCAGATTTTGGAAATCGGCAGCTAGTTTGGAGATGAATCTGGGTTATCCCGAGTCCCAACAAGTGTGTACTAAGCACAAAACAAAACACGAAAATTGTCATATTTTTTAAATAGTTACATTTCCGTCCAGTTAAAACTCGAGAGGATTGTATTTATGATATATGATTAATATAAGTATTTAAATAAACGTCTATACTTATATACACATTTTTTTTTAATAGAATTTTATTTTAATGGACATATCTTAGACTGGGCTGATGCCATACATAAAACGTAAGAATAATTTCACAGACTATCTTGGCAAAGCTGTAACTTTAACCCATACTAAAAACAAATTTGGAAAATAATTATTATCAGAGCAAGGATCTTGGAGACAATTTAGTCGGAGTCCTCGCGCGGGACCTCGATGGTGACTTCGAAATGAAGTTATTTTGTTTTTGTTTTTTTGTTTGAACGGTGCTAGTGACTTTACTGCTTTTCTGGAGTAGGGTTATGGGTTGGAGGTCTGCCATGCCTGGATGGAGCACCACCGGGCCCTCGTGGATGTGATCGGTGGCGGCGATCTCTCGCGTCCAGCCCTGGTGCAAGCCATGGTACGGAGCGAGAGGGCATGGGAAGTCGTCACCTTCTTCTGCGAAGCAATAATATTCACAAAGGAGGAGGCGGAGTGCGTGAAGGAGAGGCAGTCAGTGGCGAGCAATGGGTAGCTCACCGCCCAGTAAGGACCAGGCCCGGCAACGTTGATGGCACGGAGTGTTCGTCGCGTGCCTCAAACAGATATCAGCACAAATTGAAGGGCTCTGCAAGGACCGATGCCTGCCAGGGTCACGAGATATATTCGAAAGAGTTACCGTGGCCTTGGCATAGGCAACTGAACTGAACACGGGTGGGTTTTAGTCAGTAAAAGTCTGACACGTCCTATCGCTTCGCCCAGAGCGAGAGACGCCGTTTGATGATTACCCAAGCACAAAAAAAAGGGTTTTGGGGTCATCGGGACCGGTGAGAATATGCCTTTTTTTGTGTATACCAAAAAAAGCTCAGGCGGAGATTTGTTGGCAAGATATTGAATCATGAAAGAAATGTAGATGAGTGAAAAAAGTAAGAAGTATTAATAAAATAATTAATGTTAGCATGTCAAAATGGCTTATTAAATGCTATGTCATCATCATTATTGCCATAAAAACCTAAATCTTACGCAAAAAAATATATTCTAAAGTTTAATTAACAAATAGGTAATAATCTTCTACTGTACTTAATATTGACGAGTTGCCCGTATATTTATAGGGAGCAATAATGATAAAAGAGACTTGATAAATGAGGAAACGGTGTCTGATAGATAACAAATGTGAATGTAAGCAAATAATGAGTATTGATATTTTATCTCTTATTATACCTAATATAAACATGACGGTGGTTTATGCACAATCATAGTAGAAGCTTGATAGTAGTAGGATGGATTCTTTATACGATCGTGCGCTGTCCGAAGTAGGTCAAGAAGGCAAATATCAAATAAGATTTGATTTATTTTATAATGTTTTGCTCGGTGCATTGTGGTCCATGGCATATAATAATATAATATTAGCGCTTACGATTACTCCACATATATGCAAAATCCCAGAAAAACCTGCAAATTTGAGTGAATATTTATGGAAGTTGAAATACATTCCTATGTAAGATAAACATTTTCTTAGTGAAGTTATATCACAGTATTGTATTTAGTTGTATTGTTTCATGTAACTTAATTTTCTCAATTGTGTTGCAATTTAGTGTTGAAGATGCATTTGGAGCAACAAAATTTAGTGACTGTTTAATATATAGGAGCCAAGAAAACAATGATACTGAAGGTAATGGGCTTACTATAACTCTATGTGAGGTTTTCTTAGAATATGTCATTTCACCTATGTCTTAGTTAAGCGAATTAATATTTCGTTTTCAGGGTGTAGTATCTATAATTACGACAGGACTTGGTTTGAAGCAACAGTCCCGTCCGATAACAATTGGGTTTGTGAAAATGAACTATACGTTGCAAATATTTTTGCGTACAGCAAAATTGGAGAAACCGTCGGGTCTTTTATTTTTGGGTGGTTTGGAGATGTGTGAGTAGTACTTATGTTATAGGTATTCTATAACATAACATCAGGCTTTGTTTCCCCGAAAGGTTGGACAGAGGTGTAACTTTAGTACACCCACATTTCACCAGTTATTTATTATTATAACTATTATCAGTTATGTTATGTTGTTATTCTTTATTATTGATATAGAAATAATAAACAAAGGTCCGGTTAGATAACAATATACAAATCGACACAGTGCGTAATCGATTTCTTTTAATTATTTAAGAATAGCACCTTATAAGGAACGCATATACTATTATAAAATTTTAACTTGCGCGTTGTTTAAACGCTAGTGCCTGTGTGTTAGGCCTGCTTTCACTACAAATCACGTTTAGCGTTAGACGATCTATTTCTGTCTATCCTTTGAAGATGAAGGAGATACAATGATGTTTTAAATGTTTTGTGATTTGTTGTGCAAGCGGGCTTAAGACACAGGCGCTGGCGTTTCTCTTACGAATCTCACGTTTGCCGAAACACTAAAATTGATAAGCTAGTTTGACTTAAATTTTGATTTACTCTTTTTCAGATACGGACGCAAACCCATCTATATTATATCTTTAGCTATGTTGATAATAGGTCGATTCATATCAGTAATAGCTAGTTCTTCGTTTGTATTATTTGCAATCGGGTGTATTATAGCTTCTTTACCATCATGGTCGGCCACGCAGAGTACGGCTATTATATCCTTGGAAATATCTTCTCCTAAACGACGAGCTGGTGTCGCAAAACTAAGATTAGTGTCCTCTAGTTTTGGCTTGTGCTTAATGCCTTTATTTTACTGGTGGTTAAGGAGTTGGAAATTTTTTATCATTTTCACAACAGCAACGCAGTTGCCTTATTTGCTGTTTTCTTGGTAATCAACAATTTAAGTTTCTTTATGAACTGAAAGCATTTTTTTTGTCGAATAACTGTTTTTTTTTCTTTAATAATTTTAGGTATCTAATAGAATCTCCACAGTGGCTTTGGGTAAACAAAGAATATAAAAAGTGTATTAAAATACTTAAGCACATAGCAAACGTAAACAAAACTAAATTGAGTACCAGTGTTGAGAACGAAATATTAACGAGAGAATTGGATGTGCTACCTAGTGAACCGGAAGCCTTAGGACCATTAGCATTATTTTCTGGCTGGCGGTTAGCTATTAATACGATCTTACAACTATTATTGTGGTAAGTATTTATGGAAACTTTAGAACAGTGTAATCAGTTGATATGCTTGTTTAAAACGTTTGCTAAATTCTAAATAAACTATGTTTGATTTTGAAGGATCTGTGTTTCGATAAACTACACGGTGGTTTTATTAAGTTCCGCCGAAAAATCCAGTGGGAATCCATTCTTAGACTTTGCTTGGCAATCTTTGGCTGAGATTCCCGGATATTTTATAGCATCGTGGCTAGCAGATCATATAGGCCGACGATACACTGGAATGATTTCCACAGCGTTAACAACTTTAATCTGGATCATTTATGGTTATCGTGACATTAGTAAGTAATATATAATATGTATTCATCTATTCTGTAGATCAATTGAAAACTATGATGAATGTATGATTGAAAATTTTATATCTTCAGGTAGTACAGAATGGCTTAAAAGTCAATGGGTGGGAACTTCCTTGGTTATTACAAACAGATTGACTATAACTGTTTCATATTACATCATTAATTTATTAAATATGGAACTTTATCCAACATGCCTTAGACAAACAGGAATGTCATTAGGCAATGTAGTGAGTGGTGGAGCAGCTGCATTAGCACCGTACATATTGCATTTGGTGAGCTTTATTAATTTGATTATATACCTATTCTTATGTTATTGTTGTTTAGATGGGTGTATGAAATAACAAAATAAATCAAATTATATTTTAATGATATCTACCATCTTTTTAGGGTCGTCGGTTCGATGTCCGTTATTCAAGTGCTATATTGATTGTTACGACTATACTTGGCGGAGTTTTAGCGACGTTCTTTTTACCTGAAACTTTAAATGTAAAACTACCGGAAACTTTAGAAGACGCCCAAAGATTTGGTAGACAAAATAGAACTTATTACATGTCCGTAAATCTCAAAGAGGAGACAGTAGAGTCTAACCTTCCTGTTACTTTATAAAGAAATTCGTGAGTGAATAGTTGTAAAAATACACTAAAGAAAAGAATTAACGTGACGTGCGTGCTTTTTTATACCTAATTCCCTAACTCCATTTAAATTTCAAACTATCAGATTCTGTTCTACGTGAGTGATGCTGATTAGTAATATTAATCATGGTTTATGGTGTGTAACCTATGCCGTTTTAACGCACAAACTAGCCTCTAAACTTGGAATATTTCAAAGATGTCGAGTAGATTGGATAAACACATGAAATGAGCAAAAAAAAAAAAAACAAAGACATGAAGTTCAATGTTCTAGGATAGCCCGTAAAATCCTAATTTTCTTAAGCTTTTTGCAATTTTTAGGTCAGTGTCGTGCTGTGTGTTGAACACAATATGATTCGGTACCGTAACAAGTATGGCTTCATGTAAAAGTTATTCAATAGAATTAAATTAATTAGAGGAGTGTTTTGGTGATTTTAATGAGTATAATTATCTAAAGCCGTATTTGTAACGGTCGTGAATCATATTCTATTCAATATACAGCCTGAAACTGACTAACAAATTACAATGGACAGAAAACTTCAAATTCGCGGGCTACCCTGGAATTTTCACTTTCAAGTCTTTCATATCTGGAACTATCAAACCAGTCTTAGAAACAAACGGTAAGCATAAACATATGATAATATAGATATCTGATTTAAAAAAAAATGGTTGTCTGTAAAGTCGGTATACGGGCGAAAGTTTTACGTGACAACGACTTTGAGTGACTTTTTATGTCTGTCTCTCTCGCTCTTAGGCGGGCTAACCATGCCCGAGTGGAAGGGACGCGTGCCTCTCACTCGCTCTCATTGTGAGCGCATAACGTGAGCGGAGCGTAACGCAGTTTCTTGAAGTGTCACCCGGCAAACCAATTTATAAGACGTTGTCACGTCAAAAATTAAACAAGTAATATAACAACGAATAAAATATTCGTCATGAAAAAAAATTAACACAACAAGAACCGCAAGAACGTATTTTTTTGTATGTTCTGCCAAATCCTTGGCCAAATCGGGTAGTATTTTTTTTTAAGCCGTTGTTACCAGGTTACAAAATAAATTTGCCCAAAAGTAAGCTCCGCTTTGTCAATTACTACAATAAATAAATAGTGATGAACCACTCGATTCGACTAACGATTTATTTTCTCTTCTACAAAATAAACTCTTCGGTACTCTTTGGATAAATTTTATGGTAGTCTTTGGGTAAAATAAAGAAAATTACGGGATTTATTTTGTGTTGGGAATAAAATTCTATCTATTTTAACAGGGAGAATATGTAGATAAATATGTGATAATGCTATCATAAATCGAAATAATTCCTATTTCGATCAGACTTTTAGTGGGAGGTGTCGTATTTTCATAAAACTCGTACATTATTCCACAATCGCGTCTTGTTGATTGCTAAAATGTCGGGCGACCACAAAACATTGATAAAAGGCAGCCCGTCGCAGTACGTGAAGCTGAACGTGGGCGGAACGCTGTTTTACACAACTATCGGCACACTAACAAAAAGTGATAATATGTTGAGAACAATGTTCAGTGGCAGGATGGAAGTGCTAACAGATTCCGAAGGTACGCTCCACTTGTTCAGACTGAATATTTATCACGCTTTTGACATTTTTATGTATCCTAATGGGCATGTTTCTAAAATAAATTTTGTTAAACATGTCCCGCCCCTAACATGACCGTCCTTTCTGTTGTAGGATGGATACTTATTGACCGCTGTGGAAAACATTTCGGTACCATACTAAATTACCTCCGCGATGGCACTGTAGCACTCCCGGATAGTTACCGTGAGATCATGGAACTGCTGGCAGAAGCCAAGTACTTTCTGATAGAAGAACTTACTGAATCTTGTCAGCAGGCGTTGGCTAAGAAAGAACGGGAAGCTGAACCTATTTGCAGAGTTCCCTTGATTACTTCTCACAAGGAAGAACAACTGCTAATTATGTCAACATCTAAGGTAGATACGTAGGAAGTAATATATATCTATTGACTATTTTGTTATAATGCAGCCAGGTAGATAGTTGGCTCAACTGCCAGAAGAAAAGTATTCATGTAATTACATACCTATCGTAATACTTATTTGAATGTTTTTTAAACAATATCCTGAACCAATTTGGCCCTTAGTTTTTTTTTATAATATCATAAATCCTTTTTATTCTAATAATGTAAGTATACAAATATGATAGTTACTTTGATGAGTCCCGATATATTTTGCCTTATGGCATGCAAAATTATTTTATACCAGCTATTGCCAGCGGATTAGCCTGCATATTTATTTATACATATAAACCTTTCTCTTGAATCACTCTGTCTATTGATGAAACCTACATTAAAATCTGTTGCATATTTTAAAAGATCTTGTTTCAAAGGGTTTTGTTAATTTAAAAAAAAAATCTATCTTAGTTCACATCATTATACAAATATATTATTACTGTTTCAGCCTGTTGTCAAACTCTTGATAAACAGACACAACAACAAATACTCATATACAAGCACATCAGATGACAACTTGCTCAAGAATATTGAACTGTTTGACAAGCTCTCTCTGCGCTTCAGTGGGCGTGTGCTGTTCATAAAGGATGTGATTGGTTCAAATGAGATCTGCTGCTGGTCATTCTTTGGACATGGAAAGAAATGTGCTGAAGTCTGCTGCACTTCCATTGTGTATGCAACTGACAAGAAGCACACAAAAGTTGAATTCCCAGAAGCACGGATTTATGAAGAGACATTGGGAATTCTACTGTATGAGAGCAGGAATGGACCTGATCAAGATTTAATACAGGCAACATCATCGCGCGGCGCTGTCGGTGGACTGTCCTGCACTAGCGACGAGGAGGAGGAGCGGTCTGGCTTAGCCCGACTCAGATCAAATAAGCAGAATAATCAATCTTAGCGGTTACAGTCGGGCTTGGCGCGCCTTCGAAGCTCGAAACGGACTAATGTTTGATACCAGGCTGGCTTCTTTTGGCCATTTTGCTGGCTGCCTTGCTTTGGTCTGTAGACTATACTGAGCTGTGTCCTTCAAAACTGGTCAACCTGACCAGTTTTCCATGGCTCTCTTGATTGTGGAGGAATGAAAATGGCATGAAGCATTTATGATTATAGTCAGATCATACTATGGACAACTTTCTACAAACACTATGTGTCTTGTGTCTGTTCAGTGTCTAGTGAGTAAATTCTGCCAGAAGTTAAATAGAAGTAAACATGACATTAAAAGTGCTAAATATGATGCAGGACTTCTACATATCTTAGATTCATGATCCAATCTGTACTATTATTAGTGTATCTCTATTACAACAATGTGATCGATGTCTATGTAGTATACGATTCATAAATGTATTTGATTGAATCTACAGTATTTGTTGTTCATGTGTAAAATTAAGCATAGTGAAAAAACGCAGACATGCAATGAATGCTAAAGATTTATCTTAATGCAATATTATGAGCCATTATTGGCTGGAGTATTGAACTATGGGAGTCTTCGAGGCATTCAAATGTACATGAATTTAATGTTGCATGATATGTTTATACAAATAAAAAATAGGGTAATGTACTATCTAAGATTGTATGTGAAACAATGTGTACAAGCTTTGCAGTACATCTATGTTGTAACTCTAATGTAATATAAAGTAATTTTATGCTTACTATTATCACTGTACTTTCACAGCTCAAGTGATTTGCCAAATCAATGTTGTCTAGTATAAGAATCTTGTTCCTGAAGCATCTTTAGTCGATGAAGCTCATAATTTAATACCAACTTTGTTGTTAAGATTTTATTCTTATTTCCTCTTAGGTAATGACAAGAATTCTTTGGAAGAAAATGTCTATATTTAATCATTGGTGTCTGTTAATCAATATTCTTAATAATCAATACATGATATAATAGATTACTGCATTGCACTACTATTGAGATCTTTGTCACCTGATTGCCAAATACTTGGTATATTGTAAATAAAGACAAAAATACATAATATACATGATATAGATATTCTTCAATTCTTAGAAGTAAAGTTGTTCTATGATTATGATATTGATAACTCTACACTTAATGTTGTGATTCATGGTGTGTCTGGTTATGCCAAATTATATAGGTAATGCAAGCGAGTGTATGTACATGATTGTGAATTATAATTATTGTGAAAAAAAAAAAAAACATGGAATGGTATAGGGTAATTCAGATTATCTGCACAGTCTAGTCTGATATTTATTGTTCCATTAGACTTTTATAATATGAGGAGATATAGGTAATAGACATAGCAAATTACCGTCACTACAGGCATTACATTAAAAATAAATATGTAAAACGGCACCTCTGAAGTACTAAGACTTTTCACTAGATTTGTGCATCATACTTTTTCTGTTCTGTGACCGGCGCATTAGCGTACGTGCTTAATAAGATAAATTATTTTTTCTCAAATAATGTAGTGTCGCCCAGCAAAGACATCATTCATAAAATAAAAATTAGAATTAGCAAAATAATATGTAGGTATGATGAATAACCCCACGTCCTAATAGAAAGTGATCATCGCGTGAATACGGGATCGTCGTGTTCAGAGGTCACAAATGCGATCGTCACGCTCATAGGTCACTGTCGGACAATCGGAATGTCACCACGCGTTACCGTTCACCGAATAATAAGCGTTTGTTATTCGCGCGATCATCGCCTTCTATTAGGACGCGGTCTATTAATTAGAGGCTAATTAAATTGATTGAATAAAAAGATGTGGTAATATTGGACATTGTACATAATGAGAAGAGTAAGGAGTCCCTCCTAGTTACATAAGACTGGTTTCATTACGATAGAAGCCATTTGAGTGGAGAATCATGACTTGTAAATTTAATAACACTTACTTGATAAATTATATCCTTACAAAATATAATATGCTCACTGTTTAGCTGTCTTAAATTGTTTTATTGGTTGTTATGTGAATCCTGATTTCTGTGTATTCGTTATAGTGGACATGAGAGATGCAGAGGACAAGCAGTAAAGCCATGCAATGGAGTGGCAGCTGTTTATCAAATTAAAACCGACGCAATGTGTCATCCTCATTACCAACTCCATTGTCACCACTCATTTTGGCATGTCATACTTTCATCTGTATAGTTTCAATTGAAATGTGTGATATGAGTTAGAGTGTTTGTCTACCGCCGCCGTCGTCACTGGAATGCGAACGTCACGGAACAACGAGATTATTCGAACCGAACAACGTGTACTTTTGTAATTTCTACACATTGTGATGTCCCAGTGACGGCGATCGTGTTTCTTCCGCGACTGAACTCGACGAACCTACTTATAGAAATAAAGTCATTTATTATTTGATGTGATAGACAAAAAAAAAAAAATTGGTGAATGGCGCAGTGCGCCGATAGTGTGTGGACACAATTGAATGTATTTTGTCACAGTCTTGCGCTGAGTTTAAGTTGGGCCAAATTACTAGAAACTTCGGCGACAGTGATGACTGCGCTCGGGTGATGTGCGGTGGGCACGCGGCCATAGTAAATGTATGTTTCGCTACTGCGACGTTGTTATCTTGCTCTCGTTAACAGCGGCGGTGGACTAACGCACTTAAGCGTAAATGAATGCCCTTTTGAGACCGATGAAATGGTTGGACTTTATTGACGGATGGATAGGCAACCAGCAGTCTATTCTATCCAGCACGCGTAGCATGACCACCGTAGAAATGGGTTTTGTCTATTCTTGGTAGAATAGAGATAGAATTGTCATGCTACGCCAGCATAAAACGGTACAAATCTTTCTACAATCTTTAATTTTGTCTTTAATCTTTCTACAATCTGTAATTTTATCTATTCTTCCGTCGACAAAACCCATTTCTACGGTGGTCATGCTACGCGTGCATTTTCTACGACTTAAAGCGCCATCTAGCGGCTAAGGGTGGATCAGACTTACACTACAGGATACATACATAAACTCACGCTATTTTTCCCATGGGGGTAGGCAGAAACTAAAGAATGCCATCTGCTACTATCCTTACATACTCCTTTTACCTCGTTTAAGTTCATACATCTAGTCATACACGCACGCCGGTTAGCAGTAGGTACTACAGGTTGTGGTATCTTTTCAAGATTGTAGGTATTTCTTGCAGTTTTAGAGAATGACAATATAAGGTTCAACTCCAGACAACAATTCACATTAGCCCTGGCTGGGAACCTTAATTTATTGAGGCTCCCACAAGCAAGCCTGGGTAGCTGACACATAGGTCGATCTGCGAGGCACCATTAGTAATTTAAAAAAATATATAACAATACACAACGGCTCGGCTGGTAGCGACTAGCGCAAGGTGTGACTGTCACTGGCATGACCACCATCAGGGTTTTTAAAGAATTGTCGCCAAATATCAGAATTAGTCACTGGTCAAAAAGTTATAAGGGTTTAAAGGTGGCCGATCTGGAGAGCAATGAGTAAGTGAATACTATGTAATGGAGAAATGAAGAAAATCTTTAAAATTGTGATAATTTTTTGATTGACCATGGTCACTGCTTTGCTACTGGTGGAGCGTGAATTGAGACTATAGCAGCTTTGAGAAATTGAGAAAAGCTAAATTCGTGGAGTTCTCTTTTATGGAGCAATGGTTGCTCAACTTTCTCTGATGGTATTGCTAAAAAATGTATTTTCATCTACATGGTCACGCTCTCACCAATAACAAACTGGTATATAAATATATCTTAGGACAACCAATAGACCGTTATCTGGGTTTTGAATTGTAGCACTGGATTAGCTTTGCTTTCTCCTTTCTCCTCTTGGCATGGCGACTTCAAAGCAACTTTATCCCCCTGAACCATATGACTGATCCCAAACTAAGCAGAGCCTGTACTGTGGCAACGAGACAACTGATAAATATAGCTTTCTAAATACATACATATAGATAAATTACACCCAGACACTGAACAATTGATTGTGCTCATCACACAAAGATTTGTCCTGGGTGGGAATAGAACCCACAACCTCAGTCTTTGCAGTCAGGGTCACTAACCACTAGAATAACAGGCCAGGTATGTTGAGGCTGACTTCCTACCATAATATGCTACTGGCGTGTGGCGGCTGGTACACTGGTTAACTATTTCATTTGTCAATTGTGATTAAAGAAATCCGGTGACAATGCCTCCGATAGTGTGTAGGAGCCTCTAGAACTCTTTCAACATACTATGTTTGTAGTACTTATTTAAGGGAGCAACATTAATCATTCCAGATATTTGTTCCAAAAATTACATAAATGAGCACATACATGATGCAATATTATACTTAGTAGTTTAATTAGAGGTCAATTTGAAGCCGTGGATCTCCCTGTTGATACAATGATAATAATGCAGTCTAGCAGTATTAAGTAGGGGTTAAAATGTAGCTTACAGAAAATATACATGATATTAGGACTAGTTAAATACTTTATTGAGTAGATATTAGATTTCTTTTGTAGCATTCTAAACTACACAATGGAATTCCTGTTTTTGCACAGTTATACTTTTTTAAATTGTCACATCCAGTCACACCACACTTTTTAGGTTTTGGAGGGTCTATAGGAGTTCTCCTGTCCAATGGGAATGGCACGCCCGGTGGTAATGATAATGAGATGTTATTTTTATTGTTTTTGTAAACTATCATAGGCTCTAGTTTCCTAGTTGGTTTGCCTTTTGACATATTCTTCAATTTTGATTCCTGCTTTTTAAGAAGTCTGTCCATTGTTTTCTTCTTATCTTTCTCTCTCTTTTCATCAGCCATCTGTTTACGTTTCTGTGACTTTATTGCAGCTTTTTGAATGGCTTCTTCTGTCATTACCTTTTCTTTGTACCCTGAGGGCAGTGCAAGAAGTATTTCTCCTCCAGGACTAGTCTCTTTATCTGTACCTCGCTCGTACATGGCTCGTTGTCTTGCTGTCATCATTTTTGGGTCCTTAGGTTTTATTTTTTTGAGCTCTTCGTCAACCTGAAAAGATAAGTTGCAAGAAATGTAATAACTTACTAAAATTTCCTGTTAAGTATTCATGTACTCAGAAAATTGCGATTGATTTTACTTACTTCTTCTAATTTTCCAGATTTTATTGCATCAAGCCACCTTTCTTCTTCACTAGAAGTGCCACTGTCCCTGCCTTTCTTCTTTTTCTTTGATGACGACGCCTTAGGTGGGGTGCTCGACGACGAGCCCGGTATGGACCTCCGAGAGTCTGATGACGACTTCATGGTTTGTGCCTTTAGCAGATCTGCGGCAGAAGTACCCGGGACGTCGCGCCCTTTCACCTTAATTTTATACGGCTTGTCCAGCGCGTCTTCGAACGATACGTCGATTGACGATTCGCTCTCGTATTCATTTTCTAGTTTTCTCTTCTTATGCTTTTTGTGCTTATGCCTTTTATGTTTTTTCGGCGGCGGTGTGTCTATAAATTATCATTTTTATTAATACTTTGAGGGATTGGTAATGTCAACAAAACAAAGGTTAATTTATTTACCAATTACGATTTCATCCTCTGTGGTGCTCTGTTCACGTTGTCTGCGAACCATTTTTGGTTAATTTATTTCGATGTCTGGTTTATTTTTATTAGTTCTATTACCCAGCCCTTCTGATCAGTTTTTATTTTGTTGAATTTACGAAATCGGAATTACACAAAACCACAAACAAAACGTTCATAATTCAGTCAATCAATGAGATAGTTAAGTTGGCAGAACTGCTGAGTTGTCAAAATTAAATTCACATAATGGTATGTACACACGCAGCGAGCTTAGATTAGACGCATGTGACTCGCGTTATCGATTTGATTTCTCCATACACAGCTTTTGACAGCAGATTTGTCGGTAACGATTGCAAAATCTGTTTCTAGATGTGAAATTTTGAAAGGTCATGTACACAAATGTTCTTAGAGTTGTGTTTCTATTTTATAGTAGCTTCTGGCTGCGACTTAGGTCGCTTGGCATTCCTATGACACCACATTAACAGCCACATTTTTATAAAATTTCCCTTTAAACTGCTTTTGTAGTTTCGTTCTGCTTCTTAGCAGCTAAAATATACAGTTCGGACTAGTGACGCAGAAGCAGTGGTCTGTGTAATAATCGAGAAGCAGTTTGTTCTAAGGTCAATATCTGCAGCCGTAACAGCCGAGACGTTCCACAGTCGTAAGTTTACACCCAGGCAGGCGCTTTACTATGTGAAATTTATTTCATGACCACTGCTCCTGAGGAGCTGAGGGAAAACATCGTGAGGAAGCCGGCATGTCCTAGAACCAAAAATATGGATATTTGAGCTATCTACCAACTCACACTGGGCCCGCGTGGTGGTTTACAGACCACTCCCTCTCAACAAGAGGAGCCTTGTGTCCCAGCAGTGGGATCATTATAGGCTGATTATGCTAAACTGGAAGGTGTAATTGTGGGGAATTCGTTGTACCTATACACGATAAATACATTGGGTCGCCAACACCACAACCTCTTAGAATTTCTGCTTCGATTACGTTTCTCTGGAAATTGAGACTGAGCCGTGTTCTAAGTTCCGAAGGAGCAAAGTCTTTTTTTTTTAAATACGCACAAAGATGGAGCTTTTCGAAATCAAAATTTACAAAAAAAATATTTGAATCTAAAGCATAATAGGGACACCGACTTGAAGCGGATAATGGCTTGAATAATATGAAGTTCACTTGTCATTAGTGAATAAAATCACAGTCGACCCGGGCCTGGTCCTTACCGGGCAGCAAAAATAAATCATGGATTCGCCCTTGCACTGGTATTTGTGTTAGCTCTCATCTGGGGGGGGTCTGGATTTATGCTTTTGCGGTTGCACAACGACACGCTTTGCTTGGCTTTGCTTGGTAGTATAGATGCAGGCCTACTCTGCCGCCTCCCTCAGAGGCGGTAGAGTGGCGGGGTCTTGAGGGAGAGCGCTGAAGTCGTGTAGATCCTCAAGGCAAGTCTGGCGGATACACCTTCACGAGGTTGCCACCCCGTTTTTGGTCTAATTCCTTTTGAAATAGACGTAACTGAAACCGCCAGGCGACTTTACCTCACCTCTCTACCCTCCCCAAATCCCATAACCGCTCCTCACGCTATCCCACCCAAATCCTCACTCCCTACAACTCCCACCTGTCCAACCTCCACTCCGAAACGTGACCACCCTGTGACTGGGTGGTGGCGGGCTCGACTGTCACTAAAAGCCGCTGATGGCGAGTTAGGAGGAAGCAGTCACCTGCGCTAGGACCTGCGCAGTTGAGCGCCGTGAGCGGGGATGAAGGAGTCCTGGGGGGTTGAGCCAAACGGCGCTGGTGGTTATGTGTCCGTGAGGCAACACGCCCCCTTTGGTCTGGATTTCAAGCGAAACGGTGGCCCTACCCACTAGCCAGGGGTAGGGAAATGGCCACAGTGTCCCGTCAGAGGGCCACAGGCGAGGTGCGTGAGGTCCGCGGAGGTCGTCCTTGGATGACTGAAGCGGTAGGTAAAGGTCATGCTGACGGTGTAAGAGAGGGTTGTTCAGCTCGTTGGGGGCCAACCTGATCGAGCACCCGATGTCGCACTGTAAACCAGCCTTGCGCCCCTATATCTCTCTGGTAATCCTAACGATCGAGCTTTTTCATAGCAAGACGTTCCCAGATGCGGGCTCCATGGAGGGTGGGAGCCAGAGAGATGAATTCTTTCACACTATTTAACATGGACTCAATACCAGTTAAAACCAACCAACCCGGAGTGGAGGCGAAAGCCGATGAAGCTCCCAAGAGAGGTGCCTGCACTTCTCTTGCCCCTGGACGCCCTGCAGCTAACGCTGCGGGTACCAGCGCGGGCGCTGGTCTGGCTGTGGCGCAAGCCACAGGTAAGACCAAACAAAAGTCCCAAAAGAAAGAAAGGGTGTCGGCGCTGATTGGGACCAGTACCGGCCCTTCCAAAACCCAGGAGAGGACCACGGCGAAAACTAATATCGCTATCGGTCCGACCCACCACAAACAAACACCGGTGCCAGGTATTACTGGCACTGGGAAACACCTTCCCTCCTCTGCGGCTCCTCAAGCCCTCTCCCATAAGGAGGACGCCACCGATCTAACGGTGGCAGACAGCCACGAGGACGCGATCTCTCGCGCCTGGATGGTTGTACAGAAGCGGGGCAAGGGTAAAGGCACCTCCAGGCAAACCTCCACCACAGTCAGACCGCAACGGCTCAGCTCCGGAAGTGGTTGGAGGTTCAACACACGGCCATCGCCCTGATCCAGGAGCCGTGGATTAGAGCGGGCCGCATACAAGGACTCTCCAATCTTGGCGGTAAGCTCCTGGTCACCACTGATCATGACCAACCCAGGTCGTGTATCTATGTCACAGGAAACCTTAAAACACAGCTTCTAACTGAATTCTGTTGCAGAGATATATCTGCTGTGAAGCTGCTCATACAGCGTGATGGCGCCATGGAGATGGCAATCGTCTTCGCTTCGGCCTACATGCCTGAAGCGGAGGCGCCGCCCCCGCATGACCTGGCCCGCCTCGTGAGCCATTGCGAGAGATCCGGGCTTGAGGTCATCATTGGTGCCGATGCCAATGCTCATCACCAGCTGTGGGGTATGGACACGCAAAACGAAAGGGGTAAGGCGTTAGTTGATTACTTATTCTCGACTAACCTATCCCTACTAAACACTGGCTCCGAACCGACATTCGTAACCAGACGAAGCCGTACAATCATAGATCTCACTCTGGCAACAGAGGCCGCGGCGGAAATTACCACTGGTTGGCAGGTCTCAAGGGAGGCTTCCTGCTCCGACCACAGATGGATCCGCTTCGACATCCAGGCCTCTGTCCCGCCAGTAGCTCCACGCCGCAAGCCGCGCAACACAGATCGTGGTACCTATACACGCAGCCTAGAATCCAAACTTGCGACATCAAGCGACCCGACGTCATTTGCGGACACTACACAGATTGAGGTACAAGTAGAATACCTCACTAAATCAATTATAGACAGCTACCAAACTGCCTGCCCAGAGACGACTCCTCGTAGTACACCGGGCAAACAACCCTGGTGGGGTGCTGATCTGGAGCGAAAGCGCGGGAAGGTAAGGAAAGCTTTGAATAGAGCCATGAATACATGTGCGGATGAGGACTGGGATAAGTACTACGCAGCCAAATCCTGCTACAAAAGATGCATCAGGTTCAGGAGCACCTCGGGATGGCGCAAATACACTGGCAGTATTGAGTCCTGCCAGGAAGCAAACAGGGTAAGGAAAGTACTGGCACAACAAACTACACCTGGGCCTACTACTCTTCGCAAACCAGACAACACACTCACATCCTCGCCAGACGAAACGAGACGCGTCCTTATCGAAACACACTTCCCCGGATGTATTTTCTCGCAAGTAATCGACTGGCAAGACGCAACTCAAACACCATCAGATAATGACTGGTTTTATGCTAGCAAGGTGATCACGTTGGACAAACTCCAATGGGCCATCGGGAGCTTCCATCCGTTTAAGGCCGCCGGTCCGGATGGGGTGTTCCCCGCCCTACTACAGTGGGGTGGAACCCTCATCACAGCAAGACTGGTACCTTTAATGAGAGCGTGCCTAGCATTTAGATACGTTCCCAAAGGATGGAGGGAAGTGAAAGTAATATTCATCCCTAAACCAGGTAAGGGCGATTACACAAACGCAAAATCCCACAGACCAATCAGCCTGACCTCTTTCCTGCTAAAGACCCTGGAAAGGCTGTGCGACAGGGAGCTTAGGGACGGCGCTCTGAAAACTCTACCGTTGCACGGTAACCAACACGCATACAGCTCGGGTAAGTCCACCGAATCGGCACTTCATCTGGTAGTCAGCCAGATAGAGGAAGCGATTCATCAGAAAGGGACCTGCCTGGGAACCTTCATAGACATCGAAGGAGCCTTCGACAAAACAAACTTCTCCAGCATCAGCAGCGCCCTCTCCAGACATGGAGTTGAACAGGTACTCATAGACTGGATCACAAACATGCTGAGCAAGCGCGTGGTTCGCCTAGAGGACGAGCAGCAGCTGGCCATGATTGCCAGAGGCTGCCCCCAGGGAGGGGTGCTGTCACCCCTTCTATGGAATTTGGTGATTAACGAATTAATCGCCAGACTCAATGCCAATCACTACTACACAATAGGTTATGCGGACGACCTCGCCATCCTTGTCTCAGGGAAGGTGACGAGCACGATCTTTAACCTCACCCAACAAGCACTACGTATCGTAGAGAGATGGTGCAGAGAATATGACCTCTCAGTGAACCCCACTAAAACTGAGCTAGTCATGTTCACCCATAAACGAGCTTTAGGCCTCTTCCGCCTACCGAAATTGTTCAATACAGAACTTCAGCTGGCCAACGAAGTCAAGTACCTCGGGGTCACTCTTGACAGTAAGTTAAACTGGAGTAGTCATTTAGACAGCAAACTAAACAGGGCCTGCATCACATTCTGGCAATGTAGGAAAATGATAGGTAAGAAGTGGGGCCTATCCCCTAAAATCATACTTTGGCTGTACACCGCAGTGATCCGACCCATGATCACCTACGGGGCCGTGGTTTGGTGGCCCCGCACCAAGCTTGTTACAGCCTGCAACAAACTACAACACATGCAAAGACTAGCCTGCATGGCGGTCACGGGCTGCATGAGGACTACTCCGACTGCAGCCATGGACGCCATGCTGGGACTACCACCGCTCCACCTGTTCATACAGCAGGAAGCCACGATGGCGGCGGCGCGTCTGGACGCAACTAACCTCTGGAGAAAGAGAGACACACAACACACCGCGCTGCTTAAGGAACTCAACAATGAGTTCCCCATCACTAAGGCTATAAATGACCGGGTACCCAAACAGTTCTTTTTTGATAAAAAATACAGAATCCAGCTTCACGAAGATCGCCGGTGTGAGGGTCTGCGCCCCACTGAGCTGCGCATCTTCACGGACGGATCAAAAACAGACAGTGGCACAGATGCTGGAGTCTTCTCGCAGGACTTCAACATACATATAGCCACACCGTTGGGAGTCCACAACACAGTGTTCCAGGCTGAATGCATTGGGATCACTCTTGCTGCTTCAGCCATCATGGCTAGGGCAGTTAAGGACCACTCGATCCGCATACTCTCAGACAGTATGGCTGTTCTGCAAGCGCTGGACAGTCACTCGATTGACTCTGGGCTAATATACGAGTGCCACCAGCGCCTCAACCAGGTGGGTAGCCTCAATAATATAACCATTCAATGGATAAAAGGACACAGCGGTTCGCTGGGAAACGATGCCGCCGATGAACTTGCCAGAAGGGGGTCGAGCATGACACCGGTGGGACCAGAACCCATCGCGCCACTCCCTTTTGGGTTCCTACGCTCTCTGGTAAGAAAACGTACCAGGGATCTACACTGTAAGCTATGGGTGGACCAAAGTGAGTGCAGGCAGGCCAAGGAAGCACTTCCTACCATCGATGCCCGCCTCACAAAACAGGTCCTCCGATTAGACAAACGACAGCTGCGTATGGTTACAGCAGCAATAACTGGACATGGGTCGTTTAATAAACATCTATTTGTCATAGGAGTTACAGACAGTCCGCTGTGCAGGGCCTGCATTGAGGACGACGAGACAGCAGCGCACGTGCTTCTAAACTGCCCGGCGATCGCCACATACAGGGCCAAGTACTTCGGTAACCCAGGTACCCTACGTGAGATAGTCAGCAACATCAAGGCGTTGCTGGCCTTTCTCGAGGAGCTGGGGTGGATCGAATAACCGATTTCCCACCCGTACGCAAAATACGCGCTCAGACGTGGAGTTGCGGACAACAGCCCGTTCTACCTATTACCTATTACCTATAGCTCTCATCTCAGTCTCCTTTCCTACGAAATGTATGGGAAGTTTAGTACTCTATCCCGAGTGCTCTCATAGTTTCCTGATCCTTAAAAGAAACAGGATCCTTTGGCATCACTGGCATCAAATAATGTTTCATTGAAAATTGCCCATTTTATTGCTGACTGTATTTTTTTCTCAAAATCTGTTTAGGCAGAACAAAATGTTGCAGAAAGTTAAGAACAGTCTCACAAGGCGTTTTCCGCGGTAATTGCTCCATCTCGAAAATCTACCCTTTAGATTTCGTGATTGACTTCTTAGCTCCCTAGAGGAATAGCGTGATAATAATCAGGTTAAATCTCTAACTATCTGCAATATTCCCACCTTTTAGCTCGTATTTTTACAATTTTCGGACATACAGACAATAATTCCAAATATTATATTTTCTTCATGAGAATCGTACCCAGGTCTCGCAAATTCCTGAAAAATGTAGATGTTATTATATGTATACTAGCTTTTGTAAGCGGTTTCGCCCGCGTATTATACGTATAAGCCTTCCTCTTGAATCACTCTGTCTTTTGATGAAAACCGCATTAAAATCCGTTGCGAAGTTTAAGAGATCTAAGCGTACAAGCTAGCGTCAAGTGGGCTATGCTCAGTTTCTTTGATGGATAAGATCAGAAGCGAAGTTATCCGGAAAAGAACTGGAGTTACCGACAAAGCTTGCAGAGTAAGCAAGTTGAAGTGGCAGTGGGCTGGCCATGTTTGTCGAAGGACCGATGGCCGATGGAGCAGACGAGTCCTGGAGTGGAGACCGCGTATCGGCAAGCGTAGTGTGGGAGGTGGGACGCCCCCCAGCTAGATAGACCGACGACCTCAAAAAGGTGGCTGAGACAGACTGGATGCGGAGGGCGGAGGACCCCTAAATGCGGCTTTGTTTTTTACTAAGTGAAAATAAACATATTGTTTATAGAGTATAAATGTATGTGTAGAGTATGTAGTATATAATAAAAGTAAGGTTATTTACCCATGTGTGATATAGTAAATATTTAATTCCGCATTTAGCTGCGAATCAGTCTTGAACATAACTGTTTAACTATCATATCTGACGAATACATGTTGAAAATTAATTCCCTTCTGCCAGGGTTGCGGATAAATAATAATTGTTTAAAAAAAAATTAAAAAGCACGCTTCCATAGAAAACCAAACTAATTTAAAAAAACTAAATCAAATCAAATCAAATAATTTATTTCCAATATACATGGTAAAAAAGGTGTTAGTGGTATAAAAAATACATTGTATTATAACCTAATGAGGTGTGCAAATTAATATAGGTGTGTAAGTACAAAAAAAACATAAATTTAAAATTGAGTTACATTTAAAAAAAAAACACTAACATAATAAATTAGTAGTCATTGTATTTGTGGTGCCATGTCAATCATTAATTGAATAATAACATTTTGCAACTAGATATTCGTGCAAAACTAATTTGAATTTGTCTATTTTGTGTAGGTCTCTGATACTGATTGGTAGCTTATTATATATTTTGGGTGCCATTCCTAAGATATTTTTATTAAACACGGCTTTTTTATGTCGTCTTACGCATATTTTATTTTTGTGTCGTGTGCTTCTTGGATGTGTATAAAGATGTAAATTCGCCTTGACAAAGATCGCCACTTCGTATATACAGGGTTATTTGTAAAACACCGGCAACCTCTCAGGACTATATTACTAACATCATAATCAACAACTTTTGTTCTATGACTTTTAAAAATTCATCATATTTTAGTTCATCAGATTTTCATACAAAAATAAAAATATTTAAATTGAACGCTCTAAATGTTACGAACTCGATGTGAAGCAAAAGAAAGCGATAGAACATTAGCGAAGGAAGCGAGATTAGGGCGGCGGGGGCGCTGAAATTTGACCTATTTACGGGCGGCCGATTTTGTATGAAAATCTGATGAACTAAAATATGATGAATTTTTAAAAGTCATAGAACAAAAGTTGGTGATTATCATGTTAGTAGCATAGTCCTGAGAGGTTGCCGGTGTTTTACAAATAACCCTGTATAAAGAGATGGGAATGTTAATAGCTGAAACTGTTGAAAATGTAGCTTACAGCTTTCTGTGCGTTGTATGCCACACATTGCATTGTTTCTGAGCTTTGAATGCCATTTCTCTGTCTGGCGATTTCCCCCAAACTTTTAAACTATTATTTATTTTCTATTTCTAGGGTGTTTCGAATTTGGAGACGTATGTCAGCGTAGTTTGTGACGTATGTCAGCATAGTTTGTGACGTATGTCAGCGTAGTTTGTGTCGTATGTCAGCGTAGTTTGTGACGTATGTCAGCGTAGTTTTCGAAGACAGTTTTTTTGCTGTCCTGGTAACCCTGGCAAGGACAATGGCACAAATTTATGAAATTATTGCATTGCCATCGGTCCTTGATAGGTGTGCAAAGTTTGAATGAAATCTGGTCGTTTAAAGTGGGTCAAAATCGCGCTATAAGGAGTCGGTTACAAACAAACATACAAACATACAAGTGAAGCTATAAAGCGTGTAAAAAGTAGAAAATAATGGGAAAAAAAGCGTGGGGTGCTTTTTAAGGTATTCTTATTGATATCAGGCACCTTACGCTTTTTTTTTTCATTATTTTCTACTTTTTAGTTTGGTTTTCTATGGAAGCGTGTTTTTTTAGTTTTTTAAACTATTATTTATTTTCAATTTTTTAGGGTGTTTCCAATTTTGAGACGTATGTTAGCGTAGTTTGTGACATATGTCAGCGTAGTTTTCGAATACAAGTTTTTTTGGTATCCTGGTAACCCGGGCAAGGATAATGGCACTTTATGAAATTACTAGCTTCTGCCCGCGGCTTCGCCCGCGTGGATGTCGGAAATTAACGCAGGAGGACGTACACTACCGCGGTAAGATGTGTTAATTCAGGTTATATTATAGGTAACCAGATTTCTAACTTCAAAATTAGTTTCCATACAATCTTTGAACTCCTATACCTAATATTTAGAGGGAATCTCTTGAGGGTGGAATTATCTGAATTACTTTCTAAGTGCTCATTATTTTAAGCTATAATAGAACTCTGCAAATTTCAAAATGGTTCTAAGTCCAGTGGTTTCTTCATGAATCTTTACCTGTATGGTGTGTTTATAAAAAGTAGCCCTATGTCCATCCCCGGGCTTGAGATTATCCTATCCAGCACAAACGGATTACTAAACACTGACTTATAAACAAGTCGGATCAATGTTACTTGCATTTAATCACTACATAGTATAAAACAAAGTAGCTTTCTTTGTCCCTATTTATGCTTAATTTTTTTAAACTACGCAACGGATTTTGATGCTGTTTTTTTAATAGATTTTGCAATAAGTAAAGAATTATGTGGTATATAACTGGAATAGGTGAACATCTGTGTTAACTTATCTGTGTTTTTACTGCAATATACTCCTGTATACTATGTTATTTGATTATTTTTGTTCAGCGTAAATATGTAGGTTTTGGGATGCCCATGGGAAAAACAGGGCGTGCCTAAATGTATCCCCGCTAATCTATTTTTATTTGCTACTTATAAAAACTATATATCTAAATAACGAAATCTACGATCCTATCTATATTTAAACAAACAATAAAGAACAATTCTTATACGACTGAATTACAAATAAAAAGTAATTAATCGCTATCTAAAATAAATGACGAAGAATAAATGACATGACAATAAAAATGCATACAGAACACAACCATCAATGACGTCTGCCCTCACGCGTCTACCCGCGTTCGGGTCGCGCACTCGGCGATGCCTCGCCATTGCTTGGATTGCATTGGTCGCTCCTCCCCCGCGACCCTGACGCCGCATCTAGGATTGTATTGTCATCAGTTCTCGATAAGCCTACAAAGTTTGAACGAAATCTGAGCGTTTAAAGTGGGTCAAAATCGCGTTATAAGGAGTCGGTTACAAACAAACATACAAATATACAAACAAACAAGTGAAGCTAATATAAAGCGTGTAAAAATAATAAAAACCGGCCAAGTGCGAGTCGGACTCGCGCACCGAGGGTTCCGTACAAACCTGCAGGTCATCATCATCATCATTCGTCATCATCGTTTATGAAATGAAATGTTTTTATTTTCTTATTTTTATATTTGTGTTGACTGAATGAAAGGTAAATTGTGGTTTACGATTTATGACGTATTAAAAAAAAAACTACTAACTAGATCTCGTTCAAACCAATTTTCGTTGGTAGTTTTCATGGTAATGTACATCATATATTTTTTTTAGTTTTATCATTCCCTTATTTTAGAAGTTACGGGGGGGGGGGGGGACACACATTTTACCACTTTGGAAGTGTCTCTCGCGCAAACTATTCAGTTTAGAAAAAAATGATATTAGAAACCTCAATTTCATTTTTGAAGACCTATCCATAGATACCCCACACGTAAGGGTTTGATGAATTTTTTTTTTTGTGTTTCAGTTCTATGTATGGGGAACCCCAAATATTATTGTTTTAAAAAAAAATGATATTAGAAACCTCAATATCATTTTTGAAGACCTATCCATAGATACCCCACACGTAAGGGTTTGATGAAAAAAAAAATGTTGAGTTTCAGTTCTATGTATGGGGAACCCCAAATATTATTGTTTTTTTTCTATTTTTGTGTGAAAATCTTAATGCGGTTCACTGAATACATCTACTTACCAAGTTTCAATAGCACAGCTCTTATAGTTTCGGAGAAAAGTGGCTGCGACATACTCGGACAGACAGACAGACAGACAGACAGACATGGCGAATCTATAAGGGTTCCGTTTTTTGCCATTTGGCAACGGAACCCTAAAAAGGAGATACAAGTTTGTGTTGAATTTTGTGGTTTCCAATTCCAACATTATTTCTAGTAAGTATTTAGGTATTCCGGAATGTTTATATTTGAAGGCTCCGTAGAACCGTAGTTTTTATACTTACATATAAGTTGTTCTACTAAAGTGCGGCGGGCGCTGTCACGTCGCGCCTGTCTGTGGGAGCTTTAAAATACATCAATATTTAACTGACATAAATCACAGAAACCTTGCCTCTGACATGTCGCCACATCAGTAGATTACACCCACAGAACAAAGATTACTCCGGTCCGAAGCAGGGTATACGGCTAGTTAAAAAAACCGGCTAAGGGCGAGTCGGACTCGCGCACGGAGGGTTCCGTACAAACCTGTAGGTATTAACGGTTTATGCATAAGGTTTATGTTTATGACCTTATAATTTTTTAATTTTTATATTTGAGTTGATTGAATGAAAGGTAAATTGCGGTTTACGATTTATGCGTATTAAAAAAAACTACTTACTAGATCTCGTTCAAACCAATTTTCGGTGGAAGTTTACATACCTAGTAATGTACATCATACATTTTTTTTAGTTTTATCATTGTCTTATTTTAGAAGTTACAGGGGGGGGGGGGGGCACATTTTTCCACTTTGGAAGTGTCTCTCGCGCAAAAGACCTATCCATAGATACCCCACCCGTATGGGTTTGATGAATTTTTTTTTTTGAGTTTCAGTTCTATGTATGGGGAACCCCAAATATTATTGTTTTTTTCTATTTTTGTGTGAAAATGTTAATGCGGACACACAGAATACATCTACTTACCAAGTTTCAACAGCATAGCTCTTATAGTTTCGGAAAAAAGTGGCTGTGACATACACGGACAGACAGACAGACAGCCAGACAGACAGACATGACGAATCTATAAGGGTTCCGTTTTTTGCCATTTGGCAACGGAACCCTAAAAATAATAATTGAAATATTTTAAAGTAGGTACCTATATATTAGGTTGGGAAAAAAGTCTTTTCGCATTATAGTATGTATGAACTTGTAATAAAATCTCTTTGGCTATACTATTTGTATCTGACTGGTTTTGGTATCATTGAAAGTTTAAATTTTAAAGAACATAATTCCAAATTCAAATTAGGAAAATGTGTGATTTTCATTTGTTTTTCGTACCGTCAAGATGAGTGAATCTAATGAAGAAATTCGATACATTTTAAAATTTTACTACAAAAAAGGTAAAAATGCAACGCAAGCCGCCGTCTGTGAGAGTAGCACAAATTTGGTTCAAGCGTTTTCAATCCGGAAATTTTGATGTCAAAGATGCACGTCGCTCTGGTCGCCCTATTACGGATAAAATGGATGCCATTTTTGAAAAAGTGGAGCAAGATCGGCATACCAGTAGTTACGACGTAGCTGAAGAACTGGAAATTGACCACAAAACAGTTTTGGCGCATTTGAAAAAAACTGGGTACACAAAAAAGCTCGACATTTGGGTACCTCACGAGCTCACTAAAAGAAACCTAATGAACCGTGTACTCATTTGTGATTCTTTATTACGACGTAATGAAACCGAACCATTTTTGAAGAAGCTGATAACTGGTGATGAAAAGTGGATCACGTATGACAAGAACGTGCGAAAAAGGTCGTGGTCAAAGGCCGGTCAGGCTTCACAGAATGTGGCGAAACCCGGGTTAACTCGCAACAAGGTGATGCTGTGTGTGTGGTGGGATTGGAAGGGCATTATTCATTATGAGCTGTTACCACCAGGCACCAGGCAGGACCATCGATTCTGAACTCTACTGCGAACAACTGATGAGATTAAAGCAAGAAGTTGAGAGAAAGCGGCCGGAATTAATCAACAGAAGGGGTGTGGTTTTTCATCATGATAACGCTAGACCTCACACATCTTTAGCCACCCAACAAAAATTAAGAGAGTTTGGCTGGGAGGTGTTAATGCATCCGCCGTATATTCCTGACCTTGCACCTTCAGATTTCCACCTGTTTCGGTCTCTTCAGAATTCTTTAGGCAGTGTCAGGTTAACATCACGAGAGGACTGCCAAAACCACTTGTCGCGGTATTTTGACCAGAAGTCCCAAAATTTCTATAGCAATGGGATCATGTCCCTACCTACAAGATGGCAAAAAGTTATCGAACAAAATGGTACCTACATACTTTAGTTAAATGTAAATAAACTTTATTAAAAAATGTTTTGAATTTTCTTAAAAAATGCGAAGAAACTTTTTCCCCAACCTATTATTTAGCAAATTATGCTAGTAAACTATCCGTCATTACATTGATACTTACCTACGTAGAATATTCAATGTTATAATAACGGATCTATCGCGTTTTAACGTAAAGTCTTTATTATTTTCTGCAGCAGCTCGCTAATGGTCGGGTTTACTTTCCGCAGAGCGTGTTGGCTATAACGGCTGACGTCGAGATACGTCCAGCGTAGTTCAAATTTAAGTGGTATGGTGCATTAGGTGCACAGCTTCCTTATATTTGATATTGGGATAGCGCTTTATAGCAAGTTTATAGTACTAACGCTGCAATGGACTAAGACGTTCTCTAAGCTTTTACTGTTTGGACTTCATGAGGTGTTGTGGTTGCACATTGAATTTTAGTATATCTTAAACTCGCACTTAAAAATGATTTTAATGACCTCAATGATACTCTTTTTGACAAAATAGGTATGTCGACTTTTTTTTGGACAATATGACGTTTGGTTAACGCAAAACTGAATTTTGATTACTGGTATGTCAATCCTTTGTCGCGGGACTAAAATCGGGCACCGATTGGGGAATGGCGCGAAGAGCGAACGCGATAGCGCGGAACCATATTTTACACCCGTGTTTCGCGGGCGCCGCGAGTGTGGAGCGGGCTTAAAAGGTAAGAAAGCTCAGCCTTTTACAAATGAAGTGTTATGGGTAGTTTAATAACTACCTACTTCAAAACTTGAACAAAGAGTATGAAAAATTATTTAAAAAATGTATTGAAATAAGGATCAAAAATAAAAATCTTAGAACAGCACATAGCGGTTTTTGTAAGCGCAACGACGATATATTACCAGTGGATATGAAAGTAAAAATTAATAATAGTTTAAAAAAACTAAAAAACACGCTTCCATTGAAAACCAAACTAAAAAGTACAAAATAATGGAAAAAAGCGTGGGGTGCCTGATTTCAATAAAAAAAATACCTTAAAAAGCACCCCACGCTTTTTTTTTCCATTATTTTGTGGTTTTTAGTTTGGTTTTCAATGGAAGCGTGTTTTTTTAAACTATTATTTATTTTCTATTTTTTAGGGTGTTTCAATCAATTCAGCTTATCGCAGTCCACTGCTGGACATAGGCCTCTCCCATGCTGCGCTACAACACTCTGTCCTCCGCCCTCCGCATCCAGTCTGTCCCAGCCACCTTTTTGAGGTCGTCGGTCTATCTAGCTGTGGGGCGTCCCACCTCCCACACTACGCTTGCCGAGACGTGGTCTCCACTCCAGGACTCGTCTGCTCCATCGGCCATCGGTCCTTCGACAAACATAGCCAGCCTACTGCCACTTCAACTTGCTTAGTCTGCAAGCTATGTCGGTAACTCCAGTTCTTTTCCGGATAACTTCGCTTCTGATCTTATCCATCAAAGAAACTCTGAGCATAGCCCGCTTGACGCTAGCTTGTACGCTTAGATCTCTTAAACTACGCAACGGATTTTAATGCGGTTTTCATCAAAAGACAGAGTGATTCAAGAGGAAGGTTTATACGTATAATACGCGGGCTAAACCGCTTACAAAAGCTAGTATACATATACTAAAATCGTAGCGAAACCTAAACTGTACAATGAATTATTATTTTTAAGGAATTTGCGAGACCTGGGAACGATTCTCATGAAGAAAATATAATATTTGGAATTATTGTCTGTATGTCCGAAAATTGTAAAAATACGAGCTAAAAGGCGGGAATATTGCAGATAGTTAGAGATTTAACCTGGTTATTATCACGCTATTCCTCTAGGGAGCTAAGAAGTCAATCACGAAATCTAAAGGGTAGATTTTCGAGATGGAGCAATTACCGCGGAAAACGCCTTATGAGACTGTTCTTAACTTTCTGCAACATTTTGTTCTGCCTAAACATATTTTGAGAAAAAAATACAGTCAGCAATAAAATGGGCAATTTTCAATGAAACATTATTTGATGCCAGTGATGCCAATGGATCCTGCTTTGTGGACCGTTTGGTAGGCCTTCGCAGGACGTAGCCGCCCTTGGTGATCACGTCGACTACTCTAACCTCACCGTCCTTGCCTAGGAGCACCTGGGTTATGCATAACGTGACCATTTATTCTTTGTCTCAAAACGAGACATTGGTTTATTTAGGTCAATTAATAGGTAGTCATATAAAAAAAAAAAACACTTTTTTAAAGTTTGTTATTCAGAAAAAGCCAGTTAGCTTAAAAGATACTTGAAAAATATATATACCCGAAACGTTTAGTTATGTTTATATTTATCAGAGGAACATATTTGCTTTAATACAGCTGGTGCGGCGGCCGTCCGGCCGGCTGGACCACTCAGGTTTTCAGAAAACGGGACAATTTTGCGTCCTGGAGTTCATTTCGGGGACACCGGGACTCGTATTTATAAAAAGGGACAGTCCCGTTCAAAACGGGACGTCTGGTCACGTTAGTTATGCATCCCTTGGGCCAGATGTTGCGCGGGAGGTTAGGGTCACAGATTATTACCATTTTGTAGCAGCGCCAGCATCGAGCGCCAGCCAATAGCGAGCTTGCACGCGAGTTTGCCGGTGCTCTTCGGCTAGCTTGCCGAAATTTTCCATTGTTATTATTGTACAATTTTTTTGGTAGGTATACTTTGAAAGTTTTATAAAACCAAGACGCGCAAATGTTCGCCATTCCCTCCCAACTAGGGTTGCCAGGTCCTAAAACCGAAAAGCCGGACAGACCAGCCAGTTTAGCCGGACATTTGGGTAAAAAGGCAGGACAAGACACACCTCTATTTTTTCTTAGTATAACATAATAAAAAATAAAAATAATAAGGCTTTTTATTATTTATCATACAGTCTTCTTAAATTCGAATGAAACAACAGTTATGATTAATTTGTCAATATCCCAAAAAATACTAAAAAGCCTTACGAAAGCCGGACAGGCCGGACACTCTCTAATTTGGCCGGACACGCAACTAAAAAGCCTGACTGTGTCCGGCTTTATCCGGACGCCTGGCAACGCTACTCCCGACCCTTGCAAGAGCCAGCCCGCGATACTGCGCCTGCGGTTTTAAATTAGCCCCTAAATAATAATTTTAACCTAGATCCAGCCTGTCCCTTGCTGCCCTCCCTACCAGTGATTGCCTAAGCCGAGGTTCGTACCCCCCTCGGGGTAGCCCTTAGGTCTTTCGCTTTAGTCTTTTAAAGTGTATAATAAGTCGCTAGGCCACTATCCGTTTAAGTAGTAAAAACTTTATTTAGGTTAACTACGAGATGTCCCATGTCCCACAAAAAAAAAATGTTCGCCGTCAGTATCGTTGATTCGTTGGGCATTGCGTGAGAGAAGTTGTTATTATAAGCCATTTCAAAAGTATTTAGTGTTTTTATTTTTGTTGAAAAAACCTGAACTTTACTCTTCTGGTACATAAGCGTGCTTCCTATAAAGAACTCTCTCTGCGTCTGTCTCTGTCAATGATATTATATAGTGTCTATGTAAATACCAGTTATATGAAGTTCTTTGAATGACATTTGGGTCGAGTTCCAGTTGTCTACTTCGTGTTCACAAATGAAGAAGCACCTCATACTACAATCGATGTGAGTCAGGCGTCCGGTGTAGAACATTGAGCCGCACTGTTCTATTTCGTCTACTTCAGGTTGATATTTGCCCCACCAGGCATCGGCATCATTGAATGGTGTCCCTAGAAAATCAAATGAACATTAGAAATAACTATGAAAATCACAAATCATCATTTTACTTGCAACCTCATTTCATGGGTGGGAGCCGCGCACAGACGGAGATCAATACAAAAATAATTTCTCCACTTGTCTGTGTGAAACCATAAGTATCTTACTAGTCTATCTAGGCATTTGGCACAAGTCCAGCTCAGAAAGGCCTGCTAGGGTCGTGAGTTTTCTGCCAGGGTCGCAGAATTGTTCGCAAGAGTTACCGTGGCCCTGGCATAGGCAACTGAACGGAACGGAACACGGGTGGGTTTTAGTCCGTAAAAGTTTGACACGCCGTTCCGCTCCACCCAGAGCGGGAGACGTCATTGGATGATTTCTCACCCAAAAAAAGGTCCTGGATTAGTTCGATAGAGCTACCGTGGCCCTGGCATAGGCAACTGAACGGAACACGGGTGGGGTTTAGTCAGTAAAATTCTGATACGCCTTCGCGATTTACCCAGAGCGGGAGACGTCATTGTATGATTTCTCACCCAAAAAAAGGTCCTGGATTAGTTCGATAGAGCTACCGTGGCCCTGGTTTAGGCAACTGAAGGAACACGGGTGGGTTTAGTCAGTAAAATTCTGATACGCCCTCTCGCTTTACCCAGAGCGGGAGTAGTCATTTGGTGATTTCTCACACAAAAAAAAAAGAAACTCTTAAAGGCCCAACTTTCACAAGATTTGAGATAATATAGGTTAGGCATAGAGACAGATACTTGTATAAACTGCAAAGAAAATAGCGTGTGCAATTGTTTAGTGTCTACTTGGTTTCGTAATTGCAAGAAAGATTATTGAATGCCATGTATTTTATATTAAGACGGTTTGCCGGGCTACTAACCTTTAACTGTCTGCCAGCCGTCGTGCAATCTGTTATGGAAGCCCAGATGAAATAACCCTCTTAAGTAGTTTCCTCCGACTCTTTGTTTCGATGCGGACTCCGTTAGCGACGTAAGGTAATCTCCTTCCCTCCGATTGTTGACCACAGCCAGGTAGGACTGCTCCGCGCGACATACGAGGTATGCCTCCATCCAGTTCAATGGTTTGGTGTGCAGTTTGTAACATTTACCAATATTGTTATTTAAAGTGTAATCTGTCAAAAAAGAAATTATCAGGGATCAATCAGTCATCATCATCTGCCTAGTCTTTTCCCAACTATGTTGCGGTCGGCTTGCAGTCTAACTAGATGTACCTAGGTACCAGTATTTCACATGGAGCGAATGCTTATTTAATCTCCTCAACCCAGTCACTGGGCAATATGATATACCTACCTACATATAGTTCTGACGACCTGTAACGACTGTCTAACATCTACTA
Source organism: Aporophyla nigra (assembly GCA_947507805.1). NCBI lineage: Eukaryota > Metazoa > Arthropoda > Insecta > Lepidoptera > Noctuidae > Aporophyla > Aporophyla nigra. The sequence goes on along the minus strand of OX382298.1, from coordinate 10,256,779 downwards.
AAGACAGCCGGGACCAACGGCTTAACGTGCTTTCCGAGGCACGGAAAGGTCTCGGTATGTCAGAGGTCCATCACTCATTTATGTAAAGGCTTTCTGTTGAATTATTTTATTTTTATAGTGTCCCAATGCAGGGCAAAGGTCTCTCTCTCTCTCTTTCATTTCAACTATCTTGGGCTAGTGTGGAAATCTCCAGTGTGGAGGCGTCAAGCGCGCCCTTGTGTGGTCTGCTTGGATGTTGAAGTATGTAGGAATGTAACTACTGGATAAATAACGAACTGCAATAGGTAATTCTCGTGCTTCACAGTTTGATACCGTGAAAAACGGAGTAGATAACTATCTTCCTCTTCAAAATTCGGCAAGTAATTTTAGAACTTAATATTTGCTTGCTATTTCTCGCATACCCGTAATTTTCAATCAATTGTACAAAAACAATAGTCCTCCAGACCGTATTTAGGCCATGTCAGCCAATCTCAACGGAAACTAGCCTTCGGCGTGGGAGATATTTTAGTGCACAGTATCTGCGCAGATACAGGTGCATTCTCTCTTCCTTCATTCTCATAGTCCGATGGGCCAGCTCGCATTAGGAAACGACCGGAGAGAGATCACAGACGGCGCACAGACCAACGGTTTACGTGGTTTCCGAGGCATGGGTGTATCACAACTCGAACTTTCAAACTGCGGGCTGTCACGATAAAAAATCCCAATGGAAAAAACCTTGATGCCTACTTTTAGAAACTTACCTAAATAAGGAATATTGCATTGTTGGTTCCACTCTAGAGACTGAAGACTCTTCTTGCAAATGAAGTTATACTTAGATTCACAATAGCCATCATCCATGTCGCCGGCTGGGAACAAGCATGCACAATCCTGTTTATTGTGATAATCGTCCGGTTGACCTGGTTGCCAGTTCTGGTACACCTCAGACGCGGCTTTCCCTAGCAAAGAAAATTGAATACTTAATTTAAAAAAAATGTGGTTAGTGTAGCACGTTTTCGTTTAGATTTGGTTGTCAACTATACATACCGTTAAAACAATGTTTTACCTACCTTCCTTTTTTTCTTAGGTACCTACTGTTTACATAGTTAACTGTTTAATGAAAATAAATGGTACATCCATAATACAAAGGCTCTTAAAAATCAAAACCCTCATTGAATTTTTTTTTTTTACTAATAAATATAGAAATGATATTAATATTACTAGAATACAATAGAAATGATATTAATATTACTAGAATACAAGAGTTGACAGAAACAGTATAAAATACTGTTTCTGTAAACTATTGTATTTCTAGTAATTGTAATAACATTTCTACAGAGACCTACACCCTAATTGCGAAACGCACAATTTATCAGAATCTGAATGGGATTGAAGATTATTTCTAAACCAATGCGTCATTTGTTCGAATAAATTGTCGGCTCAGCAACGTAAATAACGCAATGAATGTTGTTTAACTATGAATATTAAACCAATTCTTACCGATAAAAAGTTCCGCAATTTCCCCTCTGCTTAAAATTGATTTTAATGAGGGTTTTGATTTTTAAGAGGCTTTGTATTATGGATGTGTGTCCATATTTTCCCCGTAACTCCTAAACTACTTACTAATCTTATTTTTACAAACGATATCTGAAACCCAATTCTCGTAATTAAAAAGTTCTAAATCTATTTGCATTCTCATTTCGGCGACAATTAAATTTCAAAAAGTGGTCAAGAATATATGGAAACTCGATGAATTTTTGATAGACTGATTCTGAGATCAGACAGTGAACTTTCTTAAAATTACAAGAAATGCCCCCTCTTATATCAAGATCATTAAAATAAGGAGTAACATTCGTAAATAATCACTAGGGTCTGGGATTTGCTCGTAAAGGTTATCGTGACCCTGGCATAGGCGACTGACTGTATTGCGTCGACTGCCGGGAGGACACGGCGCGACATACGCCGGCAGAGTGTGCCGCTTGGGAGGAGCCGCGCCGTGCACTCATCTCAGGAGTAGGTAGTGACTTCTCGCTGCCGGCCGTGGTCGAGTCGATGGTCGGCAGCGAGGAGTCCTGGGATGCGGTGGTATCCTTCTGCGAATCAGTTATGTCGCAGAAGGAGGCTGCGGAAAGGGAGCGGGAGATATCTTCCCCTCACCCAGCCCGCAGCAGGCGCACCGGGCGTCGGCGGAGGGCGGACAACATCCTCTTCCGGCCCCCCTAAATGGGTCCAGGGGCGACGGATCTGGGGACATTCGTCGCCCCCTATTATAACCCGAGATGGTGGCGCGTAGTGTTCCACCGGCGCCTCTGTGTTGTACGGGGGTGGAGTTTAACACCTCACTCCCCCCCTTACGTGAGGAGGCTCGCAAAGGCGGGCCGGCACCAGTCGGGGATTGCGGAAGACGCATTGGTTCCTGTGATCCCCGACATAGGTGTGGGACGGAAGACCGGGGTGGTTTTAGTCAGTAGGGAACGTTCAAGTATTACGTAACGCAATTTGGGGGGGTGGGGGGTCTTGTAAAACGTTACGGTGCGTTACAGGGGTGGGAGGGGGTATTGGAACAACGCGTTACGTAACTTTTTTTATTTTTATAAAAAAACTAGGAAATTAAAATGCCTCAAGTTGGCAACCCTTTTCGTTTATGTTTTACGGGGAATCCCTCACTTGTACGTGATTTTTATTTTGTTTTTTCGTTGTAAGAAATTCAGAGTGTACACGGGATCATATTGTTGTTGTTAGTGTTGATAAAGTGAGTTCATACGGTAATGTCCTCAAAAGAGGGAGATTTGCATCGTAACCTGTTCTTGGCCTATAGAAGCTCTCATGCTAACTTGTCAGCACAACAGTGCCAAAAAAATGCCAACGAAATTTGGAAAACTGCTAAAGAAAAACAAAAAAATAAAGAAAAGTTTGTATTTTTATATGTTATAAGTGATGTTATACAAGGGTTTAAGGTGAAGGCCACAAAAAAGAAAGCAACAATGCTTAGTTATTTTACACAGGTAAGTTTACTGCTAAAATGTATATAAAATACATTTTAAATTTATCTAATATATAAAATTCTCGTGTCACAGTTTTCGTTGCCATACTCCTCCGAAACGGCTTGACCGATTTTGATGAAATTTTTTGTGCTTATCCGGTATCTATGAGAATCGGCCAACATCTATTTTTCATCCCCCTAAATGTTAGGGGTAGTCCACCCCTAAATTTTTTATTTTATTTTTTTGAATTTTTTTAAAACTTTTATTTTATTATGATTGAGCATTGAAAAATACATACAACTCTAAATTTTCATTCTTTTTCACCCGGCAAAACAACGTTTGCTGGGTCAGCTAGTATTATATAAATAACATATCCGTAGGCATATAATATAACCAAACATAGATTTTTCACAAAAGAACTGGTCATAAGTATTATTTATTTTTAGCTACCTATTAAAACATCAAGCACGCCACCAACACCATTGTCATCAAGGCCCAACGTCCCATCGACTTCGCGTACTCTTCTACAAAAACAGGTGCGTATACATGTACACTTTTTAGTACAGTTTGTCTAAGTCTGGATTAATTATAGTATATGAAAATTTTACGCCGATTTTACTTATCTTGTATGGGGCCCAGTCATCAATGTGATCTGGTACACTTCGACCCATCGGGATCTTTTGTGTGATCCCCTTCCACCACCATTTTTTATTGATTCCCATCTGTTGTCGATGAAAACTGGGTCTGACGGCTTAACGTGCTCTCCGAGGCACAGAGTCAGTGAAAAGTATGTACATAAGTTTTCCGAAAAACTCATTGGTACATGCCTGTGCCGGGGATCGCAGCCAGATTCTCGAGATTTAGAGGCAGGCTCACTCCCAACTAGGCTAACCCGACTAGTCGATTTAACTTAATTAAAAAAATGAGATTGACGCTCAAAATGTTTTTATATACGCTTTATTGTTTAACACGTTATTCTGCTTATACAGGGTTAATTTTAAACCACCGGAAACCTCTCGGCCTGTAGTTCCTATCACTAAAAGCAACAATATTTGTTATACGACTTTTGCCTAAACTGGATATTTATCGTAATGTTAAAAAATTTATTACTTTCAGTCATATTTTTCTTACTTCAATTTGGCAAAGCATCATGTGAGGGCAGGGTGAATGCACTTTTGAATAAATATTTTTTGAAAATCAACATCTTTTGTTTATCAAAACATGTTACTTTTAGTGATAGGAATTACGGGCCGAGAGCTTTGTGGTGATTTAAAATACTGTATTTATAATGTGTATTTGTTCTATATCGCATATCTCAATTATACCTATTTTTAATATATTTTCACTTTGTTTATAGGATTCGGATGCTGTATCCACGTGTTCATTTGTTACGGGATCGATTGTTGTAGTCGCTGCAAGAGAGAGCACTGCCGTCAAACGAAAGATGAGCGATACCCATGATCAACGAAGTGAGACTACTGATAAGAAAGTTGTGGACAACTTGGACATCCTGTCTACGGAACCACACACGACTACGATTGTTTTGGACATCACTAAAAATGTTCCAAACAAACCGGCTCAAGAAACTCTTATGAAGAAAATTGGCCTACTTCAACAGAGATTAAATGTTCTTACTGAAGCAAGAGACACTGGTATAGCCAAAGATGATGTACACGAAGAAATAAAAAAACTACGGAAAGAATTAAAAGAAGATGAAAAATGTTTAAAGAAAAAAAGAAACAGTGCCAAGCGTGCAAAAAATTTCGAGCCAAAGAAAAACTTGAGAAAGCAGAACGTCGGAAAAACAATCCTCCTGCAATAAAACCTCGATCTGGCCCTGGGTTGGCCTTTGGTTGACTCGCAACCTGCTCTCCTGGAGACCATTATTAATATTGCCATTCATGGCAGTGCTGCTGATGAACGCCGCCGAACAGAAATGATTAGTAGTTCTCTCACCCTTTCCGACCTGCACGAGAGGTTGTTGTTGATGGGATTCCAAATTTCTCGAAGCGGTACATATCTTCATTTACTCCCACGCGCTTCTAACACTCAAGAGGGAAGAAGGCATGTTCGCACCGTACCCGTAAAGTTAGCAAGACCACAAACCGAGATACACAAAAAGCACGAGGACGGGGAATTCTGCACTGCTACAATCAGATCCTTGGAATCTCTCGCGTCGCTTCTGGGACCGCAGCAAGTATTTGTTCTCTCTCAAGACGATAAGGCCCGTGTATCAATAGGTTTATCGGCAGTGAAAAGTCAGAGCCCTCTATTAATGCATATGGAATACAGAGCACTTCTACCTGACCATGACTGGGTCGTAGCAGAGCGGCACAAACTTATTCCTTCTGTATACGCCGGCGTCAACGTGGATCCTGACGGTTTTGGTAAGGAAGAAGCTGTTGGTTACAGCGGGCCGACACACATATCCATAAGGAGTGGGAAACACGCATCCTCCACAGCGAACACCCATGCTTATGATTTCGAATCACTTTTATCAGTGTCTGCATTCAAACCCTTAATGATGACAGAATCAAACACCGTAAAGCCAGTGATCATCATCTTTGTAGATGGTGGGCCGGACGAAAATCCGCGATATCGGAAAGTCAAGAACTTTGCCATTCAACACTTCAAAAAATACAACCTGGACGCTCTGTTCATAGCGACTAATGCTCCTGGGCGGATTGCATACAACCGAGTTGAGCGACGCATGGCCTCCCTCAGCAAACGACTGTCAGGAGTCATCCTGCCGCATGAACATTTTGGTTCTCATCTCGACGACAAAGGAATTACTGTTGATGATGATTTGGAAAAACGCAATTTTCAACACGCTAGGGAAACACTTGCTAAGGTCTGGAGTGAAATGAAAATTGACGACTACGATGTTTCGGCGGAATATAGAAAGCCTGAAGATAGCTTGCAGGATCCAGCAGAATCTAATCTGGCGTGGTATAGTGCTCACGTCCGCGAATCGCAATATTTGTTGCAAGTGTTTAAATGCGCGGGCGAATCCTGCTGTTTCCGCTCGAGGAGTGCATTGAAATCTGTCTTTCCGGATACTTTCTTGCCGCCACCCTGCCCAATCCTTCAAACCCCAAGCCAGCTCATGGTACCCAGTCAGCTAGACAAAGGATCATGCAAGTTTTCACCACTTCTTGTGAGGTTATCCGTTGATCTGTCGCCTCCTCTAGAAGGGTTTAAGCAAATGCCTTACGATTTCTTTTGCCCATCGGTACAATCCGATCTCAAAAACAGAACATGTGCAACTTGTGAGATCTATTTCACATCCCACAAGAGTGTGCAAACGCACAGTCGTTACGTGCACGGCAAGACTGTCCATGACCATCGTGAAAATAGAGTACGGCCACAGCGACTTGCTGCCAGAAGGGCAAATGAGCTTCTCTGCATTGTGCGCCACAGTGAAGCGTTGTCTGAGGATGCCGATTGGCTCGACGAAGACGAAGTTGATGCTAGTAATTTAACAATTCCGGAACCCTCTTCATCTGCTCTCCGGTTGCCAGTTATGAAAGAGTCTGAGTGGCTGGCAAACCCATGGACAGAGGAGCAGTAATCGCAATTAAATTGTTTTTTTTTTTAATACCTTATTATTTCATTTATATGGCTAAATAAATAACATATAACTTAAAAATCTGTTTTTTTTTTTTTTTGTTTATTATTATTGCAAACGCGATCAAACAATAACAAAGGTATTTTAGCGCCTTTCCGGTACTTTGCGCAACATAATAATTGTGATTTTTAGGTTAAAATGGTCACTTAGATGTTACGTAACATTAGGAAGGGGGGAGGGGGGGTACAGAAAAATGTTACGATGCGTTACAAGGGGGGGAGGGAGGGTCTAAAATCTACAAAAAATGCGTTACGTAATACTTGAACGCTCCCAGTAAGAGTCGTAAAAGTCTGACACGGCTCGGCCCAGAGCGGGAGAAGTCATTTGATAAATTCCCACAAAAAAAAAAAACATTACGAAGTAAAAAATAACTTTAATTTCGGAATTCGGTGTGTTAGGATCTGTATTGAAGGTTTTTTTGCCACCGACTTCCGAAATTAAAGTTATTTTTTACTTTTTTAAGGAAGTCGGTTTTCATTTTTTTGTAAAAAGTTTTTATTTTTAACCGACTTCAAAAAGGAGGAGGTTCTCAATTCGGATGTTTATATGTTTTTTTTAAAATGTATGTTCGGCCATAACTCCATCATATATAGACGGATTTGCAAAATTCTTTTTTTGTTCGAAAGGGGTTTATTTCGAAACGGTCCCATATAATTTTCATATAGATCTGATGATGAGTTCGGGAGACAGACAGCGGAACTCTTTAAAAAGTGACAGCAAATCAACCGCGATTTCAGCTATCGCATAAATATGAATTGTTTGTTTGGAATTAGTGCAGGGTGAATACCACAACTAAAAATTTAAAAATAAAAACTTTTTTACAAAAAAAACAACCGACTTCCTTAAAAACACTACAATGTGAAAAATTACTTTAATTTCGGAAGTCGGTGGCAAAAAAACCATAAATACAGATCCTAAGACACCGACTTCCGAAATTAAAGTTATTTTTCACTTTGTAGTGTTTTTAAGGAAGTCGGTTGTTTTTTTTTACTTTTTAGTTATGGTAGATACCCCGCACTAATCTAATCGCGTTATTCGTTCATCTGTCGCGCAAATACTTAATGCAAATTTGAGACTTAGATGGTTTTCACATGGACCCCATTGTCCAAATGGAACCAAATTACCAGCTTTCAAATAAATAAAAAATCATCGAAATCGGTTCACCCAGTCAAAAGTTATGAGCATAACTCCTCCTTTTTTGAAGTCGGTTAAAAAAGAAACCGACTGTACTATTCTTTGCCTTATTTATAATGGATTGCACATAACTAAACGAAGAAAATACTGGAATTAAATGCGTACCGTCAATAGTCTCAAATAGTCCTTCAACCAGTATGTCTGACATTCCCATAAATACCACCCCTATTTCAGGCCTGGTAGAGTTCCAAAACGAAATCACAGCTTCAGCTTCATCGTAGTCGTCTGGGTAGAACAAACTGGCTCCTTCCAGAGCGCATATTCGCTTCGCCTCAGCCCACATTTGTTTTCTCGTGTGGATCTTATAGAAACTTTCCGATGCTTCTATATAAGTGTAATCGTTCCGGAAAAACTTTTTATCTTTTTGTCCATCTACAAAAAAGCAAATATAGTCACGTCACATCACATTGAATTTTATTATTCATAATTTCAGCCGAAAGACGTCCACTGCTGGAGATAGGCCTCCCCCAATTTAGGCGGGGTTTACCATAATCGCCACGCTTGGCAGGCGGGTTGGGTTGGCGATCGCAGTATAGTGGTAAAATGTACAGAGAAAGCTGCTGCCCATTCTCTAGTAAGTCTCTTAGTCCCTTGGTGCCGTGTGGTGCCAGAGTTAAAGAAAAGCACTAGAGTCATTCGGGTCAAGAGCACGCACTTTACCTTTCTCAACCACACCGATACAAAAATAATAGATTTTTAGGAATAAGGTATTGACATTTAGATAGCTTACTTATTGCTTTAGTTAAAACATATATTTGTAAACTGGCTTTGTACATAGTTTTCTTAGAATCAGTTAATAATGACCATCTGGCAGAATGCGTACTCTTGGCCCATAATGCGGGTAACGGTACGCAGCCCGGCGGGTAAAAGTTCGCATACGGGGTAAGTAAACGCAATGAGAATAATTGTAGGAAGTAATGTAAAAATAATCAATTCAAGATGTCTTTTAATAAATCTATTAATTATCCAACGTGAAAAAAAATCAAACTCAAAATTACTTTTTGCTAATGTAATATAAAAAAAAAAAATCTTATGTAATCATACAGCCTTAAGGATCATTGGAGATCAGTTAGGTATATGGTATTTGGAACCTAAACAATAATTAAGTAAGTATAGAGATCATGGCATTTTAAAGATAATTCTATATCTACTCAACAAGTTCAGACTTAATTCTTAAAATTAGGTAGATATACTACCTAATTAGTATAAAATTTAAATCAATAAAATAATAGAAACATGGTAATGCTGAATAGAAACAGAAACATAAATAATTAGACTGACTAAGATCCATCACAAAAGTCACACGTAAAAGCTCCTCCTACATAAGCTGTGCATTCTTCGTGAAACCATTTTTTGCACGTAGAGCACTGGATCCAATCCTCAGTAGGCGGATCATCATATTTTTCTTTGCAGATGGGGCAGTAAATAGATTCTTTATTCCTGGTTATTTTACGCTTTTTCTTATTACATAATTTCGGACCACATATTTCAATGCTATTAGGATTTTTCTTCTTTTTCTTGCTATTCCGGTTGGTTCCCGATGGTCCCGGTTGTGAATCTAAGTTTATTGGTTTTATGCGCTTTCGAGACTTGTTTTCCTCTTCCTTGCGTTTCTCTTCTAACTGATTTTTATAGGGGGTTCCTGTAACAATTGTGAGAGAGAGAAAGAGGAGAAGGAGAGGAGAGGAGGTTTGTAAGAGTACGCGTGCGTACTCTTGACCCCGTTCTCTTACCCCACAGGACTCATTTTTGAATTCCGCACCGAAGCATACATGAGTTCGAAAAATAACCTAAAATTATTACTCGGTATGGATAGCTTATTAATGATATTACAACGATAAATAGTACTTACCACGATTATCTAGTGCTCAGGGAGGATATAAACTTTTCCGTAACACAAAAAACTAAGTCAGAATCAGCTAAAATCACACTTTTTTGGTTTTTTTTCAATAATGACGCAGCGCAGCCACTAACAGCTTGGCTTCAATATGGCCGCTCGCTCGCCACTGATTTCGTCATACATGCGCCCCCTGTCCATTCATTCCCCCCGGAGATCTTAGCATTGCGTTCTCTTACCCGATGCGGGCTGTTACCCCGAATGACTCTATCCCATTTCTTCGGTGTCGTAAGAGGCGATATTATTATTCAGATCTGTTAATTTTTATTGACTGTCCGCGATCATTGAGTTTCAATTCAAATACAAAACAGCGACTGTACTCACATGACAAATCCGATAAAAAGTACACAACAATAAACACTAACACAGTTTTAGAAAACATTTTTGGCATATGACAATTTAAGTGAACGCTATCAATGAAATTAAGCTTATTCTGACCGTCTTTATAGCTTCGTAATGACTGTTATTATCTTTTTGTCAAGTGTCAACATTAACAATCGGGTATCTAAATTGTGAGATCGACTGACGTTGGGCTCTTCGCGGAACGTTATCTGCAAAATAATGACAGTTTACTTATCCATTTGACCTGAATGGACTTCTGTTATCAGCTAAAGATGACCAACTAGAAGAAAGTCAACTCGCTAAGATATCCCATAATCAGCCAATAATGTTTCCACTGCTGGGACTCAGGCCTCCTCTCTGTAAGTGGGAGTGGGCGATAATCCACCACGCGAGCTCTGTATCTCTGATGCTCTCTGTGATCTGTGTCGCGGAATGACGGATGTCACATGTCTCCGAAGTTTTGGTTCTAGGACATGGTAAATATCAAAACGGCTGGTTGACACTTCTCATGACCCAAGGGCTGGTTTTTATTTCGGCCAACGGCTAAGCATTGCTATACAGCGTGGTAATGCCGTCAGTCTCTTGGGTACATTGCAGGATGAATTTTTCGACGCTTTATTTTAGTTCGAGTTTTGGTTAAGTTAATATATTATGTTGTTATTTCTATAAAAAATAAAAACGACAAATGGTGGTTTTCCTCACGATGTGTTCATTCGCCGTTTTGAGAGCAGAGATGATGAAATAGTCTACACAAAGTAAAGTGCCTGCTTGGGCTCGAACCCAAGTCCTACTGGTAGGTCGCGGCTTTTATCACTGGGCCACCATTACTTTAAAATAGCCCGCGAAATTTAAATTATATTTGGTATCATTCTATAATTTATCTACAACACTAGTGGTCGAAATTTAACTATTAGTCAAATAAAACTTAATGTATTTCTAATACATTATTTTAAAAATATTAGCTTTCTGCACCCCTTCTTGTTTAAAAAATAAAGTTTGGAAATACATTCAATTACTTAAAATAACATGGTCGAAGTCGAAGACCGCTGAGCGACTACTAGTACCTATAGATAATTCGCGAATTCCCATCTGTCTATCTAATACAAAGATAGATGTGTATATCTTTTCTATGTATACCAAGGTCATATAAACGATGGCAATCGCACATTACGGTACATTAAATTTTATGCCGTTTCATTTCACTTTGCTTTCCACTTCAATTAACCAGGTGACCCGAGGGATGTTATGTGTTTGCGCTCGTGTGGTCCACTGTACAATTATATTGAGGTCGAAGATTATAGTAGTATGAACACTACCTTAGTCCCTACCTTTAGTTTTTTAACCGACGAAAAAAAACGGAGGAGGTTATCAATTCGACGCGTATTTTTTTTTTGTTTGTTTTTTTTTTATGTATGACCACGCATAACTTTTTACATAGTAGTCAGATTGTGATCATTCTTTTTTTATTGGAAAGGGTATACTCTGAGAGTGGTTCCATATAAATTTGGAAAACAATATCAAACCCTAAGGGTCAGAAAACAGGGGATGATTGATTGTTCACTCACTGATTGTAATGTTTAACCACGCATAACTTTATACAGAGTAATCCGATTTTGATAATTCTTTATTCATTGGATAGGGTAAACCTTGCCAAGTATTATAAGTACATTAAAGCAAAAAATTATAAAATAAAAACTTTTTACCAAAAAATTTAACCGCCGAAAAAACTGAAAAGCAAAAAGTAATAAACCTTAAAATTATGAGTCGGCGCTGGAAAATCAATGAACAAAGATCACTCAAAGCGCCGACTCATAATTTTAAGGTTTATTATTTTTTGCTTTTCAGTTATTTCGGCGGTTATTTGGTAAAAAGTTTTTTTCTACCTTCAAAGAATAGCTAAAAAGTAGAGCTGAAAAAAATAATTAGAATTTCAATTCAAGCCAATCTGTGGTTCATCGGATGCTGCCAGTACCAAGGAAGCACTAGAATAACCCAATTTAGTTTTCCGAAGTCTATTCGATCATCGCGAGCAGACGTGCAGGGTTGCGCCGCGCGCCGCGGTGTTTAGTTAGTTATTTTGAACCGTTTACTCATTTATTATGCTTAACGTGATAAGGATTGAAACAGATGTAACGGAATTTAGTTAAAAAAAAAACCTTTTTATTTCTAGTAGCACAATAACAACCTTCGATACGAATTGTATGCATGTATAAAAAAACAAAACAAATAAGATCTAATGTCAAACGTAAGAGAGTAATTCACACTGACCTCCGTACTAGTAAAAACTGTATCACGGTAGGTCAGTATTCCTTATTATTTTTTTTGGATGGGAATTCATCAAATGACATCTCCCGCTCTGGGCGGAGCGGGAGGGCGTGTCAGACTTTTACTGACTAAACCTACCCGTGTTCCTTCAGTTGCCCATGTGCCAGGGCCACGGTATCTCTTTCGAACAATCACGCGACCCCGGCAGGCATCAGTCCTAGGAGACCCCTTCAGTGCTGCTGACATCTCTTTGAGGCGCGCGTGGAACAATACGCGCTGTCGACCCGAGCCTGGTCCTTACCGGGCGGCGACCTACCCATTGCTCGCCGCCCGCAAGCTCGCGCCTACGGTGGCCGGGAGTCCGCAATTGACTCCCGACGCAGGTCAGTCATTCCTCGTTCTACAATAATCACACATGTTATCAGTGAACATAATATTATAATATATAGTTGCTAATCTACCGTTATCAAACACTGCCGATAATCACCATACAAAGATCTCTCACCGTTCTCTCCTCTCTTTTGTGATATATGTCCAAACTTTCTACGGTCTACAGATGTACTGTTATGAAGTAATTGTGTGTGCTTATCAAAATCAAATCAAATTAATTTTTAATTTATTTCGGGCTACAAAGACCCATATCATAAATACCTTACAGACTAACATACATACAAATAAAAACAATGTAAACATAAAACTATTGTACACGAAGTGACGGCGTCGTGTTGCGCTGCGTGGTGTCGCGTAGCCTTCCGCGGAAACGCCGATACACGACACCCTTCGGCCAAAACTCTTCCTTGAGGAAGGTCTCGATTTGAAGAGTTGGAACTCGCACTACGAAAGACTTGAAGTTCGTGTTATGGCGTGGTTCCAACTTCTCGACCCTCAAGGTCCAGTTAGTCTTCACTCGTACATACTCCACGATCTCCTCAGCCTTCGTGGTGTAATGTAGACGGGACACATAGAGCTGCGTCGTCGGTGTAGCTGGACGCAGCAGCATATTGGGTCCTGCAAGTGCGGTCCCGCACTGGTTCCGACTAGGAGGCTTCCTCCTCTTCTTCCTCTCCACCTTCACGAAGCCATCCTTGTCACACGTGCCTGAAACCGGGCCTAACTGTTTCGAACCCCTGTTGTCAGGTTCACAGCAGCTCTTCTCATCCCCCTTCCTGGTTCGCGACACAGGTTTGTGCGTGGCAACGATACTTATGTATTGCTAAGCTAGGCTATACTTAAATACTGTGTCGCCGATAGTCTAATGGTTATTAATAGTTCCCAAGAGTTCATTAAGGTTTGCCTGTAATGTTTGATCGATATTGCACCCTGCAGTGTTTGATTTTATTGAAGACTAGCTTCTGCCCGCGGCTTCGCCCGCGTGGATGTCGGAAATTAACGCAGGAGGACGTACTACCACGGTAAGATGTGTTAATTCAGGTTATATTATAGATAATAGCTGTTACCCGCGACTTCGTCCGCGTGGTATTTAACAAAAAGTTTTTTCATAAAAACTGTCTTTGAAAACTACGCTGACATACGTCTCAAAATTCACCGTGTTTTTAGTTTTTTTTTAACTATTATTTATTTTTTCTTCAATAAAAGTAGCCTAAGTTACTCCTTGATACATCAGCTATCTGCCAGTGAAAGTTACGTCAAAATCGGTCCGGCCATTTCAGAGATTAGCCGGAACGAACAGACAGACAGACAGACAGACAAAAATTGTAAAAAATGTTGTTTTGGTATATGTACCGTGTATAAATCCATATACACCTAGTAAAAAGTAGTTATTTAAATATTAAAAACAGACACTCCAATTTTATTTATTTGTATAGATGTATAGACTAACTGTGCCCGCGGCTTCGTCAGTGTGGTGTTCGGAAATTATCACACAGGGACGTGCTGCTCAGACAAAAAGTAGTCTATGTTACTCCTTATCATCATTTCAGCCGTAATAGGTCCACTGCTGGACATAAGCTTCCTCCAATTTGGGGGGTTTGCTATAAACCCCACGCTTGCCAGACGGATTGGCGATCGCAGTATGCTGGTAAAATGCATAGAGAACGCTGCTGCCCATTCTCTAGTAAGTCTTTAGTCGCTATTTACGACACCTTCGGCAAGAAATGGGGTGGTACTACTCTTTATGTCCAGCGCCACACGGAACTATATCATCAGCTATCTGCCAGTGAAAGTGCCGTCAAAATCGGTCGAGCAGTTTCTGTTATTAGCCGGAACAAACAGACAGACAGATATTTTTTAGGGTTCCGCACCTCAAAAGGAAAAAGCGGAACCCTTATAGGAACACTTTGTTGTCCGTCCGTCCGTCCGTCCGTCCATCCGTCTGTCAAGAGCCTTTTTCTCAGGAACGCGTGGAGGTATCAAGCTGAAATTTATACCAAATATTCAAGTCTATTGTCCCTTGGAGCTGTGAAAAAATCAAGCTTCTAAGCTAACGCAATCAAAAGATATAGCCGTTTATACCGCAAATTTCCACAAATTTTCGAAACTCGCAAGGGAATCAAAACCTAAAGGGTACTTCCAGTCGATCTAGAATTTTGAAATTTGGTACGAAGCAACGTCTTATAGCACAGATAAAGGAAAAATTGCGAAAACCGTAAATTTTTAGTTAAATCATATAATAAACAGAACAAAACACAGACAGAAATAAAACCAAGCCAAAACTACGACTCGATTGTCGTGATGGGTGAACTTTTACTTATATACCTACAGGTTTGTACGGAACCCTCGGTGCGCGAGTCCGACTCGCACTTGGCCGGTTTTTTTTTTCAATGTAAGTACCGTAAATATTGTCATTTGCATTTAGTCAAAAGCTGTTAATTTGAAATTACAAACAGACACATCAATTTTATTTATTTGTATAAATACTTCTTAAGATGAAAGCGTTAAGGTAATCTGGGAAATTCAAGTTTACTTACGTTTTTTTGCAATTTGCAGGGCAGTGTCAAGTTGTATGTTGATAATAATATGATTTGATACCGTAACAAATTTAGATTTAGAGAATTATAAACATTACAATCCGCAATACAGCTTTATGTTGGAGTTGGCGTGAAATGTCATGAATTCCGGCCCTAGTCATTAAATACGGTAAAATGAACTTTGAGAGTTGTCTTGATGATTTATGTGATTATAATTAGATTAATAAATATTTGTCGTCGCCGTCAATCATATTTAGATCAATAATATAGGCAAATGGAATTTTATGGGCTAATCTGCGCCCTAGAGATGCAAATGTTACGATGTTCGTTTATTTTGTTTTTTTTTTTATATAGGTACCTAATTCTTTGACATAATCTTACATGATTTGAACCTTATGTACTGTTGTAACTGCAACTCTTCATTAGTGGCCTTTGTAGACGTGTTTTATACTCAGATTTGTTACAGGTGTAATGAAACTCAAGTCATTTATTTTAAATCGTATTTTTTTATTATATCGATTAATAGTAATTTTGATATTAAAACATTCAATGGATGAATTGAACGTGCTTACTAGACTTATGGCCGACGCATCTTCTTCCAGATGTGTGGTCATCAATCCGTTAAAATTGTAAGTTTTTTTTCATTGGGTAAATATTTAGGATTTTTTTTTTGTGTTAAAAATATTGTTCGTAATGTTTCACTCAGTTCAGTTTGGTATTTCATTCGATTCATGATTGAGGATTACATTGTGCGGTCATTTATCCTGCATCATGTTGTTACCGAGCTGGGTTTTGACATTAAATCCCTCGTTATGTTTGTTTTAATCCAAAAAATCCCCCCATTTGCATCGCTGATTGATGCAAGCTTACTGGATAATGCATTTTATATCGTGTGTCTGGCTACAAAAAAATATATAATTTATCGTACCGTCGCATATATGAGGAGTATTAGAGTTTGTTTAGTAAATTTTAAATATATGTACATAACATAAAGTCCTTTTTAACCGACTTCAAAAAAAGGAGGAGGATTTTTTTTAAATGTTTGTTAGCTCATAACTTTTGAGTGGGTGAACCGATTTCAAAGATTTTTTTTTTGAAAGCTGATGCTTCCCTAATGGTTCAATTTTAATATGGTTCCATTCGGACAGCAGGATCCATGTGGAAACCTTATAAGTCTTATATTTGCATTAAGTATTGGCGCGACAAATAAACGAATAACGCGATTAGATTAGTGCGGGGTATCTACCATAACTTAAAAGTTAAAAATAAAAACTTTTTACAAAAAAATAAAAACCGACTTCCTTAAAAAAAAACACTACAAAGTCAAAAATAACTTTAATTTCGGAAGTCGGTGGCAAAAAACCCTTAAATACAGATCCAAAGACACCGAATTCCGAAATTAAAGTTATTTTTGACAAGTTTTTTTGAGGCTTTCTGTGTGACCACGGTGTTCTACACTCTACAACGGGACCTTTTGATGACATTTTCAACGTTTAGTTTAGAGAATTGTAATGTTTTATGTGCAAACATATGCCATGTATAATGTTCCCACTGCTGGAACACGGAATGTCCCATAATCCACCGCGTAGGCCCAATGAGTGGTTGTTAGATGTCTCAGGTCTTCGAATAGTTGTGACGAAATAATTTACACAAAAAAAGCCCTTGTCTGGGCTCGAATCTACTACTCGTAAGCCGCGGCCGTTATGTGTATTACTATACAATAGATAGAATAAATTAATAGAACAGATTAATATTAAACCTAAATATCGATGTTTTGTAAAGTCCTCAAAACGTGCAAAGCAAGGGTAATAACAATGAGTTCATTTGAAGATGAAGAACAAGTCTAAAGCCTCAAGTTATCGATAGGCAATCCACAATTACCACCCCTCGAAGCTCCCGACCTTCAGTAGTCCCTGTATAATTGACCGATCTTCCTATCTATTAATAATATCCCATTGTTTATAACATGGTCTCGTTCAATGCCAACCAGTTATGCCAGCTCATTGGCTACGACGTGCGACAAAGGTCAACTCAAGCGGACGTGTAATCGTAAGCACCTAATTTGATGGAAAACTTAAACAAACGCTTGTTTATGTGTATATGTACCTATATGTATGTATGTGTGTCAGGTGGGTGTTCGGGCGGTCATGGTTTTATTTTTTTCGATTAAACTCTTGTCTCGCGACAATGTATTTGTAATGTTACTGTGTGAATGGTGTGATCAGTGCACCTACTCTTTTATTAAAATTGGAGTTACCGCGAATACTTGCTATTATTTGTTAGGACTCGACATTTTATTGTTATCCGTCGAATACCAAATAATACCTGGTATTTTTCGATATTCGGCAAGAAGTTATTTTAAATAAAAAAATACTTAATCAACAAAAAAAAAAAAACAGTCTTAAACGACGAGTTATTCCCCGTAAAATAGGTCCACCAAAAGGGTTACTACCATAAAAAAAAGTTAAATCAGTATATGAGACTGATTTCTTTAACTTCATTGTTTTCTTTTCTCGTAACCTTAGATTTTTTTTAGATTACAGTACCTACTTAATAAGTAAATTGTTGTTAAGTTCAACACTACTACGTGTACAAGCATGGTATTATTATTTTGATGATAACGAAATTTTTTTTTATTCCATTTTTTAAGTCGATTAATAATGGCGAGTTATTCGAATATTCGCCATAGGGAATGACGATTAATCGGTATTCGACTATTCGCGGCATCTCTAATTAAAATTTAGGTATTAAGTATTCTATTGTGATAAATCTGGAATCTAGACAGAATATACATCGATGGGTTGTGATTAGGTACTCGTCAGTGATTTTAGTTTGTTGTGTTTAGGTTGTTCGTTAATTTATTCCTCAACTGCTAAAACAGGTGTTTACCATAAAAAAACAATCCCTATTTCCCATTATACAGGTAGTTTGAATTAAATAAACTTCAGGCAACTATCACAGAATATACACAAATGTTTACCTGTCTGTTTATCGCTGTATCTATTACCCTTTTCAATAAGACGACCGTTCCGAACTAAAAAGGTTTTAGCAATGACGGCAAAGGTTTAACTGCAATCCCATCAAGGAAAGAGGAATGAAACTAACTTTGTTTTTATACTTGTTCTTGCATTAAAAGTTGACCGCTGGCGGGCCGCCCTTAAATTAATTATTCAGTGTTTTCAAGTAATGCTTGGCTGTACAAGTTGAGTATTAATTACGGTCTAATAAACAACGGCGTCTCACCGTAATGTAATCAGTAAACTTTGTTAAATTATTTCTTTGTTTCTTTGAAAGAAGTAGGCATTTTTTTTTTGCTTGAGATGTTCTGCTGGTTATGACAAAGGGCAAGAACAAATACTTTTGTTACTTGAACTATAACAAAAATCTTCTTTGAAGATTGAGATAAAAATTAAGTAATAATTTCTAGCTCTATGTATGTGTGAAACAACAAAATAGTCTCATATGAATGTCGTGGTTGTATGCCATTTTTCCCTAAAGCTTATGACGGTTTACTACTGTTAGAATTTATTGTTTAGGTGGCATACGACCACATATTTTCTTTTTTCATACTTTTTAGAGCGTGATTTTTCAGTAATCGAGTTTGAGGTTTTGAACTTACTTTTTCTATACATTATTTTGGGATCAATCCAAAATATATTACATATTATTGAAATGTGCTTATTAAGCCCATTCATTTGATACCCAACTTGGCAAAAATGTCCTTGAGGGCACCATTATAAATTTAATGTGACGTATCCGACAAATTAGACTTAGTAGACGATAGCTTATTACTAGCGGACGATCAAGACGCTACCAACGACACCTCATATTTTGTCAAATTATGGTAAGTAGTTAAGAAGTTATGAGGAAACCTGTAAACATACATACGTACTGGACAAAATCATAATCCTCCTTATTGCTTTGCCGTAGTTGGGTAAAAGTTAAGTAAGGATTTCTAGCTCTATGGATGTGTGAAAGTAGTGAAATCCTGATGGATACCTGAATGATGACACCCTGCCAGTACGAACTGCGATGTCCATAGCCTGCTGTGTCACTATGAAACGTGATTTCAGTTAGATCATTGGCACTATAGAGACTTGCCACACTTCGGTAGCAGTCACAGATTCACAAAGCGAAAAACTTTTGGATGGAAAACAAAATGCGGCCTATTTTTACATAGAAGTACCTTAAATAGGCCGTGCTCCCATAAAAGTGCTGTGGAAGTGTGTTGGTGGCTGTATGTTGGCTACTCCATCAAAACAAGGTACTTCATAAAGTTTTTTTTATGACGTATATAAATTCTGCACGCTGTTCCACCATATCTTACCTATATGCATGCATCAAACCTAATTTATACACGGAATAAAAACCGAGTATATTTATGTATCTAGATTACCTTTTTTGAGCTAGGTAAAGGACAGATACACATCTATAAACTTGGCTTGGATGTCTTAGTCAATCCCTTTGTTGAGTAACAAGAGGAATTTTCCGCTCTTTTACCAAGTTATCTCAATTTAATATAGTCAAAAGAAGATCTCGAACCAGGTAGAAGCTGTAACAGATCACCAGGCCCAATCTCTTTACGTTATGAAGGCGGAAATTAAACTTTGTTGCAAGTTACGAGCTGGGAACATTTTGAAAGTGGGTAATAACTTGCGAAGGATAGTATGATGATAGTCAGGTCTATGTAGAAAGGCAGGTTATTGTGCTTCAAATATTTGGGATTTGTGTCACTTTTGTGAATTTTACGCAATGGTTGCCACTGTGTGGCTTCAGAAACCTTTTTGCAAACCGCGTTATACAGGTACCTTCTTATGTATTTACATAATACAATGTATTTATGCATGGCATAGAGTATTTGTGTCTATAATGAAAATGTATATAGGACAGGTCCTGGTTTTTCTAGACAAAGAAGGTGTTTCAATAAAAATATATCTTGAAAATGTTTTCTCAAGTATCTTCTGGCACCAAATCGTCGTATCGTATACCGTTACCGCAAAGTACAGAATTATTATATTTATAACGACAACAGAACGTCTCGGTGGTGTAATATCTTTTTCGTGCAACCCTTTGAGTTGATAATGGCATCGTTTTATCATGGCGCCGCGTAACGTTTTAAATTAGTCCCACCTCCCCAATTCGGGTGGGCCCTGTTTATACGTCCTATAAACGTTAATGTTTAGCAACAACATGTATTCGGCGGCTTAGGAAATATGCTGGTCGGTGGACATCAATCTCTAGGGATTTGTCGACTTACGGCATGTCCTTATTAAGCTAGTTACAGTAAACTGTAACGGACTTACTTATCGCTACATATTTTTTCGTCGTAACTTGTACACGTACGTGTCTGGCTGTAACGAGCGCGTCTAATTTGGGTCGCCCTGTATTTACATAGGATAGTATGATCACTAGTTTCTCAGAAATTGTTTTAAGTTGCTAATCCAGGCTTACGAGGAACGCGACGCTGGTTTGATCTAAAACCTAAGATAAGTCTAACATAATCTAACAACTCTAACATGAAGAGCGGAAAGTCGGAATTGTGTTTGTAATTTATGTGAACGGCCACCATAACCCAGTCCGCTGCCAAACTTTCTATGAAATACGAACGAGGGGACAAAGATGCTAAGCAGAAAGAGTTTGTAATACATTTTTTGCATTGTTAATGAAGAGGACTGTCCCTGGAGGACTGAGATGGTCTAAATCCTTAACTTTGTTAACATAAATGTATATTGGCTGGAAGAAAAATCTTGTTTGTTTTATTACGATATAAAAATAAGAAGCTAAGCGCTGCACTGTTTGCTGACTGTCTGGGGAATGGAATAGTTATTGGGAGTCGTCAGTTTAGCAACTTTGGCATAAATTAACAATGAACGTTCGAACAAATAGCCCAGATACTTTGAGAGTCTACGAGGGGGAAGTTATGTGCTGATTTTAGATTGGAAGATACAAAGCGTGTAGAAGTTTCTGTTTAATAATAGGATGGGATGAAAAGTCAATCAAAATATTTAATGAAGCGGATGGGATTTCCATTCAGTTACATAACGATGAACGTAGGTATATTGCTTCAGAATCATAGGGGTTAATTGATATCACATTTTTTTATTTCAATTAATTAAAGCAAATACTACAAATAGCGTAGAGTTATCTCAACACTTCTCTACCTTGAATTTGTATCTGTAGATTTATATATATATATATTACTAGCTTCTGCCCGCGGCTTCGCCCGCGTGGATGTCGAAAAATAGCCCACAGGACCGTACTACTGGGATTAAAAGTACCCTATGTGTTAATCCAGGTAAACAATGTGTTATTGCACTGCTTGCTTTGTGTTATCCAAGGAGCAGCACTTGGATTGATAAATGATTGTTGTAGGATAATTAATCTTAAAACCTAACAATAGTGACGGAATATATAACAGAACGGCAAATTACCTACTTGCATGACAAATTTGAAGGCAACTTTAAAGCGCAAATATAAATTCTCTTTATTCCCTGGGATTTTCGAAAAAAATGTCAAATGAAGATTTTACTTAACTTGCTGTTCACAGGGGTTTAAGATTATTAATTTTTTAGTCTATATTTAAAGAATTTCCTTAAATACTACTTATAGGTTCTGCCCTCAGGTGCTAATACAACCAGGCTGCTAGATGAGCTCACTCCCGAGCGGGTCACGTAAAAGTGGGCGAGCGAGAAGAAGTCCCCTCTAAGATTATAACCCGCTGTTTTCAGTGACTGTTCTTTAAGTCTACCCCTGTTAAATTAAGTGTTTTGCCTTGAGATTTATTTATGGTCTTGTCAAAGCAGACTTTGAGGGGAAACTGCACTCTTTTGAACTCAAGGGGTAGTTCGATGGCGTTAGAGGAATCCTCGGAATAAACACAGACTCCTCTCAGGAACAACGTGTCAGTATAGTTGCCTCGATAACATTTCGTTGCAATATTTTCACTTACAACCTGGTGTCATTGCATAATTTTAGCGGGTTTAAATTACGCAGCAACATAACAGCAGGCGTAGCATGAACAATTCTATCTCTATTCTACCAAGAATAGACAAAGTTATTTCTATTCAATTCGACATCTCTTCGGCCCGAGCACGGAGCGACCCGTAAACTCGGGTCTCTATGAAGACAAAGACAGTTATTCTTTCCATAGCAAGAGAGTGGTAACTAATGTAATTAAGGTGGATCCGCTAAGGACTTTTTCATTGAATAGTCATACAGTGTGAATAAACGATCTTTGAGTATTGTATTGATGATTATAATTAATATGATCCTGTAAAAAAAATGTACCCCCAATCGAATCTCCAACTCAAAAGTAGAGAAAAATTGGTCGCCATGGTAGACGTCGTAGAATTTTGTCGCCTGAAGAATAGAAATATCTCCTCTCTTTAGTTTTAACATCGCCGTGCCATTTTGCCTATTCTTCCATCGACAAAACTCGTTTCTATGGTGGTCATGCTACGCGTGCTGGGCGCAAACTCAAAATTTTTAAATGTGCGTTGGGAGCCCGAGAAGCTTCAATGTGTTAAGAAACTAAAGCGGGTAATGTATGACGTCATCGTTGTTTATTACTCGAGTCCACTGATTTATAATTATTTTCAACTCCTTCAAACGATCTCAAAGGAATTCCATTGATGATTGTAGCTTGGTCGTTATGTTTTACTTTAATGTATAAACTAAAGTCGCACTATTGCTCACTGAACGTACAGATTTAGATGTTAGTGCGTAAAGTATTATAGTAGGTATGTGCCCAATTAGTTTTTATTAATAAAGTTACATAGGTATCTATTAAAGAATAGTTAGTGTAGTTACAAACGCGTTTTTTTACATGTCACTTCATGATCATCTGCCTAGCCTTTTCCCAACTATGTTGGACTCGGGTTCCAGTCTAAACGGATGCAGCTGAGTACCAGTATTTTACATGGAGTGACTGCCTAGTTGACCCCCACAACCTAGTTACTGGGTAATACGATACCCCTTGGTAAGACTGGTTGTCAGACTTTCGGGCTTCTGACGACCCGTAACGACGGTCTAATATCTACGAAAGACAGCCGAGATTCCGAGGCACGGAGGGTCTTATTATGTAAAGACGGTCACCCATCTACGGACCAACCGCGGCAAGCGTAGCTTAACTTGAACGATCGACCCGTGCGGCTGTTATATCTTGCAAATATCCCTACTACAACATATTATAAATTTTAATGTGAATGTAAGTTTGTTTGTTACGCTTTCACGCGAAAACTACCGAACCGATCATCATGAAACTTTGTACACATATTCTTGGAAGTATTAGAAGTAACGTAAAATACTTTTCATGAAAAAAAAAAATACGAAAGATAAAATTTGGTACGGGGTAAGTTTGAACCCCAAGAAAGGACATACGCCTATTTTTATTCCGAGATTTCGTCTTCGTCCACGATAACCGTCATTTACGCGGATGAAGTTTACGCGGATGAAGTCGCAGGCCAAAACTTAGTTCATATTAATATCAGTTACATGTGTGATACTTCTTGATACTTTGGTTGAGATTGGACACCTGTGACGACAATGCGCTACGCGGGCTGCCCCGCATGCCATGCGTACGTCTCCCATTCCACGTAGAATTTTCAAAGCCCTATTTGACTCAGTTAGGGGATGATTTTGGAAAAATTGTGATACACGTGTCTCATAATTATACTTCAAGAGTATGTGTAACAATTTTTGTGTTCATCGACCCAGAGAATAAAATGTTTCATAGAAAACTCAACCCCCTATTTCACCCTCTTAGGGACTTCAAAAAACCCTTAGTGGATACCTACTCCTCACAAAGAACACACCCTCCAAATTTCATGTCTCTAGGACCGGTGGTTTAGGCTGTGCGTTGATATATCAGTCAGTCAGTCAGTCACTCAGGACTTTGAATTTTATATATATAGATTGAATAGCCTATTTGTCGAGGAAGGCTTTATACTATATAATATCACGATAGGACCCTACGGAGCCGAGCAAAAAGAAAAAGTCACAAATACGAAGACCTCGCCCAGGCAGGCGATTCGATGCGACGGGGAGGGTCGGGGAGCAAGAAATTGTATGCGGACAAAGTCGCGGGCAGGAGCTAGTCGTGAATATTACTAATATCTGGGTAGATTTTAACTATTAGCTCTTCTATAATGGTCAGAATTGTGCCTAACTCTGTAGGTAGAATTAGTTTATTATCCACATCTTCGAAGCCCTATTTGACTATGTAAGGGGATGATTTTGGAAAAACTGTGATACACGTATCTCATAACTATAATTGAAGAGTATGTGTACCAATTTTTGTGTCAATCGACCCACAGAATAAAAAGTTTCACAGAAAATTCAACCCCCCATTTCACCCTCTTAGGGGTGGAATTCCCAAAAATCCTTTCTTAGTGGATACTTACTCTTCACAAAGAACACACCCTCCAAGTTTCATGTCTCTAGGACCAGCGGTTTGGGCTGTGTGTTGATATATCAACAGTCAGTCAGTCAGTCAGTCA
The DNA here is from genome assembly GCA_947507805.1 of Aporophyla nigra. Classification (NCBI taxonomy): domain Eukaryota; kingdom Metazoa; phylum Arthropoda; class Insecta; order Lepidoptera; family Noctuidae; genus Aporophyla; species Aporophyla nigra. Next base: position 10,232,069 of record OX382298.1, on the reverse strand, counting down.
GTTTCTCCTTTTATACATATAGATAAGTATGTATTATAGCAAATATGTATGTGTATAATTAGTTTAAAACCTATTTTAGTACTAGTGTTTTTCTCTTATTTATAATTCATTATTATACATTTTTCACTATTGTTCCTCTCAAACAAAGCACCTGCCATGTAATCTCTTCACCACCCTTGGTTGACTGGTAGAGAATGCCTAAGGCATTAAGTCCGCCTTTGTACCTTTTTTTTTGTGTGCGAAAAGTTTAAATAAATAAATACTATATTTAGTTGATCCTGTAGTAAATTCTTGCTGTGGTTTGTGGTCTTGTTCTTTCATACTAAACTGTGATAACCAAACCGCAGCTGGACCGAATAACATCACCCAGGCAGGACACAAACTAAATTATCATTGAATTCAATACCAAAATTATGAAACAGAAATCATAAAATAATATTAATATTGTCACCGTAACACAATTGTTACGACAGAAATAAAATTATAACGGTGCGGCAGCGGTCCTCGGGACTCGCGTCCGGGTTGTCCGGGTTGTCCGACTGTCCGGTCCGTTCGTAGTGTCCGGGTGAGATTCGATTATTGGATCACTCGTTAATTAACTCTTGTGCATACAATCACGGCCCGGCTTGTTATGTATTTACTATTTACATAATCGATGGCTATGTATCGGTGTGTTTTAATTCTGGGTTATGTTATCCTATGTGTTCATTTGTTTTGGTAAATTAATTAAACATTAATTTGAGTGGTGTAAAGGTGCGTCCAATAAGTTGATAACTTTAAATTGGCAATTAAAATAATTGTTTTTAATTGAAGAAACTTATATAGCAATGGAAAATGTTTATAGCAAGTATGATTCTGAATAAGAGTTAAAATCCTCAGAAAATGCTCACTAAGTTAAGCAAAGATACTCACATTAATGTGAAAGCGTTTGTCAGAACAAAATGGGTAATTAAAATGTTATTACTGGTTCAACACGTAATACAATAGTGACAGCATATCATGAAAATATCTCTAAAATCCCGTACACAAATTAGACGACACTCTAAAAATAATTACGTGTACTCTAAACGCTATATATCTATAGGTCACAAGAGCGTAACCCTCTAAAAGCGAGCGCCAAGAAAAGGCACATTCACGTTGCGTGCAGTCCATAATTTCCATAGTCATGCACACTCCTACCGTAAACACATAGTCATTATAACGAACTCGAAGTCGCACGGACTCGCGAACTCGTACGAACTTCCTTTAATTAACCCTACACTGGCTTGGACGTACATGTGTGTAATTAAAGCGCCTAGATATCTTGGTTTGAGTGTTTTAGGCCCCGCACTGACGATAACGTTGTTAAATTGGAACTAGTTAGTAGCAATAGAGGGTTGAGTAATGACTTTTGGATTATGTATGTATGATTGTTATTGTGGTCTGTAATTATTATGTTCGTAGATGAAGGTTTAATATTGATTGCTATACATGATTGTAGGGGAGGTATTACTGTAATCAATGTAGGTAATCTACTTAATATACTTGAGATGTTTTGGAAATAATTGTCTTTTCAGAAAATGGCTTAGAAAGTCTAACTGTATTTTGATTTAAAAGTTGTATTGTACATATAATAAAATGCAAATTGTAAGAATTATGTGCTGGATATCCGTATCCGTATCCGCGGATATCCAAGTGAGAAGAAAGATCCGTATCCGTTACTTTTTTGGTGGATCTTATTAATTTGCATTACAGAGATGAAATTTTGTGAAATACGTGATTAAGTAGCAGTGAAAAACAATTAAATTCCATTCAGATTATTTTTATTTCTTAAAATCAAATATTTAGTGACTAAACCTTTGAACAAAACAAAAGAAAGACCCCAATTTCGACTTGCATTGGGTCTTTCTTTTGTTTTGTTCTGTCCAGCAAAACGTCAAGTAGCGTCAACTCTCGTTTGAAAGTCACTCACATCTACACCAATAAGGTAAGAAAGTTAAAATTATCCGTATCCGCGGATCTTGACACCAAATGTGTATATTCGAATCCGTATCCGCGGAAAACATTTTTGACGATCCTTCAAATCACTAGTAAGTATGTGGAGATATGACTCAAGTGCCTGAATATAGCTAGATTGTTAGAAAATTCCTGGCCCGAAATAAGAAAATACAAATACTGATCAATGTTTTGCTCTTCAACGTTCCGTTACTAAAACCCGATTCCTATAGACGTATAATGAATCCCAGAAGACGGTAGATACATTACCATTACGAGGAATATCATCTTGATGGGTTTGTTAATAGAATGCAATTAATAAGGCGTCTCTCGGTGCCTTGCGCCCGAAGTGTACACACGGCTCCACATCAAGCTATACATTTCCAGTTTTAACTGACCTCGTATGGTATAGGATTTTCGTGAAATGAGAGGTCAGCTTATACTGGAAATGTATAGTTTGATCTGTAGCCGTGCGTACACTGCATGCAGGTTGTATGGAAGGAGGTTCTTTTTGAATAGAATGGAGCTGGGTCGTATTCACTGGCAGAAGTGTACAGTATTGTTACTTCTTGGAATAGGTGTGCTAGTGTTGCTTCTATTCAGTCTCGAGGGTCTATTGCGGTGTTGTGGTGTACCGAAATAAAGGAAATACATGCAGTGTGGGAACATTGAATGTTTTGTGTGTTCGTAGTACCGAAATCGCATTTTAGTTATCGTTACTTACGAAATCTTTGTTTAGGGTACAGACGCCAGCCCGTCAAGGTACCTGAAACTATCAAATTTTTTCAATCAATCTTAAACCTACCGTTAAAGTTGAAAACCTATTAAATAAATTTGACAGATGTACTGTACTAAGTTAAATAAATTAAACAGTTTAAGGTGGAAGCTGTCAGGGTGGGCTACAAAAATAAAATATTCTTAGGTTTTTGCAATTTGTAGGTCAGTCACTTTTTCATGAAATAATCATTCAATAGAATTAAATGAACTTAGGGGGTTTTATTGATGATTTTAATGTTGATAATTATGTAAATACATATATTTTACCGTTGCGAAATATATTACAAAAAACGTAAGACAAATTTCGCGGGGTACCCTTGGGGTAGGTACTTTTAAGGAGTCAGGTATAGTTAGAATTCCTGGAAAATACTCGAGAGGCGAGGGTAGCTTGGCGGCAGCTGAAAATGGCTTCAGATGCAGGAAAAAAGCGCAGGAAGGTGAACTATATGGCCCAGGAATAGACGACTCTATGTAAGTTACAAAAAAAAAAAAACAAAACTTTAAACTCATTTTTCTGGAAACCATGTTTTCGAAGTCGGTGATCACTGTAACTCGAGAACGGCTTTACCGATCGAGTTGAAATTTATATCACTTCTTCTATACATAGTTGTCCTCCAGATGAACGAAGGAATTTTTTTTGGGACAATTTTTTTTTTATTGTTGTAAATGTACGTGAAATTTTGGTCAAAACAACACTTTTAAATTTCAACGTCCGCCATTTTGTGAAAAATTAAAATTATTCAAAACCCTTCGTTCAACGGGTTCAACCGGAGCATTATATCATTAACTAAAGATCCCCCTCTGTTTTGTTGGTTTCAGATAATTCGTTGCAGCGCGAGAGTGATCACCGCAAAACCTGTTTTTTTTTGCAGCGTCTTCGGCCATCGATACGTGTCGGCTTATTTTGGAAAACATTTCTTTAAAAAAGTTGTTATGTTTACATGAAATATATATATCTTTTAAACGGAAGAACTTTTGTTGTAAATTATTTTATCGAATGGCCAAAAAAAAAAACGAAAAAAGGCCTTTTTTAACGTTCTAACTAGACCTGACTTCTTAAAAGGTCCTCTACACTGGCGCAATGCGACCCTAATAGATCTATTTCCATAAAGTTTTCATGGAAATTGTTTTATTAGACTAGTGTTGCGTTTGTCTGCGGGAGCCTTCAAAGATTTATTTCACAAATATAACAAAAACATATACAATATTTCATAAACCTTCTATCGTTCAAATAGGACTTTGCCGTTTGCCGTCTTTATGTAAAATATAGACACTTCTAACAATATCGACTTGAGCCCCATCGACCGCAGCTGATATGTTATTCCAAACTACGTCACGATACGTCTAGCCATTCCTAGGCCTTGTATCACACTCGCTTAAGTAGTTCATGTCTAGGTTTTGACTTACTCGTGGGAGCATACTAGCGCCGAGGTAATAATGTTCTGCCTGTTTCAGACCTGAATAATTATAGGTAATGTACTAGTTCTGGACCCTGTTAGCAAGTTATGATGTAAGTTTCGAGGGCCTACCTGTTTTAGAATAGTTAAACATTTCTGTTATTCATTAATTATGATTAATTATGTTCCTTCTTGTTCCCGGCGGTATAAGGTAACTAAGCAACTAACGGACGGGATTGCTGAAAATGTTATTGTGAAAATACAAAAATATTTTTCGTTTGTAGGTACGGAATCCTCGGTGTGCAAGTCCGACTTGCACTTTGCTGTTTTTTTTTAATATGAAGAATAGATGAGAAGTGTGACGTCTTGTTATTTTTAATTAGATTTAGATAAATAAGCTACGAGTTAAGAGGCCGAGCACGAAATTTTATAGATTTTTCTGATTTACGTGGTTTTATAGACGAGATTTTACGGTTAAAATATTAGGTTGGGGAAAAAGTCTTTTCGCATTATAGTATGTATGAACTTGTAATAAAATCTCTTTGGCTATACTATTTGTATCTGGCTGGTTTTGGTATCATTGAAAGTTTAAATTTTAAAGAACATAATTCCAAATTCAAATTAGGAAAATGTGTGATTTTCATTTGTTTTTCGTACCGTCAAGATGAGTGAATCTTATGAAGAAATTCGATACATTTTAAAATTTTACTACAAAGAGGTAAAAATGCAACGCAAGCCGCGAAAAAAAATTTGCAATGTTTATGGACCTAGTGTAGTGTCTGTGAGAGTAGCACAAATTTGGTTTAAGCGTTTTCAATCCGGAAATTTTGATGTCAAAGATGCACGTCGCTCTGGTCGCCCTATTACGGATAAAATGGATGCCATTTTTGAAAAAGTGGAGCAAGATCGGCATACCAGTAGTTACGACGTAGCTGAAGAACTGGAAATTGACCACAAAACAGTTTTGGCGCATTTGAAAAAACTGGGTACACAAAAAAGCTCGACATTTGGGTACCTCACGAGCTCACTGAAAGAAACCTAATGAACCGTGTACTCATTTGTGATTCTTTATTACGACGTAATGAAACCGAACCATTTTTGAAGAAGCTGATAACCGGTGATGAAAAGTGGATCACGTATGCCAAGAACGTGCGAAAAAGGTCGTGGTCAAAGGCCGGTCAGGCTTCACAGACTGTGGCGAAACCCGGGTTAACTCGCAACAAGGTGATGCTGTGTGTGTGGTGGGATTGGAATGGCATTATACATTATGAGCTGTTACCACCAGGCAGGACCATCGATTCTGAACTCTACTGCGAACAACTGATGAGATTAAAGCAAGAAGTTGAGAGAAAGTGGCCGGAATTAATCAACAGAAGGGGTGTGGTTTTTCATCATGATAACGCTAGACCTCACACATCTTTAGCCACCCAACAAAAATTAAGAGAGTTTGGCTGGGAGGTGTTAATGCATCCGCCGTATAGTCCTGACCTTGCACCTGTAGATTTCCACTTGTTTCGGTCTCTTCAGAATTCTTTAGGCAGTGTCAGGTTAACATCACGAGGGGACTGCCAAAACCACTTGTCGCGGTATTTTGACCAGAAGTCCCAAAATTTCTATAGCAATGGGATCATGTCCCTACCTACAAGATGGCAAAAAGTTATCGAACAAAATGGTACCTACATACTTTAGTTAAATGTAAATAAACTTTATTAAAAAATGTTTTGAATTTTCTTAAAAAATGCGAAGAAACTTTTTCCCCAACCTATTAGTATGTTTCTATAAGTTTTAATGCATCGTATGAAAGATCTTTTTAATTTTGATCAAATAAATGAGCGACTTTTTATTTTTATCATTTGATTGATTAATCGACTTCAAACCGGCGACACGTTATGTACCTACACGGCATGTAGGCATTAAAGTGATTCGTAAATATGTGTTATTCTAAACCTCTTACGCAAAAATTATAAAACAGTCGCCGGTTTGAAGTCGATTAATCAAAATCAAAGTATAAAAATACATAAGGAGCTCATTCGTTAGGTAGTAGGTAACTGAAACGATCTTTCATGGTGTGCATTAAAACTTATGGGAATGCAGTAGATATTTAAACTGTCAAAGCACACCTGTGAAATCAAGTAAATGGTCTGGTAACAAATGTTTGTAGCAAATACTCCGTCGAAGCTTTTATGAACCATCAAAAATTCCAAAAATATTCATGTGAGTATTAACGCTCTTGTAGTACATATTCACTCATATTATATAGAATACTTATGTAAACCCGTGGGATTCTCATTTAATATTCTGGTGCCTGAGAGGCCATTTAAGCCGTCTGAGCCCGACTATCGATACTAGGATTTAGTCGTTAGAACCTGTGGAAGCTCTGATTATGATTCGCGACGAGAATTTCAATACATCTAATACTTGGTTTAACGATAAACTTAACCGAATTTAAGTAAGAAGGTGATCCTTTTATGGACTATTTCGTTTGCCGAAAAAATCGACAAATTGTGCATATTTTTGTGAATTCTCCGGGTTCATTATTTGAGTAGGTGTACTTTAGATTTCGTAAAACTTCAATTACTAAAACCAAGGCATATAGGTAGGTTGTTGGAAAGTGGAACTTAGTACTGTAGGAGCCCTGACGTTCCTTGTGTCCTGTAAAATCAATGTATGCGTGTAATTTTATAAATTATTACGTTTATGTCACGCTTCTGTTCTTACAGTTCCGCGGCTGTCATTCAAATAATTTCTTCAGAAATAAACAGCCTCTGCTTTGAAGGGTTGTACATGAATGTGATAAAGGCGTTGCGTAGCCTGCTGGTACAACATAAGGTTGCCTTTGGTTTACCAAAGGCATAAAGGCATAAAGGTGGTACTTAATTACAATAAAATACACACCACGAGCTGCCAAGTAGAAAGACTCATTCTGAAAAAGATCTTGAAACCTGATACACGGTGAGATTTAAAAGTTGCTTCAAATTATGTTGCCTGTGGAATACCATAATTTGAAGCAACAATACAAGTTGCGCCTTCTAAACACTGTTTAGACGTTGTAAGTCATGTTTTGCTTCAATTTTAATGCATGCCTCATGTTAAGAAACTTGCGTCATGTAAAAAGGGCTTTGATAAACACCATTGAAACAAACCAACCCAATACAACCCCCATATTTAAATTCTTATTAAATTTCGTGTAAGGCTATTAACGCGACATATTAGAAGGATCACTAAATTCATACAATTAGGCGTTAAGTATCGCGTGTGACGCCGCTCATGGGTTATTAGGGAAACTCGTTCAAGATAAAATGGAAAGCTATTTACCGAATTACGGCAACGCAAAAAGGGCGACGCACGTGTGAACGATTTAATACGTACGGAGTAATAAACATCATAATAAAATTGTAAATATAAGGAACATTTCTGCTACCTTCATTACGTTATGTCATAAATATGGAATGGTCAATGATAGACTAGGCTCGTAAATGGTAATGCTAAATCTTCTAAGGTATCTACTTAATAAAAATCTTAAATTAATTCAGTTATTCATAGGCATGAAATTTTGCACAAGAGTTCCTTATAAAATGAAAGTGAAAAGTAAGGATGGATTTTTGCTAAATAGGACGGAATGAAATTTTGTATTCAAGTTCCTCATTTTTCCAAGGTGCATTTTTCTATACCGTTGGCCATTAAGCTTGTATTGATATAAAATACTATGTTTAAAAATATACAATTTCTGATTTATACCAACATTCGCTATTTAAAAACAGTTTTTTTTGTTATTAGGCAGCGAGTTAGCAACAAAATATAATCCAGCTAACGGACTCATTTTGTGCGAGAAAATATCGAATGTTCACTCAAATCTGCCCGTGTTGAGTGAATAGAGTGAGAGCAGTGGTTGCCCAGTGGTAACGACTTATGAGTAGTAGGTCGTAGGTTCAAACCCAGACAGGCGATTCACTTTGTGTAAATAATTTCATCACTACTGCTCTCAAAACGGTGAAGGAAACCACCGTGAAAAATTCGAAGACTTGTGACATCCACCACCCCGCACTGGGCCTGCGTAGTGGATTACGGCTCACTCCCTCTCACAGAGAGGAGGCCTGTGTCCCAACAGTGGGAACATGATAGGCTAATTATGTGTTATGATTAGTACTATGTTTAATAAACAACATACATTGGGACAGATTCCAATGCCGTAAAGTAATCGGCAGACGGTCCTTTGGTTTTATGGGACCACACTTATACACGAAACACTAAAACTAACACAAAGAAAATGCAGACTGACGGTAACAAATAGTCTTCTTGCAATGGACTATGACATGACGGAAGGTTTATTGGTCTAAGTTAAAACTCAGAGTCCACACATCACACTTACTCACTTACGTACCCTTATCATAAGCACTAACACATCTGACACAAATTAAACCAAAATATACTGTACTCTTTCATTAGTTTTTAATCCTACTGTTAAGTTAAAGAATTTATGTACCTATTTTTTAAGTTAAATAATGTAAGTACCTATTATTAAGTTAAATAATGTAAACGGAACGAAGGAGCCTGGATCTCACAACACAGAGAATCCTAGTGTGAGGTCCAGGAATTCAATCGATTTGACTGTAAACTTGTCTAAATAAATTTATTCTTATTCTTATTCTTATACACAATTTAACATTTGTACGAACATTTGCTATATAAAACACTGTCTTTTTGTTACTACGCAGCGGGCTAGCAACAAAAAAAATATAATCCAGCTGACGCGACGCTCATTTTGTGCGAGCCCAAAATATCGAATGTTCACGCAAATATGCCTGTGTGGAGTAAATAGAAAGGAATTTATGAGGTAATAGTGAGAAGGCGTACTTATCTATATTACCTGGAAGATTTACAAGCAAAACTTTTTTTTTTGTAACTTTCTACAGACCGGAATATACTTTAAGTTTAGTGGCTCAATGATAACCGCCCCTAAGCCACGCTTGATGCGGTTGGTCCGTGGATGGGTGACCAATCATTACGTTTGGGGACCCTTCCATGCCTCGAAAAGCACGATAAGCCATTGGTTCTGGCTGACATTCGTAGATCTTTGCCCACGTTTTTCATATAAACTCTTGAATCACTCTGTCTATTGATGAAAACCGCATCGAAATCCGTTGCGTAGTTTAAAAGATCTAAGCGTACAAACACGAAATTGCGACTTTATTTTGTACTATGTAAAGACACCTATTAATCAACTTTAAACCAACCATCCATGTTATTAGTTTCAATGATTACTAAGAAGAGTATTTTTGCCAAGCTTCAAGTTTATTAACTTAAGGATAACATTTGTAATACAAACCAAATTTCCCCTTTTCACCCTCTTAAAAGTTGAATTCCCAGAAACCTCTTCTTAGTGCTCACCTAGATTACAAAATTAGAAGGAGTGCGCAAAATTTCGCGTTCCTAGTCTCAGTAATTTCAGTTGGGCGAAGAGAAGAAAGTCAGTTTCTCCTTAAATATATTTATATTATTACTAGCTGTGTCAGCGGCTTCGCCCGCGTGGATGTCGGAAGTTATCCCACGGAACGTGCTTCCGGGACAAAAGTAAGACGTTGTAAGTACTGGGACGAAGCCAATGTTACTCCTTATAACATCAGATATCTGCCTGTGGAAGTCCCGTCAAAATCGGTCCCGCTGTTTCGCAGATTAGCCGGGACAAACACAAAGACATACAGTCAGACAAAGGTACTGTATACAAGTTCAGTTCGATTTGGTAAAAAGCTGTTATTTTGACATTACAAACAGACATTTACAATTTTATTTATTTGTATTTATTAATAATTCTCAGTTCTATGGCTAATCTATACTAAAATTTTAAAAAGCGAAAGTAACTTTATCTGTCTGTTACGCTTTCAAGACTAAACCACTGAACCGATTTTGATGAAACCTGGTACGGGATAAGTTTGAACCCCAAGAAAGGCCATAGACCACTTTCCTTCCGCGAAATTTACGCAGAAAAAGTCACGGGCAAAAGCTAGTCGTCTATAAAATTATATAGGCCTTCTCAAACACTCTAAAAAGAGTGTTAATTTACGCAATACACCGAAATTCCCGGAACCATTTCACACGTCCAATTACTATCGAACAGCGACACTATCCGGCCTAGTACACATGTTACCTTCTATGCCAAATTAACAGTATTAAATAAAGGCTATCCTGCGATAAATAGCCGCCTTCCTACCCTCATCCTCTCTAGGCTATTTGGCTATTTCCTTGGCTACTTTATCACCTGCCCTAATGGATGTTAAAGAGACTTATTATTTATTCAGACGCTGTTGTCTAATGTAAACTTGTACCCTGCACTTAGTGTGTGAAAGGGGTGAACTATTTTTTTCTTATGTTGTATTAAAATGGGTACCTACATTTTTAAAGGGCTAAATAGAAGCACACCCAGTTGTGGATATACGGTTTGCTAAAGATACTTACCTATTGCTATAACATGAAAATTCCCAGTGGTAAAAGCCACGACTTACAACTTCTTAGGTTGTAGTCTTAGGTTCGAACCCAGACAGGCGCTACACTTTGTGTACATTATTTTACCATCGCTGCTCTCAAAATGGTAAAGGTAAACATCGTAAGGAAACCGGCATGTCCTAGAACCAAAAATTCGAAGAGATGTGACTTCTGCTAACCCGCACTGTGACCGCGTGGTGGATTACGGCTCACACTCTCCCACAGAGAGGAAGCTTGTGTCCCAGCAGAGGGAACATTATAGGCTGATTATGAACCAAAAATATCTCTGTCTATTTAAAAATATACATATTAAAGTCGAATTTAGTGTCTGTACTGTACGACCGCGTTGTTCTTGTACACTACGCAACAAATATAAAAAAACCGATGCAGGTTTCTCCATCATTTAGAGAATTAATTCCGAGAGATTTATGTGTTTCATACTTTAATATAAAACTTACTGTAATTAAAAATGCGTTGATGCTATGTCAAGTTGTAAGAACCGAAGTAGTTTGACGTCTTCCCTTTATAAAAATAAAGTAGAGGTCATTATTTAAACTCAAAATATCGTCTATAATTTACTGTCCACAATAAAAAAATTACTGTAAACTAACTGTAATTAAAAATGCGTTGATGCTATGTCAAGTCGTAAAAACTGAAGTAGTTTGACGTCTTCCCTTTATAAAAATAAAGTAGAGGTCATTATTTAAACTCAAAATATCGTCTATAATTTACTGTCCACAATAAAAAAAAATGATAAATTAATCATAAACACTAAAATGGTAAATTAATCACGAATGGTTCACTCCAATCATCGCCCGTTCCATAAATTTTTGTCTCGAATTGAAAACCGCATGCAAATTTCGTTGAATAAACTGAAACATGCCATATTGTATGAAAACTGTGAACAAAAATCGTGTTTATAGGGAAAGTGACGAGGTATCTCGTACTCGTGTCGTTTAGGCTGCAGTAACACGACCTCAGTATCTCGTGTCAGATATTTGCACAGTACGCACACGCCGCCGCAGGCCGGCGCTATCTATGCCCTTTATTGAGTTATCTCTATGAAATATTCACGGAAAGGAATATTTTGATAATGATTTCCTTTTTTTAGGTAATATACAGTAAACTACACATCAATGCAACCTTCACTACCAAAATCTCTTACTGCTACGATATAAAAGCACTACCAATGTGAAATTGTTACAAATAAAATGCGGTTGTAGACACAAAAAAAAAACCGGCCAAGTGCGAGTCGGACTTGCGCACCGAGGGTTCCGTACAAACCTGTAGGTATTCACGGTTTATGCATAAGGTTTATATTTATGATTTTTTATTTTATATTTGAGTTGATTGAATGAAAGGTAAATTGCGGTTCACGATTTATGACGTATTAAAAAAAAACTACCTACTAGATCTCGTTCAAACCGATTTTCGGTGGAAGTTTCTCGCGTAAACCATTCAGCTTAGAAAAAAATGATATTAGAAACCTCAATATCATTTTAAAGACCTATCCATAAATACCCCACACGTATGGGTTTGATGAAAAAAATATTTTTTTTGAGTTTCAGTTCTAAGTATGGGGAACCCCAAAATTTATTGTTTATTTTCCTATTTTTGTGTGAAAATCTTAATGCGGCTTACAGAATACATCTACTTACCAAGTTTCAACAGCATAGCTCTTATAGTTTCGGAAAAAAGTGGCTGTGACATACGGACGGACAGACAGACATGACGAATCTATAAGGGTTCCGTTTTTTGCCATTTGGCAACGGAACCCTAAAAAGGAATCGAACCTCCTCTCCTTTCGAGGTAGGTATAAAATAATTGAAAGGATTGGTATTCCTGATGTACAAGTAGGCTGTACGCGTCGCGAAGCCTGTGTTGTCGGTAAAAACTTATCCTTCAGTTAGGTACGTGCCTTTACAAGTTAGCTAAAAATCAGATTTCAGGCAAGTTTGAGGTCAATGACCACAAATGTGAACTTTACGTGAAGAATGTGAACATTTCTCTACTTGCAATTGAAAGAAAATTACTAAGCGATAAGATATAATTTCTTATAATAAAAATTCAGCTCGTCCTCTTTGCTTTGGTTACCAACGTTTAGCAGTCAGCTCGAGTTCCGCATACTTCCTTCGATGTGTCGCTATAATACATCAGACAGTTTGCATCACCAGCGCAATGCATACATAAAGCGCTTTAACATAACCTTTGCAGCAGCTGCATCATTCTTATGCATTCACACGTAGGTCTGCAAGTGGTAATGTCGCCGCATGTGTCTGATAATTTAAATCCCGCCGCTGTGCACTTGGTAGGTAATCTAATTGCAAATATTCACGGTTGCTGCGAGTAGAGGTGAATCTCACATTAGCGATGAATAGCACTGGCCACTTTCGTGTTGTTCGAGGGCGAAGATCAAACTTTGTTAGAGGAGCAAGAATCATTTTTATTTTATGATACCCAAGAGAACTATAACGGACGGTCGTCATTTGTTTCAAGCACCATACTTGTCAAACGGTGTGGTTCACAGGTCGTGTGGATCTCAGTGGAAAATCCTAAACTACCTATTTAGTGAATGTGAGAGACAATTTTCTATTTTATTAAATACCTGGTACTTGTTGATAGTCCTACACTATTCTCCCATACCTATTAATACTGTAATTTGAAAGCATTGTAAAAGCCCATTATTTTTAGAAGAGTAACAATGGAGTTTCTTGCCGGCTCTTCTCCATAGGAAACAGCAATTTGGAACCGTGCACCTAGCTTCTGACGTTTCGTAGGTAAGTGCCCTTGTAGGTTTATGTGAAATAAAAATATTTTGATTTGATTTGATTACAGGCGTCAAAAATGATTGAGAAACTACCTAGTTGTTAATTTGGGAGCCTCGATTTCCATTAACTTAGTGCACTAACGACCCGATGTATTTTATATACCAGGCTGTACAGTTGAATTGAGCTTTTACAGAATAGTTCAGCACTTAAATACTAGCTTTGAAATCCTAATAAAATGATCGCATAAAAATATAATATAATTATTTCAATCTCGATTATGATTGTAAATGTAATACATGGTTATCCCTATCATCAGGTGGAGTGACACTAATAGGTCACCCCACGCTCACTTCACCAAGTGAAGATGGTTACAGAATAGGACTGCTGGTCAGTTAACGTGTGATACATTTTCAACATAGGATAAAGATTCGCCCCCATTTGACAAATTACATTCTTTTGTTCATTCTTCCTCACTTTGTTTGTATCTTTTTGAAGAAGTTAGTCGATTTGTCACCATTATTTAAATCTAAACTTTATTCCGTTTGGTCTCTGTTCGTGATACTTATACGGGTTGCAATCGCATCTATTCAAGTCGTTTTATTCCGAGTCTGAATAATAATATAGGCGCCATTTTTATTCTGCAGGTTTGTACAACTTCCAATGCTAAAAATACGACAGGACTCCAAAGCCTATATTTTTGAAGCCATTTAAAATTCTCAACAAATGAAAAAGTTAAATTTTCACGACTGTTGTTTCCTTATCCCGTGAGAATATAAATTGTATGTATTTTCCATATTTTTGGCAATGTTATAGTCCTCTGGTCTATATTTATTGAGTAGATAATAAAATTTGAGTCGTATTCGCATGTGAGAGCCGGAAATATGAGCAAGTAAATATTCGTTTAAATGATATACGAGGAAAATGCACTCATTGATACGCGGATATCGATATTTTATGTTCGCGATAACAAAGTTAAATTCGACAATGCGGGTTAAAAAGTAAAAAACAGACTCATCTATACATCTATACAAATAAATAAAATAGAAGTGTCTAAATGCATATGAAAGTATTATATGGTACTTACATAAAAAAAAAATTGTTTTTAAATTTTGTGTGTCTGTCTATCTGTCTGTCTGTTTGTTCCGGCTAATCTCTGAAACGGCTGGACCGATTTTGACGGGACTTTCACTGGCAGATAGCTGATGTTATAAGGAGTAGCCTATGCTACTATGCCATTTTTGTCTGAATAGCAAGTCTCTGTGTGATACTTTCTGAACACCACGCGGGTGAAGCCGCGGGCACAGCTAGTCATTAATAAATGTGACTTTCGACCGTTTTATAAGGTTGATGATAAAAAAGTTTTGTCGCAAAAATTTCACGGAGGTTTTTTTACGTTTAGAACCAATGTGACATCGCACGATGTCAAGAATAATCTAGAATGTTTTCTACTCTTCCGCGTGATAAAGTAATAAGAGGGCGACCTTGCGTTTTAATGGACAGCAATGCCTTCGATCTCGCAGGAGCAACTTCGGGCGATCATGTTTTATGAATGGCGACGCGGCACGAGTGCAAGCACAGCTGCTAAAAATGTACAAGATGCATTCAGCGAGGACGTAGTTTCTCATCAAACAGTCCAGCGTTGGTTCAATCGTTTTAAATCTGGAGACACAAGTCTTGAAGATAAGGAACGTTCCGGACGACCTTTGAGCATCGATGATGATGCATTATTCTGCTTCATCAAAGCGCATCCGGAAGCAAGTACGCACGAGCTAGCCAGAGAGCTCGGCTGCACCCAACCGTCAAATAGCTAACCACTTACACCACTTGAGATACAGGAAAGTTTTAGCTCAATGGATACTACACCGTCTCACTGACGAGAATAAGAACTGCCGCGTGACTATCGGTCAGTCTCTACTGCTTCATCATCATCGCAAGGAGTTTTTAGAGGATCTTGTGACGGGATATGAAAGCTGGATCTTGTATGATAACAGAAAGCGTCTAGCCTATTGGCTTCCAGTCGGAGAAAAACCGCCACAGCAACCGATTGATCCCCACCCACGAAAGATTTTATTGTGCTGTTTCAGGGGCGCACAAGGGAATACTGTTTTACAATTTTCTCTCTATAGGTAAGACGATCTCCTCTACACAATACATTGAGAATCTACAGGAATTAGCAAAAGCTATAAGAGAAAACTGACTAACCGACTTCCTTAAAAACACTGTCTTAGGATCTGTATTTAAGGTTTTTTTGCCACCGACTTCCGAACTTAAAGTTATTTTTCACTTTGAAGTGTTTTTAAGGAAGTTGGTTGTTTTTTTTTTTTAAATTTTTAGTTGTGGTATCCACCCCACATTCCAAACAAACAATGCATATTTATGCGATAGCAGAAATCGCGATTGATTTGCTGTCATATTTGAAGAGTTCCGGTGTCTGTCTCCGGAACTGATCATCAGATCTATATGAAATTTATATGGGACCATTTCGGAATAGACTCCTTTCGAATAAAAAAAGAATTTTGTAAATCCGTCTATATATGACGGAGTTATGGCCGAACATACATAAAACAAAAAAAAAAATATAAACATCCGAATTGAGAACCTCCTCCTTTTTGAAGTCGGTTAAAAAACGGCCAAGACGCGCAACTGTCCACCTTCTCCATGACAACGCGAGACCCCATGTTGCAAAGGCAATCCAGAAAACAATCACCGAGCTTCACTGGAATACCGTTCCTCATCCACCATACTCTCCCGACATCACGCTCTCTGACTACCATTTGTTCAAACATTTGAAGGCATATTTGAGAAACAAAACTTTCGAAAACGTCGATGATCTCAAAAAGGATGTGTCTATATTCTTCGAGTCACAGCCGCCGCAGTTTTGGGCAAAAGAAATAAACGACTTGCCTGCTAGATAATAATAATAATAATAATATCTTAGGACAACCAACACAACGTTATCTGATCCCAAACTAGGCAGAGCCTGTACTATGGTAACCAGACAACTGATAAACATACTTATATATTTCTAAATACATGCATATTATAGATAGATTACACCCAGACACAGAACAAATGATCGTGCTCATCACACAAAGATTTGACCTGGGTGGGAATCGAACCCACGACCTCAGTTTTAGCAGTCAGGGTCACTAACCACTAGACTAGATGGTCCAGTGTCATAGACTTAGATGGCGAATATATTGTTGATTACAAATATTTTGTATAAGAATTATGAATAAGTTAATTCTACTGAAATTATTGCGACAAAACTTTTTATCAACCTTATATATACTAGACTAGGTTCTACCTACGACTTCGTCCGCGTGAAATTTCTTGTTTTAATACAAAAAGTAACCCGTGACATGTCAATACTGTACTGACTGCGTCCCCCATTAGTGAAAAGCATTTTGACGATTGCTCCCTACCTCTAAATAATATTATAGTACGTATAGATAATACTTAAATAGTTATATTAAGAGTACGAAATATCTTATTCATAAAGAAAATGAATGCAAATAATTAATGCTTCACATTATTTTCTTTCTTCATATCTCTACTGCATTTAAATTCTAAGCAGAAATAAATTAAGTTATTATTTTGAGATAAGCGCGCCCGCAGCCATTACAGTTTCTATTCATTTTGATAGCTTTTAGAGATTTATGAAGTTATATTTAACAAGACTTTAATTCGCAAAGTATGTGAAAGAACAATTAATGACACGTAATATTTCAAAGACAAGGATTAATTTTATTGTTTACTAGCGTTTGACAGCGGCGTCGCCCGCGTGACGATTGGACATTTTCCCGGATTAAAAGTGTCTTATGAGTTAATCCAGGTTATAAACTATCTGTGTGCCAAATTTCAATAAAATGCTTTCGGCCGTTTTTGTGTTGTTGAGTATCAAAAATCTATACTTTTAAACATACAAACTTTCATATTTATAATATTGGTAGGATTTATGCTAATTTATGACAAATGACATTCGCAGTCAGGTATAAGTTTTCGGCAACTTTCGCGGTCTAGTGGATCCTGGCAGTCTGCCCAATCTCGCGGGAAAGCGTTTGTGATACGACTATTGAAAAGGCGAAACCCCTCTTTCAACATCATGTCCTAGGTGCTGTAGTAAGGTTACTGGGACCTAGCACTTCTATTACTAATGTAGATACAAAGAAAAGTAAGTGGTAGGTACAAAACATAAATCTAAACAGGCTGGTAGGTACACACAGCTACAGGTCAAGCTATACTTTTCCAGTTTTAGCTGAACTCGCATTGTATAGGCTTTTCTTATGATGAGATGCCAGATTATATGGGAAATGTATAGCTTGATGTGTGGCCGTGAGTACATCGACGCTCAGTTTCAGTTCGGATTTCGTGTCGGATTCAGTTCATGACTGTGAACCCCTCACATAATCATCATTTCAGCCGAAAGAGGTGTATTTTCTTTCTTTTTTCTTACATAGGTCTCCCTCAGGAGGGGGTTGCCGACCTCTACTGGCAAAACCTACTAATATATAGATTACTATCTATAGCTAAACTATTGGTTTGCCAAAATTCAAAACCGTTCGCACGTTTTTTGCGTGAAAGAGTAATAAACATCCTCCGAAAATTTCACATTTATAATATTAGTAGGATAGGATTCACTGGACACTTACGATACCACATATATATCTTTATCCCGGTATTACGTCCCAAATGTCGAGTTTCCAACGATTTTGGTAATATTGAGGCATGGCCAGAAATGTTTGTTCCAGCCCAATAATTCCTACGCTCCTAGTTCGATTTACGAATGCATTTTCGTCTATAGAATGAAGCGTACGACAAGCGTCTCTGATACAATTTGGTTATGATAATCCCTCAAACATATGCCCTTCGTGAGACCGATGTGTTTGTTCTAACAGACATATTCCCATGAATATGTAGGCACAGCAAACTTGGCCACCTATGCCGTATATTTTAATTAACACATGTTCCAGAAGGCGTGACAATTTAAAATGTCCGTGTGAAAAAAAATGGATGAAGTTTTTGTAGCTGGTAAACGAATTTTGGAGCGCGGACAAGATGAAAAATGTGAGGTTGCAATCTGAAAACAAATAAGTAATCTGTTGCGAATTAATAAAGGTTAGGTAGGTTTTAGTCGAAACACACACGATATTGTATAAATAGAAAGGTTTTATATTGCAACCTAACTTTCTTAGTTGACGAAAATACGGACGTAATAAAATCTCAGCGGGATTTTTTCATGCAATGGATCTTCAACGTACTGCTCAGCGCCGAGAGTTGAAATTCGAACAGTGTGTTTTTTCCGACTTAAAACAGATTTTTAGACGCACCTATCCAACAGAGTGCATCTCTCTGTTGGGTTTTCAATGCTCGGTTTAACACTAAGAGCTGAAAATCCAGTGCGCCAGTATTTTTACGTCCGTGTGACAACGTCGACTTAGGATTATAGTTTGTTAGATATTGTTTCATACCGTGTAGTGCTGGACGTAAAAGAATAGCACCATCCTATTGGGAAGAAATAAAACCCGACTAAGGGATACTCACTAGAGAACGGGTAGCAGCGTTCTCTATGCATTTTAACATCATACTGCGATTGCCAACCCGCCTGCCAAGCGTGGCGAATATGGCAAACATTCCCAAATTGGGGGAGGCTTTTGTCCAGCAGTGGATGTCATTCGGCTGAAATGATGATGATGATGAGATATTGTATAAGTCTTGTTTATTGTTAATCTATTTAATACAATTTTGGATTGAAAGACACGAATATAAAAACTTTTTTACAAAAAAAAAAAAACAACCGACTTCCTTAAAAATACTGCAAAGTGAAAAATAACTTTAATTTCGGAAGTCGGTGTCTTAGGATCTGTATTTATGGTTTTTTTGCCACCGACTTCCGAAATTAAAGTTATTTTTCACTTTGTAGTATTTTTAAGGAAGTCGGTTGTTTTTTTTTTTTTTTGTAAAAAAGTTTTTATTTTTTAAATTTTTAGTTGTGGTATCCACCCCGCACTAATTCCAAACAAACAATGCATATTTATGCGATAGCATAAATCGCGGTTGATTTGCTGTCATTTTTTAAAGAGTTCCGGTGTCTATCTCTGGAACTCATCATCAGATCTATATGAAATTTATATAGGACCATTTCGGAATAAACCCCTTTCAAACAAAAAAAGAATTTTGCAAATCCGTCTACATATGACGGAGTTATGGCCGAACATACATAAAAAAAAAAATATATATAAACATCCGAATTGAGAACCTCCTCCTTTTTGAAGTCGGTTAAAAAGGATGTTTCAGAATTCTGGTCACATGTGTCTCACATAGGTTTACAAACTGTCTCGAACAACACGCAACACCAAGGCAACGCCATGACCAACTCTACAAAACAAGCAATATTGTTAGCTAATTAAATCTGTTTACCCAGTACATCTTTACAACCGGAAAATATCGTTAAATGATTTTTTCTGTTGTTTGTTTCTCATTAAAAAGTTTCCCAGTGTTTTTCAACTGGTTCAAAAACACGGTTTATACTAAGCGTTTACCGACGTTGCACTTCGTTCGTTATTTACCATTCGAGAGGTGATTGAGTAACAAAGGAGGAAATAATTCCTCACTCCGTATCCTGAGGGAGAGGGTAGGTAGTTTACTTGTTAGGTAATTTTCTCAGCATAGGTATTTTCCGAGTGGGTGGTTGAACTCCGCTAGAAGTGCAGTGCAGGTGCCGTTTTTCGAAGTTCTGCAAAGTTTCATCGACACACGTTGCTTTGAGAAGTAATTGAGTAGTAAACATGCTGCCTGACTTTCTAACGAACGCTAGTTAAAACGTATCACGGACCCGGGGTGTGAAAGTTTAAGAGTCTTTTGAACATTGCGCTTTTCTGATGTCGACGTGCAGTATCTGGCCTACATTACCCTCATTTCAGTACTGACAGTGTATGATATAGAGATTTCAAAGCTATAGCAAAGCTGGGACAAAAGTCGTGGCGAACTCATTCTGCTCCAACCTGCATGTGTTCATATATCGAAACAATGACACCGAGCAACGGTTCGTGCGTCTAAACGCAAACGAACGTATTCAATTAGTAGTTTCGGCTTAAAACACTAACGAGCTAGCAGTCGGCAAGACAATTTGGTGCCATAGTTAGCGACGATCGCTCCCGCACGTGACGAGAGGAACTTTGTCGGTTCCA
This sequence comes from Aporophyla nigra, assembly GCA_947507805.1. Classification (NCBI taxonomy): domain Eukaryota; kingdom Metazoa; phylum Arthropoda; class Insecta; order Lepidoptera; family Noctuidae; genus Aporophyla; species Aporophyla nigra. The sequence continues at coordinate 10,211,483 of OX382298.1, read as the reverse complement.
CGGGGCCCTTAAATTGATTACCGACGCCCTTCTCCTAACCAACCCCTCTTAGAGTTTTCGATATGAATAATTGAAACTGTGATTGAGCTTAATTGTTATCAGATAGTGAGATAGTGTGATGAGTGATGTCATGTTAATATAGGGACCTTCACTACCCACTATCTACCTATTTAAAAGTGTCTTTTTCGATAGCGAAGCGGTATGGTTCTTGTGTCCGTCTTCGTTTGATCATGTCGATAGAATGAATGAAAGGCAGATGTGAGTGGAAACGTCGGGAGATGGCGCCCTAGAAGGACCTATAGTGTGTGACCTATAGAGCTGATGTTCTTCAGAAAGTTCGGGTGCGTAGTACTGGTAACCGGCGTGCGTCTATGACCAGATGTATGAACGTAACCGAGGCAAAAGGAGTATGTAAGGATAGAAGTAGTAGGTGGTGTTCAGTAGTTTCTGCCTACCTTTATGGGAAAAAAGCGTGAGTTTATGTATGTAGTAGAAGTTCAATATTGAATTTTAACTTTTCACCTATTTTTCTGTGTTGTAGTCTTTACTACTCTTCTCTTCTAGTTTTTGAGTGTTCGCATGTACGCAAAATACGCGCTTAGACGTGGAGTTGCGGACACCAGCCAGTTCTACCTTATACCTATGTTTCTCTCCAGCTATTTCTTTTTTTTTTTGTACCTGTTCTTCAAATAAACGTATTTTGTTTCTCTCTTCTTTTCTTTCTTTGTTCCATCATCGCCACTGTTCCCAGAATTACCTTTGAAATACTATGCTCTTAACTGTGTCCTTAATTCTACAGCTATTACTCTTTTTACATCCATTATGTGATTGTTCAAAGAGCTTTATTTAAATTGTGAGTTACCACGATAGCTGCCTATATTATTTTGACACAGTTGTTAGGCCTAAATAAAATGAGTCATAAACATTATGTAAATGGCCGACCCATTTAACTGATATTCAATTTTACATTCGCGTGTAAATAACGGTGTGCCTGTACATTTTGGGCCTTTGTTGTGAGAGGTGCTGGATTAGGACCATTATTTTCTAAAACTTTTGCAGTACTGTGACCCTGTTCTGTTTACCAACTTATTTTCTGTGTTTGTAAACACTTATATAAAATCAGGTAGACAAATCCTTGACGATTAAAAATATATACATTTTAAATGGGTATTGAAGCTTCAAAACCAGCTACTATATTTTTTTTATTGGAATAGTTCCTGATTTCGACACCTAACACATGGGTGAAGTATTACTAGCTAATATAATTTAGCCCTGAATATATAAATATAATTTGGTTGTTTTTAAATCAATCACACAAAAGGTTAACGGATTTGGATGAAATTTGGCAAATAGATAGTTGTTATAACTTAGATTTAGACTTAGGATACTTTTATTCCAGTTGCATCAGGAAGTTCCTGTGGGATAATTTACGATATCACAGTGGGCACAGCTAGTAAAAAATATCTATTCTGAGATACTTTGTCATCGTTATGGTATAATTACATCTGTGGCGTTACTCTATGCACAACTCTGACCATCAACATGAGTTACTGTGCAGACATTAGTCTGTACGAAGCATTTGTTTTGTTAAAATTACAGAACACTAGTAAACCCGTTTAACTGCGCACAGATTACCAAAAAGCAAAAAAAGCGCGTGTCGGACTATGAACAATAAAGGGATCCGTAGTTGAGATGCATTTATCCCAAGAGACATTGTACCTTTTTTTTTTTTTTTTTTTTTGATCACGAGGTGGAAATCCTCATGGATGTCCTCCGCCCTGGGGTGGGCGGAGGGGTCTGTCAGACTCTTACTGACTAAAACCACCCCGGTGTTCCGTCCCACACCTACGTCGGGGACCACGGGAACCAAAATGTCTTCCGCGATCCCCGACTGGTGCCGGCCCGCCTTTGCGGGCCTCCTCACGTTGGGGGGGAGTGAGGTGTTGAACTCCCCCCCATACATCACAGAGAGGCGCGCGTGGAACACTACGCGCCACCATCTCGGGTCCGTAGCAATAGGGGGCGACGGATGTCCCCAGATCCGTTGCCCCTGGACCCATTTAGGGGGGCTGGAAGAGGGCGTTGTCCGCCCTCCGCCGACGCCCGGTGCGCCTGCTGCGGGCTGGGTCAGCGGAAGATATCTCCCGCTCCCTTTCCGCAGCCTCCTTCTGCGACATGACAGTTTCGCAGAAGGATACCACCGCGTCCCAGGACTCCTTGCTGCCGACCATCGACTCGACCACGGCCGGCAGCGATAGGTCACTGCCTACTTCTGAGACGAGGACACGACGCGGCTCCTCCCAAGCGGCACATTCTGCCAGCGTATGCCGCGCCGTATCCTCCCGGCAGTCGACGCAGTGGTGACACCGGGCGTCCGGCTCCCTGTTTATGCGACACAGGTACTTCCCGAAGCAACCATGCCCCGAGAGCACCTGCGTCGCCCGAAACGACAGGGAGCCGTGCCTCCTCCCGAGCCAGGGCCCGAGTACTGGCCGGAAGAGACATTGTACCTAGTCCAAGAGCATGTTCGCCAATACATTCCAACTGCAAAAGTTAGTTTGTCGATTATTACTCGTTAACTTGTGAAGCCTACTTAGCTGTGATAGTTTTTCTTTAACTTCATTATATATAACTGCTGGAGAGTTTGTTGCGCCACTTTTTTCCAGCTAAAGCACTAGGAAGTGTGTTTGTGTCTTTTGTAATTTGACGTTCGAAAAGTACTGATCCTCAGCCTAATTTGGATAAATGACTTTTGATCAATTTTGATTTTTATACTGTTAGCGTGATTTTTATCATATATCCACAAACAACTATTTAGCTGGGAGGGGGACACTTATCTCTTACAATAATTAGCAGTTGAAAGCTTATGATTTGACCAATGGGGCCTCAATAAACACGTAATATTTTTGACAGACTTATCCTTTGACACTTCACACCACGGGGAAGACTAGAAAAAAAAAAACGGTACAGTAGAAAATACATCACCCACTTTACGCGTAGAGTACGGTAGGCACCCTAAAAAAATATGCCCAATAACAACTTTTTAGTACTAAGTCTCTGCGCTAAGTTGCGGACACATAAACGGACATGGTGAAACAATAAACGCACCTCAATGACTACGGAACCCAAAAAAAAAAAACGTCCAAAGTAAATAATAACAGTTTATCATACTGGTACATTCATTCAACAACGCACAAGGTTCCGTATATAACGTTAGTATAAACAGTAACGTTTCAAGTTCACAGCTATGCAAATTTTATTTCATAAAAGCGGTGAGGAAAATTACGTAGATTGAACACTTCCGCCGAAGTTTGAGCCGAGCAGTAAATCGGGAGACTGTCTGTGTAACGACCTAATGGCGCATCCACACTTACACAACTAGCGACATATTATGACCAATGAATTATATTCGGCGGCGGTTTCTGAACGTATCGACGAACATTCAGAAACCGCCGCCTTGGTGGTTCGTGGTGTGCTGCAATGCCGGGATGAGTGTGATTCTAAATTCAAAATGACGAAAAAATAAATATGTGTCACATAATCAAGGATGGTCCGTTCTAGTAAAATACCTGGCAAATGCTGAACGGGATACGTATTTCGGTGTTGCATTACGAGAGACACATACTATACTGATTGTTGAATGTTCCAAAACTAGATGTTTTCTCTAGCAAATTGTAAAATGCTCATTTCTTTTTTTGATTTTCTGTTGGTTGGCTCTACCTCGTTCTATTCTAATTTTGAATTATGCCTATAACTTTGTATGCCATGTGCCTGTAAGGTGGCAGATTACAAACTTGCATATTAACTTTTTCATTCTCGTGCAAAAAGTCATGCTTTTAGACCGATCTCTGTTAGTGAATGAATGAATTTATAATTATCATTAACTAGCTGACCCGACATACGTTGTCCTGTCTCTTTGATGATATTTGAGCACGCATGCTGTCAATCCTATGTCAAATGTCATAATGTTACATTAAAAAAGTTTACATTGTCCTATTATATGGTTGTTAAGTATTTTTAAATAAATGTTCTTAAATTTTCTAATTTTCCGCGCAATTTTTTCTTTTTTTTCTTTCATGAGAACCTTCTCCTGACAAATTTTACAAAGACAATAAAAAAAAAAAGTGAAATCGGTCCAGCCGTTCACGCGTGATGTCGTGACCAAGGGAAATAGGGATTCATTTTTATATATATAGATTAGAAGATTTATCTAAGTATTGTGGAAGCCATTACAAATTCCAATCCAGACAAACTGATCACTCCTAGTGAACGAACACTAGCGAATTACATATGTTCTTTGGTTCAGTCTGAACGCAGCATAATACTTCCTCGCGGTGTGGTTCGATGCGACATAACCTTAATGCAAATTCAAAGTGTCTAACTTTAAATGCAGGTTTAGTCGTTTTGTTTAGTACTCATTTCAATACTTGTAACGATCCCAAGTCGAGTGAAGGCGTTGTTGAAGTTAATTGGGTGAATTTATGAGGTAGATCAATTCAATATTTGTATAGATAAAACACCAATAGGACCAATAGTGGTACCTATTATGAGGAGCTATTTTCTGGTAGTTCTGGGATAATTCCTGAACGATAGTCCAAATAATTTTCAATAGAAAATGATACATTTTATAGTGCACAGATATAAACAGACATGAAGAAAGGAACGGAAAGATACTTACAAAGATGACGCTTATTTCTACAGGAAATAGAAGAAGGAAGAGAAGGTAAAAATGTGACATTCATAACATGTGTAATAGTAGAAGAGAAACATAAAAAACGAATGCTAAGATTGTGTCTAATAAGATAATGCTATAGGAAAAGCGTACTTAGATAATATGGAACTTTTGAATCTTCTAAGAAACGTACCTACTGGATAGTACCTACCTACTCTATTTTTTGCACAATTTAAAACAGACATTGTCATTCACAAAGATCTCACCCGTGACCTTTCTAGGAATTTTACAAACTCCCAATTTTTGCCTGAAATTAATTTGCCCTTCATTTTCTTACCTCAATTACAATTTACAAGAACTACCAGCTCCAGTTTGCTGGAAATGTTCCGTGTAATGGTAATTTGAGGTCGATGACCTGCGTTCATTATAGGTTTTTTTGATGGTTATTATTAAGTTATGAAAATTGCCTACGAGCGTGTAACGAGGTCCGATAATCAAACGAGGCCGAGCTCCTGCGCTGTATATTCTCGATAGCTTTATTTATTTACATGCAACACTTAATGAACAGCCGGTTTTTTCATTGATCCTTGTTTATTCAGAAAGTGCTTCCACTGCGAACATTACGATGAAAAGGCTTATTTTCGTGTCTGCCTTTTTCTGTTGACGCCTTAAATAAATATGAGCCGTTTCTTGCATGGCAGGCTGTTGCTTTAAATAACTATGAAAGATGAAAATAATGGATAGAGGTATCCAAAGCTTTCTTTGTTTCTTTTATTTTATTAATTTTAAGAAGACTTACAGGTAACTTCGTATGCAGTAACATTACTTAGCAGATGGCCAATTACAAGTTTCCGCAAATAAACATAAGAAGCATATAATTGAAAAATCTCCGATTACTCATATCTGTCAAAATATTCATCAGTCTAAAACTACAACGATGACTGTAATTTACAAAAAAGAAAACTCCTGTCCACATTCACCTATAACTATAAATTAATCATAAAACTCTCAGACTTATAAAACAGAAAGAAAAATCAGAATTCCATAAAAAAAAACTATGATTTCCACACTTAATCGAATAAGCGGAGACAAAGTTGTCGCCTGCCCGGTCAGTAAAAAGTTAAATTGCATGAACCCGCCCTCCACTGTGGCGCTCGAGAATTTGTTTGGACGATGCGAAGGCACGACCAACTACAATCGGGAAATCAGGATTAAAGTGGCGAATAGTTACGAGAAAATTTTGTTACGCGAATTTAAAGTTCACTTGTGGTTGTGGATAAAAGACGTGTGAAGGATGTACTTTGCTGGCTGTGGTACACAGTCTTTTGTTTACTTTAATATTACCTAATCAATGGACGACGCACATGACATGAAGTCACGATGTTTATAAATTACATTCTACATTTTTTATCGTTATAAATGAGGAAGGAAGTGTTTGTATATGTCGTCATACAATTAAATAAAATCAACATCGCCTTTCCTAAATCGACTTCTTGTACAAATATCACTTATTTTACTCACACTTTATCGTTAACGAATCGCTTGGCGACAGCCAAATTACCGGCTGAAACCCCCACACCGTGCGATACGAGGTCGCGACTTGCGTCCTTGTGCGGTTCAACTACAGTAATTTAAACAGTGGAAACAATTAGCTAGGACCACAGGGAAATTGCTAGATGTCAACAGAATGACACTGCATTGTCCGTGTTTGTGACGGCGACGAGCGCCCAGTAAGGGATGGATGGATCAAGTTGAGCGATGTTAATTGAGCACAGCCACGATAAATGGGCAACATCCCTGAAAAAGTGTTTGTAAAATTCTGTTTTTCTCGCATACCACAGAAAATAATAGATCTTTTGAAAGGTTTTTCTACGTAATTGAAAGATTGCCGCTAGGATAAAGCACCACTGTACGGTTCAACTTTCCTTTTCCACAAGTGTTCACCAAAAATCACTTTATATCGAGTTCTTATCGTAACACCCTATCCAATATAAATTCACCATTACAGTGAGCTACTAGCTACTATCAGGCAAAGTTAGGGCTCTATCAGTTGTCTAAACTTTCCTCGGTCGGCTATTCTATTCTATATGTATAAAGTGTGTAAAATCTCACTTCTCTGGGAACGACCAGGGTAAATGAACCGTGGAGAGTGTCAGTCTAGTATGAGATTTTATGAGGATGTAAAGTTCTTGTTTTATTGGTCGTAACAGCTTGACATACCTAGCATGTTTTTAAAACTGTTTCCTAAAACTGGAGCATGGCCGGAAGGCCTCAATTATTTACCTCCGCTACTAGACATCGGATCGCTTCACTGTATTAGGTATCTGTAGGCCACCTACGTTGTTCAGTTTTTAATTTGCTTCATTAGTTCGGTGTAATCGAAAAGGTTTTGTGTACCTACATACAATTTATTTCCTACTCTAAAGTTCTATATATGTCAAAGATGAGATAGTTCTGGGGAACGTGAATAATGTTTGAAATACGTAAATGTCATGCAAGATACGTGCATATTACAATGAGCGAGAGTAAATGATTTGGTCTTATCATGAGAATGTTTCGGAAACACGTGAAATTATTACAAATAATAATGGCGAAAGGCGCGTCAAGAATGCACTCCGATGAAAGTTGTTCACGTTCTTGTTTTATGACTGTGAGAAACGCCAAACTATACACATTGCAGCAATATTAAAATAAAAGATATGTATATTGGTTAGACACGACAATTTGGGAGCGTCCCTTTGTGTCGGAACGAAAAAACCGTATGGAATTTTCCGCAGCTGTCGGTATCGGCCGGCACAACCCGATGTAGGTTTAAAATTTAAGCAAAATTCCCGCATATATGAAACTGAACGGCTAGACACAATTCCACTGACGTTATCGTATTTTGCAGTAACACCCTGCCCCCACCACCCCCTCCCTGTGGCAAAGAGAATGCTTGTTTTATTCTCATGGTCTATACGTGATTGGCGGACATCGAATTTTTATTGTGAGCTAGGTATTCCAACATGACATACTCAAAGTGTAGGAATTTATGAATTGCTTGTGTGCGAAATGGATAGTGGCGTGTATCGAGCAGGATATTTGATCGTTTTGTGAATTTATTCAACTGTAACGTCGGCTCCTTTTATCCATTTTTATGCTTTTAGCTGTCGGATCGTTTCTTAGCGCGTATTTAGATACCACTTCAGCTTCGAGTTGGCTCTCAAACTTGACGGAATTGATCACAAGTAATAAATATTACCGATCTGAAGAACCCGTTTTTGAGACTTTTATTTCCAGTTTGGCTTGCCTCTGATATTTCTTAGTGCATTTATGTGGAATTCGCAAATAAAATTTTATACTTTCAGTTTGCAGAGATTAGAAATCGTATTATAGCACATTGATGTATTTATTATACGTCATTGTATAAGCACATGTCATATTTACGCCATATTGAAATCTAAAAATAAAAGTTTGCTGTTCGGATCGCAACTAAAAGATTTGAATTTAATATTCATCATGTTGAAATTGTAACATTTTTAACGAGTTACCCACACACTGAATTCCTATTCGATGGCAAAATCCACACGAACACGTGCAAAATATTTCCATTTAGTAGATATTTGTTTCATTCTGGATCCAGAATTCATAGATATTTGAATTGTAACCGTGTGTGTATTTAGTTGTGTTCATCAATCTAGGATTACCAATTTTAGGTCCCTTAATGTTAATGAAATATTTAAATGAAATTAACAATATGTTCCACGATATTTATGAAGTTGATTCTCCATCTTTCAAGAAGATGTGAACTTGCAAAAAAAGCAGCAAAACTTTGTAAAACACAGAGCCACTTGAAAGGATCCGAGAAGGCCGGATGACAACGTTAAATGGAGGCAAACTAAAAGGAAATAAAAATACGAGCGAAGCGTAACGAAGCTTAGTTAACCGAAGTGTCACCTCAATTCTCACCGGTACTTACGTTACATCACCATAAATACACATTACCCATGCTCGGGTTACGTAACCACGTAACAGTGAAATATTCAAGTCCAGGATCCATCTGAAATATGAGTATATTGTTCCATTCGGCCTATATTTGTATTGAAACCGTGTCGATTTGAATTCATGTCTCGCGGCGGCCGTTCGTTGGCTAAATCACAATGTCAGTATTATGTAGCTACGCGTCTTAGATACGTCTAATTTCTCCAGATTTTTGGCTGAAGTACGCGCGGACAGAAGACATAAAGATTCCTTTTCCAAATGTGCTTCGAATTTCAAATATTGTGGTCTACATTAAAAAACAAATTGAGTTAATTACGTTTCAACAACAGTAATTACACGCACTACGATAACTGTGGACAATTACAAGCTTAATGTATTCATCGACGTTATCCACAGGCTTTATAGCGCAATGAATTAGCAGAACAAAACCCAGGTGTCTGTACGTTTGAAGTTTAGAGCTGGAGGTGGGACAAGCGGGGGTTATCAATTAAATTGCGCACGTCGGCAGCTGCACCACAGCGCCGTGATGGATGCCCTCTCCGTCCTCAACAATATCCATTGCTCTCGTTTATTACCTTATTTGTACCGACATGCAGTGTATGCCATTTCTCTAATAGAAATGGGTGGCCATTTTCCAAGTGGACGTTGTTTGTAATTTACAAAGTTCATTCAACCCCCCCTTCTCGTTAGCGAAATGGTTTAAGTTAACTCGATTGTCTTTAAACTCTGACGATAACTAAGATGTAAGAAGCCACAGTGTGATTATCTTACTTTTCGTTATGCGTTTTGGAAATGATACCTATCCGAGAATCGTTTGTGATGCCAGTTACCGGGAGGATTCCCAATTTCGGCTCAAACAGTATATATAGCAGGTTATGTATACAGGAAGTAATTGATGGTAACTGAAATCGGCAGTAATTTGCGGCACTGTTCGGATGTCACTGAAATAGATGGCTTTACCTCTCCCAACGCGAATTGTGCCCCCACACGTGATGTCATGCCCGAAGCTATCATGTTGTTGTATATTTGAATGTGAAGTGAAACTCGACACAAATTTCCAGCGGCGGACGGACAAACCACTCACAACTGAATGGCAGCACTCCACCTGCTATATTTTTACGTAAATCAGGTCTCTATTATGTTCTACAGGAGTTAGTCGGAAAGCTTTCGGTTTTTATGTAGCCTGTCTACTTAGCCAAGAAGAATGTTTGTGGCTTTGTGATTATTGCGAGCCATTTATTTATCTCTTAATAGAGTCCTAAACAAAAACCTACACAAAATTCTTGGCACTTTTACTACTAGGTCTATATTTCAATGATTTGTTTGTAAATAAATATGATTATCATTTGAAATAATTCCACGTACATGGCACATAAGAAAGCCATAAAATGTACAGCATACCTAGATTATTACAATTTAATATCGACATGAATGACGAATGTAAACCCTTTATACATCAATAGGCACTATATTAACAATATGCTTGCCGTAAAATATTTAAGTGCTCCATAAAATTGTCGATAAAAATCAATGCGAGTATTATGTAAGTCGTTTGCGTATAAAGGTAATGGGTAGACATATTTGATATAATTTCGTGTAATAGTTAGCAATTTCAGTAGACATGTCTATGTCTCTAGAGAATTTTTACAGGACTGCGAACGATGGCTGTATTTATATGACGATTACGTTTCTATGTTGTGTTTAATATTGTTATTTCGTTTGTTGGAAGGGCTGCTTAGTTTGAGAGGCTTGTGGCTAAGTAAGAAACAGCCACACGGATCGATCAATGAGGTTAAGTTACGCTTGGCGCGGTTGGTTCATGGATGGGTGACCATCTTAACATAACAAGATCCCTCGATGCCTCGGAAAGCATGTTAAGCCGTTGGTCCATGCTGTCATTTGTAGATCTTTAACAGTCGCAGATCGCAGGTCGCAGATTAGTTTGAAAGAGATACCGTGGCCCTGGCTCAGGCAACTGAAGAAAGACGGGTGGGTTTTAGTCAGTAAAAGTCTGATACACCCTCCCGCTCCATCCAGAGCGGGAGCCGTCATTAGATGATTTCCCGCACAGAAAAAAAAAAAAAAGTCCGAAAATCTGACAACGAGTCTTAGCAAAGAGTTACTTCATCATCATCATCATCATTTTAGCCGTAAGACGTCCACTGCTGGACTTAGGCCTCCCCCAATTTGGGGGCCTTTGCCGTAATCGCCACGCTTGGCAGGCGGGTTGGCGATCGCAGTATGGTGGTAAAATGCGTAGAGAACGCTGCTGCCCTTTCTCTAGTAAGTCCCTTAGTCGCCTTTTACGACACCCACGGGAAGAAATGGGGTGGTGTTATTCTTTACGTCTTTACCACACGGTAGGGTTACTTATTATCCAGTAATTGGGTTGTGGAGGTCAGATAGGCAGCTCCATGTAAAATACTGATATTCAGCGATATCCGGGTAGAATGAAAACCAATCCCAATGTAGTTGGGAAAAGGCTAGGCAGATGATGATTTAGTTTTTTGGAAACTTCTTATGTATTTCCAATAATAGTTGCTTATTAATGAAACTTTCCTTGTCTATTGATAAACTATTGTTTTCAAACGATAGCCGGGTGGTTGACTAAACTATTATTGGGTTTGTGAGTGATTAGGTGAATTAATGAAATATTAATACCATTAATAAATCAATGTAGATATTGCGCATTCACGACTGACTGACTAGCTTTTGCCAGGGCTGCACCTGTGTGGTTTTCGAAAATTATCGAACAGGATCGTGCTACCCAGACAGAAAGTGTCCTCTGTAATAATCCAAATTATAAATTATCAGTGTGCCACACATCCATACGACCTGACAAATATTCACATGTATAATATAAGTAGGTTTGGATAGGTTAGCACTAGTGAATTTCTATACATATAACAAAATAGTAAGTTATATTTTTTTCTGTTTGTTTGGATCTATGTTTTGAATTAGCGCAAAAACGGGTGTACGGATTTGAATGAAATGTACCACACATATTGTTTATAATCTGGATTAACACATAGGGTCATTCTCAACCCGGTAGTACGTCCCTGTACAATATAGCCCGCCATACACACATAAGCGAAGCAGCGAGAAAAGTTAGTTACAGATATATTGTGTAAAAATATATCTAAGCCATACATCCCCTCTTTGAGGAGTGGATAGAGAGGTGCCACGGCATCCTCACCTTCCGCCTGACGCAGGTTCTCACCGGGCATGGGTGCTTCGGTGGGTTCCTGTTCAGGATAAAGCGGGAGGAAAAGCCCGGGTGTTTCCATTGCAAGGATCGTCTGGAGGACACGGTGGAGCACACGGTGGAGGTGTGCCCTGCCTGGGCGGAGCACCACCGTGTCCTCGTGGAGGCGATCGGCGGCGGTGACCTCTCACGTCTGGCCCTGGTGCGAGCCATGGTACGGAGCGAGAGGGCATGGGAGGCCGTCACCTCCTTCTGCGAAGCAGTAATGCTCGCGAAGGACGAGGCGGGACGCGTGAGGTAGTGTCAGACTCTGCGTCCTCACGTCACTAGCCGACGCAGGAGGAGACGCCCCGGGCGTCGGGAGTCGATAGCGGAGTCCCGGCCACCGTAGCCGCGAGCTTGCGGGTGGCGAGCAATGGGTAGCTCGCCGCCCGGTAAGGACCAGGCTCGGTGATGTCAGCAGCACTGAAGGGGTCTGCTAGGACCGATGCCTGCCAGGGTCGCGAGATTGTTCGAAAGAGATACCGTGACCCTGGCACATGGGCAACTGAAGGAACACGGGTGGGTTTTAGTCAGTAAAAGTCTGTAACGCCCTCCCGCTCCGCCCAGAGCGGGAGAAGTCATTTGATGATTTACCATCCAAAAAAAAAAGCCATACATAATCAGCCTATGATGTTTCCACAGCTGGGACACAGGCGTCCTCTCTGTGAAAGGCTTCGAATCGATCGATGTTTGGTCCTAGTATATGCCTGATTCCTCACGATGTTTTCCTTTACCGTTTTGAGAGCAGTGGTGAAATGGATGAAATAATTTACATAAAGTCCCTGCTGGGGATCGAACCCGCGACCCACAACGCGTAAGTCGCTAGTAAATTACCACTGGGCCGCCACGCTGCTTATGTAATATACCTAAGCCGATAAAAGCAAATCCTAAAACTAGATGTTTTCTCTACTAGAATGTTTCTTATGTATAATGTATCGTGTTTTTCGTTACCATAGCTACATAAAGATTTAAGACCAAAGAAAACACTAGGCTACGTCGTATTAGAGATACGGAATTTCTATTAGTTACCATGGTAACGCGATTATTATGAGCTCCCGTACAAATACATAGATATCGTTGTTACTAAGTGGATTAAGCGATGTTACGAGTTTGGAAAATATGCCTTATTTTCATGAAAATACTTTTTTCTTCCTCTTGGAGATCTTTTTAGTAATAAATCCGCTTATTAGTTTGATATTTTTCTCATACATGTACACTGTTATAAAGAGGTAAAGTTTGTGAGTTTGTAGGAAATAATCTCTGTAACTAAGAGTCGGATATACAAACTTATTTCTGCATTTGATAGACCAATTCTGGAAGGAAAGTTGTAGGCTATTTAACATCATGCTATGACGAAAATAAGTCACCCCAGGCTGGTATGATGAAAACCAGAAGATAGAAGGCGTAGGTATCAAACTTTTCACTAACCACGCAACTGGACAATATATCAAGATCAAAGGAATATATATCCAAATTCCAAATCAGCACCATGCTAGGGAAGAACTGGAGGAGACCTTAGCTGACGAGCCATCTATCATCATCGGTGATATGAACTTACGTATGCAAACCCTCGGCCACAGCAGGAACTCCGGCCTCGGCAACATTGTTAGAAAAGCAACAAAAGATGGAATCTGCTCGTTGAAACACGCCAATGCACCATCTAGACCGTTCAGCCAAGGTAACACCATCTTGGACCTGGCTATAATAACACACCAACAACTAGAAGCGCAGGCAAAACAGGTAGAGAGCGTTGGTTCGGATCACCTCCCTTGGTTGCTAACGGTGAAGATTGAACATAATATAGAGGAACACCTATCCCGTAACACAAAGAAAATCTATGAGGACGAGGAACTGAGAGAGGCATACCAACAGACAATATGGTAAGGTCTCTGCGATCTTGAGAGAGAAATCATCGCAGAAGCCGATTGCGAGAAGTATATTGAAACAATGGAAAATACCACTGTCACAGCCCTCGACACTCACGCACCGCTGAAAAATTCAACAAGGCAGGAACGATTACCGCAGGAAATAAACGATAAAATAGAGTTTCGAAACAAACTAAAACAAATTGCATGGCAAGCGAGACACTGCAGCCCCGAACTCCAACGTGAAACTCGTACTCTTTACAACCACGCTAAGAGAGAAGCTGAAAAAGTCCTGAAAGAATACTCTGAAAAAGGCTGGCTCAACAAACTCCAAGATCCACGGGACAATAGGTCACAGATGTGGCGCATCCAACGAGACATGAAGAAGCCTATCGTTAAACTACCAAATATCACGGGATGCACTACAGAACTAGAAACGATCGACAAGCTCACCGATACAGCCATAATTAAAGACGCCAAAATAGGTAAAGACGATGAGGGGACTGAAAAGACGACACCGTTCCAACCGCTCGACCCTACGTCAAAAAAAGAAGTTCAACTTGCACTGAGCAGATTTAAAAACACAAAGGCCCCAGGGCCAGATGGTATAAAAGCAGACGCCCTAAAACTTGGGGGAGAAGTCTTCATCGAGGCATTTGTGCCTCTTGCTAACTTTGTATTGTCCACAGGTTACTTTCCTAAGCGATGGAAAACTGGCGAGTGCATATTCCTGCACAAAGCCGGCAAAGATCACCGTCAGGCATAATCGTACCGCCCAATCACACTGCTCAACATCATGGGCAAGCTGTGTGAGCGACTGATCCTGAGAAAACTTACCGCTACGGTCAACCGGCTGCAACCAACGTTCCAACACGGCTTCACACGTGCAAGAGGCACAGCAACCCAGATTCTACGTACTGGATAAATAATTACCGATGCGCTAGCCTCGGAAGACAGCGTTTCTATGATATCTACGGACCTATCGAAGGCTTTCGACTCGATCAACCACAAAGGCCTGATCAAGAAACTTCAGGATCAACACGTTTCCAATAATATAATTAAAATTATTGAGAACTATCTCGAAGGCAGATACTTGAGAGGTAGATTTAGAACCACGACAACTGAAGACAAGCCTGTAGCACACGGCGTGCCCCAAGGCTCGATCCTGGGACCGATAATCTTCAACTTATACATTCATGACATTTGGAATATACAACGCCACATCAGAGGTCTCAAACTCTCACAGTACGCGGATGATCTCTGTATACTCAACAGAGCTACGAACCCAGAACACGCGACCAGGCGTGCTGAATGGGCAGCGGAAGTCATCGTTGACTACTACACAAGATGGGGTTTAAAGTGTAACATAGATAAACCGGATTCATCATGTTCTCGAAAAAGAAAAAATACCGACCAAGGGTGAAACTGAAACAACAAACTTTGCACTATCAAAACCAGATCAGATACCTTGGTGTTATCTTCGACAAACACATAAAAATGAAGATTCAATTCAATGAAGATACAAATAAAGATTCTGATTCTGATTCTGAACCAGCACACCGAAAAGGTCGTCAAAAAACTGAAACAAGTCAGAGGAGCCCTCGGCCCAATAATAGGACACAATGCGAAGACAGAAGTAGACACGAAACTGGCTATCGTTCAGGCCTGCATTTTACCAGTGATGGACTATGGAGTGGTGCAACTATTCTCAAGGTATAGCGCAACGAATCTTAGCAAAATCGAACGCCAGTACGGACTGGCACTGAAAAATGCCACACAACTACCAAGACGAACACCCACGGAAGTGATCTGGGAGATGGCTGACATAGAAGCTTGGCACCTACGCGCCGAAGAGCTTAACACCAAAATGTTGGAAAACATTGCTAAATTAAAAATAGATGATCTTCAATCCCCTGGAGACGCCTACCAAGCACACGGCGAATTTAATCCCCTCAGGGTTAATCACAGAATAGGTGATATACTTTACGATCCAAATAAAAAAGGGTACAAGCGGTGGCCTACAGACAAAACGAAGGCTCCGCGTC
This sequence comes from Aporophyla nigra, assembly GCA_947507805.1. Lineage (NCBI taxonomy): Eukaryota > Metazoa > Arthropoda > Insecta > Lepidoptera > Noctuidae > Aporophyla > Aporophyla nigra. The sequence goes on along the minus strand of OX382298.1, from coordinate 10,195,673 downwards.
CCCTTAAAATAAAGTGAAACATAATAACAATGCCTCGCAACATGAATGAAACACGTAATCTGTTTGTATACTCATATATTACGAATAAACAGAACACAGCAAACATAGATCCATTAGGACATAAGTTAGCTGACTCACCTCTGTACGGCCCACCGGCCACAGAAACTTATTGTAACACATAAAGTAGGCAAATAAATGTTATTCTGATTTTGACGAAAATAAGTCGGAAAGAACGCTATGTGCAAATTAAAACGAGGCGACGCACAGTGGGTCGAAACTATGATTTTAGTGACTTAGGGCTCAACTTTGCTTTTTTACTTTTTTCTTCATGTGGATGGATAGAGCTCATTAACCTCAACAATAATTGTTCTGATGTATTTTTTCCTAAACTTTATACTTTGGGTAGAAAAATGTGTTTTGTTATTTTTTTGTATGGAGCGGATCAAATAACCTTAAATTCCTGCTAAGTAGCGTGTGATCCCGCGTTGAAACTTTATTTTTCATATACCTTGTCTAGTCTATTATCATTTGATGCTATTAACGTGTGCATAAAGTTGCAACTCTGCCAAATAAATGGATCGAAAAAAATGAAAAAATATATCGAATAAAAAGCTACATTTTTTACTTTCGTAAGTTCTTTTAAGTTAAATTTGATATGGAATAGTAAGTAAAAGCACGTAATAATACACGTAGTTACTTAACAACTAACAACAATACATTTAAAAGGTCCCTAATTAGCTTAAATTTACTAATATATGTAGTATTAGTAAATTTGTAAATTTAAGCTAATCACACTAATCATAATACATTTAAAAGGTCCCTAATTAGCTCAAATTTACTAATATATGTAGTATTAGTAAATTTAAAGCTAATCACACTAATCATAATACATTTAAAAGGTCCCTAATTAGCTTAAATTTACTAATATATGTAGTATTAGTAAATTTAAAGCTAATCACACTAATCATAATACATTTAAAAGGTCCCTAATTAGCTTAAATTTACTAATATATGTAGTAGTAGTAAATTTAAGCTAATTAGGGATCTATGAATTTCAATTTCTTTGTTTTAATGACTTTAACATGTTTATGAAATGTTATTTTAAGTTAGATTTAATACTGAATAGTAAGTAAAGATAGGTACATAATAATACAAATTAGTAAAGGTAAACTAACATTACTACAACTAACACAAGCAAACTAAAAACTAACTATAAACAACATCAAACATTACTATTTCCTTTCAATTATGAGTTTGACATTTATAAACTAATAAAAAAAACAAGAAACTTACAAACTACCAAAAAATCTTATTCACTATCGCTATGACTATCTTGTAAATTATCTACATCAATAAAATCTATATCGGATTCTGTGGGAAAAATCAGCAGAAGCTCTTTGACTTTTGGAGAGAGAACCATTATATTTTGTTTCACCATTCGAGGTCTTAGACTTGTGATCTTTGGATCAGAAGACAAAAGAAGATTGTGTATAATATCCTCATTTGTCGCCGTTCTACTTACCTTTCTAGAATGACTCTCTCTATATTTCCGGAAATCTTTATTACGAGCTTCCGCTGCCTCTTCCGACAGTTTACCTATAGGTATGGCACCAAAGTGCTTAATTATATCACTCCCATGTACTAACAATTTATGTATACTGGAAGGCATATAATACCAGGGATATAAGTGAACGTACAATTGTGCAGTATCTCTACAAAATTCGGAAAACTTAGAAAGATCCACGCTCTCTCCAGATGCAACCGTCTGAAGAATCACATGAAACCTTTCTATTAAATCTTTATCTATTCCTGTTATGCGAGCTGTTGTTTCTGCATCCCTAAAAAATCTTCTGGCAGTATTGCCATCATTGGTTGTGCCTACTCCTTGCTTGACTACGTCAATAAGTAAACCGCATTCTTTCTTAAACGCTTGCTGTATAGCGCTCTTTCTGAGTGACATTTTTTCTTTGTCATCGCCCCTGCAACTCCATTTTTTGAAGTCCAAACGATAAGCTGCAAACAAAAAGAAATATCACTTAAATAAAAATCTCACAAGTAACTATATAACGTGAAAAAAATTATGAACTAATAAAATTATATTTACCGATATGAAGTAAGCACTCCATGCTTCTTATCCAGGCATGTAAAGATGACATTCCATACTGGAACACTTCTTCGTTGTTCTCTTTTTGAGCAAGTGACTCTAAATTGTTCATCTCTGACGGTTTTGCTTTGCAGATATCACAGACAGCTGAAGATGTGTCTGACAAATATGACGATATTTTGCCGTCTATCATCGTCAAGTGCAATTGATGCTTAACTTCAACTTGATTGAACTTGATTGGCTGAAGTCTTTCTATTTCTTCGGTTATGCTAGCTTTTATAGTTACCACTGTTGACTGCGTTTCTTTGGTAAATTTGAACATTATCGGACGGCAATAGAAAGTTGATGAGGGTCGATCGTTTTCCCAAACAATTGTTCCATCACATTGTTGAAGCCTTATAGGAACTAGACTGGCCATGAAGATAGTTGAGTCATCAAACTCTGCTTCAGTCTTTTGTTTATAATTACTTTGACCTGAGGCTCCATCAAAACCCCATTTGCTTATTAGCAGTAACTCAGTTGGCGAATCCAAATCTAAAGTAATCACTTCTAAAAGCCTAGATACCGTCAAGTTGAGTAAAGCTTGCAGTTTAATAGCAGCTCCTTCTTCAGTTATAATTATGTCTTCTTTCCCTGGATAACATTTTGCCTTCGCTTGTTTTATTTTATAATAAGAAGGGTATAAATCAGACCTATTTTCACTTGCTGCTTCTCTTAGGCTTATATACTGCCACTTACTTAATTTAAGTGAAACTAATAAAGACAGTGCCTTATCGGGTGAATATGTACTACTTTTCGGTTTACTTGTACTTAAACACTCTTTAACTTTTTCTAGATCTTCGGGGTGATTTAGTAAATGGTTCATAATTTTTCCTACATCCTCATTTCCGGTGTTTCTTAAACTAGCAATTGTAGTAGCTTTAAGTTCATCCGGGGATAACGAAAGCGATTGGTTAATTTGATCAACGCGTCTTCGTTTTTGCCTGGAGCCCAATTCCTCGAAAGGTTTTCGAGGTGTAAATGTAGATGTCGAAGCTTCTGTAGTAGATGGTGGTAGATTTTCGACATCTTCAGTATTACAAATCTCGAGCCTTTCCTGTTCAGTGTTCACAGCTTCAGGTATCATTCCTTCGGGCCAGTTTATTGCACGTTCCAACCAATCACCATTTTTTCTTACAAACTGTGCTAACGTGCGACTACTTCGTTCCCATCTTGCACTTATATTTGAACAAAAGCGCGTACAGAATTTTTGGAGCTCAACACTGTTCTCTTCGGTCACGTTTATTTTATGTTGTAGGAATTGAAAGAATTTTTGACTATCCGACAGTGACTTGACCTGCTCTCTTAAAATCATAAATAAATCTAAATTGTTAACTAAATTATCCATTATAACGAAAAAGGGACGATCAGAATCACGAGATGTTAGTAGTAGTACGAATAAACGAACACTAGTTAGTATATAATAAATTATGGTCATTTTATACTTCCAGAATCCAGTGACAAACAATGTTTACTAATTTTTCTACTACCCTCATTAACTAATTATCCTAATTAATATTACAGTTGTAAGAAAACTACCAAGATCGATACAGGAATCACTTTATTATTATTTACAATTTCACCAAGATAATTTAAGCACTTATTGTAAACCTTATATAATTATAATCTTATGAAAAAGTCGGTCATACAAGTCAACCTTTCGCTGTCGCTCCGTGCCAAAGAATGCCCGCCTGCTGCCACCACCCCATCGAGCTTTGCTCGGTGTAGTGTTGCCAGCAGGATAATACAAAATACCCATATTTTTACCGTTGCTGAATATTAAATTTTACAAAACATTAACGTTATTATAGTTAATTAATTTATATTTATAATAATACAATTCACATTTATTCGGTACATTAATTGATAATCCTTACATTCGCCCATCCTGACATGGTGCATGTCCTCATGCACTAACTAAGGAATGTTGGCACCATAACGCAAAATATAGACAAAAGAAGACAAAGAATGAGAGTAAATGAAGAGAACCAGGAAAAAAAAAATTGCCTCGATTCAGATCTATATTCGTGTCAGTATTCCCATTATAGTATAGATTAATATATATTCAACCATAAAATCAACTATTCATTAAAATAATACTTAACTAGTAATTATTATCAACGATAACCATTTCCAATCCGCTACTTTTCGGACCCATCAATTCCCGAAAGAGTACAAAATAAAACACCAATAGAATGTGATTTTTGTAAACCAATCCTTTCTTACAAAATCACAAAGAAATATAAAGTACACAATGCTATCATAATAAAGTACACAATGCTTCTGTTCGCAAACCCATCCATTCTTGCGAACAGAACCAGCCATTTGGTCACGAACCCATCCATTCTCGTGACCAAACCTATCCATACTCAACAGTACAGTGAACCCATCCATTCTCACTGTTCTGTCGGACATTAAATCAGCTTAAATATAACGAAATCATACAATATGATAAAACAACGTGTCCCTCTTAAGAATTCCTAATAACATTTACAACTTATCCATACTCAACAGCACAGTGAACCCATCCATTCTCACTGCTCTGTTGGACACTAGATCAGTTGAAAAGTAGCAAAATCATAATATTTTGATATAATAGCGTATCTCTCTTAAGAATGCCTAACAACTTTTACATAATATGGCATCATTAAATAGCAGACAATACATAAGAATTATAGTTATCATCAACTGAAACTAATTTATATAAATATGTAAGCACATAAGTTATTCATCATTATTATCACTATCTCCTGTTCCACCTTCATCATCATCAGATACATCTAATTCATTTACATTCAGCGCGGCAATATTGACCCAAGGCAACATCCTATCAGCGGCAACCGTAGTATGCCGTTTGTTCTTTGTCCCTGTTAGGCCGGGTACTGCAGCTAACCTATATCTGTCATTCCCTAATATTGAAACAACGCGGTAAGGACCTATGTAAGCCGGGTGTAACTTTTTACTTTTACCGTCATTTGCGAAAGCGGTCTTTGTGATTTTGACTAGTTCACCTTCAGCGTAGACTCTCGCGGGTCTCCTGTCTTTATCGTATCTCTGTTTCTGTTTCTCCTGTTCACTGTCTATAGCTTTTTTAGCTTGTTCTCTAACAACGGTTAAGTCACAAGTTTCACGAGTCTCATTGCGAACTTCATTAAGCCTAGGATTAATTTCAGAGTCCATACATGTACCAAACATCATTTCGGACGGTGTTCTACCTGTAGTCTTATGGTTCGTATTGTTCAGTCCCCATTGAACTTTTCCAACCGAAACATCCCATTCCCTTTCATCCTGGTTCAAATTTTGAGCAGTTAGGGAGCTAAGAATGGTTCGGTTGTACCTTTCTACTTGTCCGTTAGAGCGGGGACTGGCAACAGCATTAAGAACGTGTTTCACACCTTTATCAAGGCAAAATCTCTTAAACGCGTGAGATGTGAAACACGTTCCCCTGTCACTGACAATGCGATCTGGTACACGGAATGTAAAAAATATGTCTTCCAACACCTTGATAGCACTTTGGGTCTTCGTATTACGTACTGGTTTGGCAAACATGAATTTGGTGAACCCATCTACAATGACCAAAAGATGGGTGCTCCCGCGTTTCGATTTCACAAAAGGTCCAAGGTGGTCAATGTGTAGCGTATGGAACGGGACTTCAATTTTAGCTATCGGATACAGGTGACCTTCCTTCGCCGTGTTATTCTTTTTAGCATACGCGCATTCTATACAAGCATTGACGTACTTTTTAACAAAACTTGACATTTTAGAAAACCAATAGGATTTTTTTAAACGTTCCAAAGTCTTCTGTATTCCAAAATGACCGATTTCGTCATGATTGATACGGCACAACTGCCACCTTGCACCCTTTGGTACGACCCAACGAACATTCTCTTTATCTCCGTTCAAATACCGATATAATTTATTGTCTTTAATAATGTAATTATCCGTTATGTATTTAAGTCCATTTTCATCTAAACCTAACTCTAAAATGTTACGGATCCTACACAACTCCGTGTCACCTAACTGTAAAGTGTGCAACCAATCCTCGTTACTAATGTTCATGACCGACGGGTAATGTTCTGAAACTTGCGCAGTTTCTTCGTCTAGTACGGGGTTGCGTGAGAGCGCGTCGACGTGGGCCATTTTTATACCTGGACGATATTCGACGGTGCATTGGAACTCCTGCATAAGCAGCCACCATCTCGCAACTCTAGGGAGAATATCTCGCTTTGAGAAGGTAGACCGAAGGGCACTACAATCAGTCACGATTTTAAAATCTTGCCCTAACAAATATACCCGAAACTTTTTGAGAGAACATATCACAGCTAACGTTTCAAGTTCATAAGCGTGAAAGTTTCTCTCCTCAGGAGAAGTTTTGCGGCTGTAATACGCTACCGGTCTAAAAGCATCTTCGTCAGGTGATTTCTGCAACAGAACGCCACCAACACCCAATTTGCTGGCGTCGGTATGCAGCTCAGTTTGATAATCAGGATTAAAGATTGCCAGTATGGGTCTAGCCACTAGCTTATCCTTGAGAGTTTCGAAGGATGTCTCCTGCTCATGTGACCAGATCCAGACCGCATCCTTGGTAAGCAGTTTTGTCAGTGGATACGCCAGAGAAGCGAAATTGCGAATGAATTTCCTAAAGTACCCTACAAGACCGAGGAACTGTCGAACCGTATGTTGATCAGTCGGGCATGGAAAATTCACGACACTCTGAATTTTCTTATCCCCTGGTCTTATACCGGCAGCACTTATCTCGTACCCCAAATAATCGATCTTGTCCATTAGGAACTCACATTTGGCCAAATTAAGTGTGAGATTCGCGCTTTCTAGTAATTGTAAGACCTTCTCTAGCCTAACCAAGCACTCGTCAACATTTCGACCGTATATCAACACGTCATCTATATATGATGTAGCACCATCATATCTTGCGGGCCCCAGAACCTTGTGCATCATCCTCTGGAAGACGGCCGGCGCGTTGGCCAACCCGAATGGCATACGATTAAATTCGTACTGGCCATCCGGGGTGACAAACGACGTTAAAGGCCGTGAATTCTCGGATAAAGGCACTTGGTAGTAACCTGATGTTAAATCTAGCGTGACGAAGTATGCTTGCCCTGACAAACGTGAAATTTCATCTTCTATGTTAGGCATCGGATACCGTTCCTTAACCGTGATAGAGTTTAACATTCTGTAGTCAACACACATTCGTATTTTACCGTCCTTTTTTCGAACTAAAATGATAGGACTAGCATACTCCGACGCACTTTCTCTCACTATCCCTGCTTCTAACATATCATCTATCATTGTACGAACATTTTCCCGCTCCTTATGTGAAAGCCTATATGGCCGATAGACGATTGGCTTTGCGTTATTCAGCTCAATAGTCATTTCTGTGGCGTTAGTACATCCTAATTGCTTTAAGGTTGATGCAAAACAATGTCGATATCTATCTAATAGTGCTAAAAGTTTTTCGCGGTGAGATTCCTCAATCATAGTCCCTATACGTATCTGCGTCTTATCAATTGTGTGTTGTTCCGATAGCTCACTGATAGACGCGACTATACGATTTACTACCCTAACCTCTGTACCGCGACTCAAAATCATCCCCTCTCTAATAAAACTGGATGATGACACAGGAGATACCAAGACATAGATCACTCCGTTATTTACTGGGTAAATGCCGCCTAAAACGACGAATTGCTGACAAGGCTTGCCAACAACCTTACTGGTCACTAATATGTCGCCTTTCACCTGGGGTTCTACAAATGACTTTACACTAGCTAGTCCACAAATGTTTATATTCGAAACCGAAAATACCTTAACGGTGGCATCATTATTTATTTCCGTTTGTGCGAAAGGCATTTCACTGCCCAAGTCAAGAAAACTAAGCTTATCGGCGGTCTTATAAACAGCAACATGCGATTGTTCGGTAAACGACTGACCTATTAATATAGGGAGTTCCAAATATTCGTCTTGGACAACATGACAAGCTACATTAGCAGCAACTCCATCAACAACCATATTCACAGTTACGGTACCAAGAGTGCGAACTATTTCGTTACCAAAGCCCTTCAAAGCTGTTTTCTCACCACTACACATTAAGCCTAATTGTGACGCGTGAGACTGCCTAATCAAGGTTACCTCACTGCCAAAATCGACAAAGCATCTTGTGCAAACGTTATTCACGGTTACTTCTCTGAAAAACTTTGAGTTAGGGTTTGTATTTGATATACACAGAGTCTTTTGAACGGTGTCAGATTTACTATCTTTTGAATTGCTGTAACAATTTTCAGTCTTGTCGTTCTGTCTTGCATTTTGTTGCAAGTTGCACACTTCAAAATGGGCTTAGGGCATTTTAAAAACGGATGCCCCTTTTCTCTACAGTTGTAACAATAAATATTGCTATTGGGGGGTGGTAATTTAGCTGTTCTAGCGGAGTTGTTATTATTTGCATTACTGTTATCAGTTGCGTACCTAGTTTTGTAAGACGTTCTATCGGATGGGTGAGATTGAGAAGAGTCTTTGTTGCTCATTAGGAACTGTAGCAGTTGCTCCGGGTGAGAACAGCGTAACGTTGTAGCACTAGATTTCATTGTCCTATCCGTTAGCCCGTGGATAACACAGTCAACAGCACGCTTTCCTTCGATGTTGCATTGGTTCAATAAAGCCAGTTTTTCGTAAAAATACACTTCAATCGGTTCATTAATCCTACTTTTCCTTTTCAGCATATCCTCCAGGATTTGGCCATAATTCTGTTCGCAGGGGAACGCATTCGTTAATTTAATTTGCCACTCAGCCCAACTAAACAAAATGGACGGTAGGCTTTCGTACCAGGTTTTGGCCAAACCCTGGAGCCTCTGCATTGCGAAATGGATGGTGGTTTTATCGTCCCAGCCGTAAACGGTAGCACACTCGTTCACCTTGTTCAACCATACATCTATGCGTTGGCTTTTTGCTGACGGATCAAAATCAGGTAAAATATTTTTATGATTGTTAGAAGTAGACGTAACGAGTGTAGTTGACGGCTGGGGCGGTAGACATTTAAGGGAACTAAGAATACCGATAAGGTCTTTTGTGGTAAATGAAGGGCTTACAGATCTACCTAACCGAGGAGAATGGCACTCGTTTCGGGATCTACGGGGCTCAGGGCCTTCGTTATTTTTAGTCGGACTGCGCGGTCGTCTACGAGAACGATATTCATACTGATTTGTGGTATTCTCAGGTTCCGTGAGACGCACATGGGGTTGATTAAAGTCTCGTTGATTACTCACAGTTTTCCGCAGTCGGGTACGCTCCTTGTCCAGGTTATCTTGCAAGTCACGAAGTCTTCTGCGTTCCTGATCCATTTCTCGTTCCAGTGCGCGTAGTCTGTCGTCGTCGCGTGAACTCCGGCTCTCGTTCAGACGGCTTCGACGGTACACCGGCGGGCTGTCGCGACGAGTGCGACTACGACTTCGTCTGGCCTCTTCATAGTCACGCCCTCGTGAAGCCGTGTCACCTGGAGGAGTCTCCAAGCGTCGAGAATGTGCTCTCTCCATTGTTCTGGAACTCGAAACAAGACTAACTATGTAATTGTTCAAATTATTTTCGAACAGAGTTTTAAATGTTACAAAACCGGTGCAAAACTATTTTGTAACATATCTCAAAAATTATGGCTCCTAGGCGAAAAATAACCAAAAATTGCACCCCCTGTGCACCACTATACTGCCATATAAAATATTTTGATTGACCTTGGAACTGATCTTCCACGTGGGTATACCAACCGCCTTTTTTTTTTCCTTTACCGCTAAAATACAATTACTGCGAGGGAATATGGATATTAAAAAGCATAATTCATATGAGTTTAAGGCTCCTCTCTCAAAGATGCCTCTGATTTCTAAGGATTTTACTCTCCACGTGGGAACTAATCTTCCACGTGGGTATACCAACCGCCTTTTTTTTTCTTTACCGCTAAAATATAATTACTGCGAAGGAATATGGATATTAAAAAGCATAATTCATATGAGTTTAAGGCTCCTCTCTCAAAGATGCCTCTGATTTCCAAGGATTTTACTAACCCACGTTTTTATTCCTAAAAATATTATCATGCTAACGACTATTTCTCGTAAGAACAAAACAAAATATTGAAGGTACTTACCACTTCTGAGATGTAAGAAAACTACCAAGATCGATACAGGAATCACTTTATTATTATTTACAATTTCACCAAGATAATTTAAGCACTTATTGTAAACCTTATATAATTATAATCTTATGAAAAAGTCGGTCATACAAGTCAACCTTTCGCTGTCGCTCCGTGCCAAAGAATGCCCGCCTGCTGCCACCACCCCATCGAGCTTTGCTCGGTGTAGTGTTGCCAGCAGGATAATACAAAATACCCATATTTTTACCGTTGCTGAATATTAAATTTTACAAAACATTAACGTTATTATAGTTAATTAATTTATATTTATAATAATACAATTCACATTTATTCGGTACATTAATTGATAATCCTTACACAGTAATGACTAAAAGTGAAAAACATTGTTTTTTTATAAGGTAAAAGGTTAAGCTAATTACAGTAATTAAACACACAAATAGAAATTAATTGATTTCATATCCACATTTTTAAATAAAGGTCCCTAATTAGCTTAAATTTACTAATATATGTAGTATTAGTAAATTTAAGCTAATTAGGGACCTTTTAAATGTATTGTTGTTAGTTGCTAAGTAATTATGTGTATTATTACGTGCTTTTACTTACTATTCCATATCAAATTTAACTTAAAATAACTTACGAAAGTAAAAAATGAAGCTTTTTATTCTATGTATTTTTTCATTTTTTTCGATCCATTTATTTGGCAGCGTTGCAACTTTATGCATTTGTTTATAGCATCAAATGATAATAGACCAGACAAGGTATATGAAAAATAAAGTTTCAACGCGGGATCACACGCTACTTAGCAGGAATTTAAGTTTATTTGAGCCGCTCCATACAAAAAAATAACAAAACACATTTTTCTACCCAAAGTATAAAGTTTAGGAAAAAATACATCAGAACAATTATTATTGAGGTTAATGAGCTCTACCCATCCGCATAAAAAAAAAGTGAAAAAGCAAAGTTGAGCCCTAAGTCACTAAAATCATAGTTTCGACCCACTGTGCGACGGGTCGGCTGCCAAAATTTTACGCGGTGGAAGTCGCTCGCCGAAGCTAGTGACATATACACCGCGACATTTTAGTCGTCTTACAAAGATTGTCCACTCAATGCATCCGACATAATTTACCTCTAGGCGTGTTTTTTTCACCATTTTTCAAAATAAGATAACTAATAGGTCTAAGAAAAATAAATAATGCATTAGAATAATGAAGCATCCTGTTAATAATATTTACGTATCAGATGGTAGAGAACATAACTACCTAGCGCACGAGTCGACAAGATCATTCCATTTTCCATGAGACAAAATATTAATTTCAAACTACGTCATGCGTCATCATAATGAATAATATTTTTATTTTTTAGTAATTCAAATGTTTATTTTTTTCGTATGGATGTGTAGTAGTCATTGGTTACAAGAAGTGGGCTGCCGTTGTAAGAAGATTAAAATGTCACGGTGTATAAGGTGTAAGTGAGCATTCTAAATGTATGGAAGAAGGCTGCTAGCTCGAATGGGAGTGGGCGGGTCACATCAGCACATTCACACAATAGGTGCCTGAAGATGGACAGCACCGCCGATGCCGATCCAGAAAGGGATGGTGAGAGGACTTGGATGCAAACCGCGAGGGCTGGTTCGAGGTGCCGTGGGTAATGGAGAGGCCTTCGCCCAGCAGTGGGGCAGTTTAATCAAACAAAAAAAAAAGTGATCACTATTTTGTAGCTCAATTAAAAATGTTCACTATATAAGAGAGATAAATAGATTGAAAGATTAATGGTTTATAGAAACAAAGAGTTATTCAAAAAAAGTTCAAAAAAGTTCTAAAATTTCCATGGGCAGTAACAGACTCTTGGGACACATACTGAAGGCCAGTCAATTAGTCACTATAATAAATGAACCGCAACCGTATTTCCATTCATACTTTAGTTAACGATGTTTTTCCACCCTTAATACATATATATGCTACCTACGCTGTACGACTTTTTCAGTAGGATAAAAAACCTATAGCACTAACTAGAATGTTTAATTTAGTTGTAGCGTAATAGCTTACGTTACTATTCAAGTAGTTTCTTAAGAAGGTTTTCTTCCCACTATAAATACATTTGACGACAGTGACAAGTTACATACCTTACTACCCACAGGAGTATCAAATATCGTTAACACGAGTACTTACCTCTTGCAAATGTCAACTGGCAATTTCGGAAACCCTTTTAACAAGCTTTTGTTTAGTTCTACTTGTTAAAATATCAAGATGGATCTACGTAAGCTAATGTTATACGATTTTCTTGTCTAGCCAAGTTGATCTTTAAATAATCGCTAACCTGATAAATGATTTTATTTTCCAAGGAGGTTTGTTAAAACACTTTTTCATGTCAATCATATCTTAAAACTAGATGAGGTAGGCGTTTGCTATCTGACTACTCCGAGAAGAAAGGCCGAAACAAACTTAGAGGTCACAGTTTCTTTTTAAGTCTATACATAATCTTGGTCAGAGCATGTGAAGACCATGTGGGTTGGTGTCTGAAGTGGTCTTTTAAGGAAAGATTCACACAGAATGAGTGGACCTGTCCAATCAGTATTTTGTTTCTACTTTGTCGGTGTTCTGTGCCGTGTGAGGTCATGCGTTATCATGGAGCAATAATGGTGAAGATCGATTCAAGAGTCGGGGCTGTTTCACCGCCAGTTTCACCATCATTGTTCGAAGTTCAGCACAGTAAATATCTGCTGATATTGCTTGAGCAGACCTGAGAAAGATATAGTGAATAACAAACACCATGAAGAGACAAGCAAACAGTTACCATGACTTTTTTATTGGTTAGCTTTGCTTTAAGCCACTGTGGCGGCGTTTTACCTGGGGTCAACCATTGCCTTTCTAGCTTACAGTTATCGTAAAGAATCCACTTTTCATCACATGCCACGATTTATTCCTTCATTTGTGTACCTATTCAAAAAGGCAGCGCAAGTTTCAACTCGCGTTTTTTTCTGCAGATCACTCAAATCATGAGGCACCCATTTTCATTTTTTTTTTATCTTATTCATTTGATGTAAATGAGTCAATAATGTAGGTAAGGTAATACTCAATACTCAATTCTTTATTGCATTCCATATGTTACATAGATGGTAAGAAATAATAATGGTACAAGATCAAAATATGGACCCTGTCGGGCACGCAAAAAATTAGGAGAGAGGAAGAGGGCTGAGTTACAATTTAACTAAATCAATATTCTCATTTACTGTCTTTCATTTGGTATATAATTATATTGTATTATACATATTATTATTATGTTTGTGCATATCAGTTGTTATTATATATATTTGCACGAGATTACATTATTACTATTAAATTCTTACAAGTTTTCGCTTTTATTATGAACTCAACTAGATTAATTATTATAAGTATATATACCATATACATTTATTTTAATAAATTATGAAAATTATTTAAGTATTCATATTTTTATATTCTTTACTTGATTATCTGTATTCAATATTTAATTTAATATTTTATATACCTATATATTTTATTAATATTTATTTTATTTTATAATGTTTTGTATCAGAAAGAGTATTTTATTTTTCAATAGATTTATCATCTAGAAACTCCTTTACGGTGTGGTATGCCTTGGATTCAAGAAATCTTTTCAATTTATTAATAAATATATTTGTTTTGTTTTCTTCTCTAATATTATTTGGTAATTTGTTGTAAATTTTAATGGACATAATTAAAGGGCTGGTTGAGTGCATTTTGATTCGGGATTGAGGTTTGTTTATTTTGTTTTTGTTGTGTCTAAAAGTGTATCTTTTTTGTGTCTCTTCGCAAGTAGTGTAGAAATCTTGATGTTTTTTGACAAATTTACATAATTCTAAAATATATAAACAGGGAAGTGTGAGAATTTTATGTTTTTGGAAGTGTGGTTTGCAGCTATCTGTTTGTTCTATGTTTGTTATTATTCGGTAACGTTAAACTATGCTGTTAATTCCTGGGTAGTTCGGATCGACTTCCATCATCTTCTTCGGTTCAGCGTTATTCACCTGTGGCGGTCTTCCTCGAAGTTCATTCTTCAAGTCGAAGTTTCCATTACGAAAGCGTTTAAACCATAAACGCGTGGTGCGTTTATTAGCAGGTTCATGTCCAAACGCAGCATTGATACTGCATTATTGATTGCGAGCCGTTTCTGCCGCGTAGGTTCCGGTTCGTATTCGAAATTACTCGGATTTTCGAAGTATCGAACATTTCGTCTTAAATTAATAAAAAAAACCATTGAAGTTCGAAAATAGAATATTGCAAATATAAAAAAAAAAACGTTTCACTCGAATATCTCACAGCGTGAAGGTTTCATGTCAATTAAAAAAATTACTTGGATTTTTGAAGTTGCATATTTTTTTAAAGAAAAACCTTACGCAAGCGGCAGAAATTATTCTAATGTATTACAGTAAGTTAGAATAATTTCTGCCGCTTGCGTAAGGTTTTCAACATTACTACAATCCTACAAGGCTACAGCGGAACTGGGGCCCGTTCACTACACTTAGCTTTACTTAACTGCAGTTAACGAGTCCGATGTCGTTACGATAGCCGCGATAGCCGTCAGTGCCGGCTATTGCGATCAACTTAACATTGTACTTCGTAATTCGAAGAATCGTGCTGAAATATTTTTTTAATTTTATGTAGTTTCGGCTTTGCCTGAAAGTTTGAAACTTTAATTGCATTAAATTGCAGTTCGTTGGAAATTTTATTTTTTATTAAGATCCTTCCTTCAAACTGTAATTTAAAAATAACAACAACAACTGCAATTATAAAGATAAATAAAACAGATTTTCGTAGAATTCTGCAATGACGATTTTACAGTTATACCTACCTATATTTAGTTACCTGATTTAATTTACACAATATAAGTCAGGTAATTAAATTAGCATAATCATAATAGTTGGTTTTGATATGTGATTATTCTGCCCACACCAAGAAGAACTCGGCTAGGCTCTGAAGAACACGCTTATCGTCTGTCCCAGTTTGACATACGAATGTCTATGACAGCCGATACGGTTATTCAGTAAACCGGAAATCTGAACGTCGTCTTACCTCGAAATATCGGCTGTACCCGGTAATTGGGTAGCGGAGGTCGAATGGCAGTCGATCCATGTAAAATATTGATATTTAGCCTCATCTAAGTCTCGAAGCCGACCTCAGCTTAGATCAGAAAAGGCACAAAGTAAAGGCTAGGCGGATTATTTACCTTCGATCTCTCTTACTCAAGGTAGTATCTACCGTAAATCTAAACATATTAAAGATTAAAGTTACTTTTCCTGTCAGTCTGCGTGACTGCGTCGTTCTTATATACTATGCAAAGGATTTTGCTATGGATTTAAAGAATTGAATCCGGAAAGTTCATGTGTAATGCGATATTAAAGTTACATATAAGAGAAATGTAAATTTGTAAAAACCGCCCGAAACAGGGGCGGTTCACAAATGTTAAATAAAAATGTAAATATTTAAAATGTACATTCGTGTGCAGTTTGAATTGTGCTGTGCGGATTAGTCGGCCTATTTGCTAATTGGGAGCCGAAACTGTGGTAATCCAATATAGCCTTTAAAACCGTTGTTGTACATTTTGTGTACAGTTTAACTACGATTAAACCAGTTATTTCAGGTATTTTATTATGTGAAAAAGGTTATTTGATGCATTTTGTTTAAAATTGACTTTTTTAACATTTTTGGTTTTGGTCAACTTAAAAATATTTTTAAAGTGTTGAAATATAAACGAATGTATCGTCATCTTAATTTCAGCCGAAACACGTCCACTGCTGTCAAGAACATTTCAGAGTAGGTATAGACATTTACTTAAAAAAGGTAAGGCGGTAAACGTAGGTATTGAAAGATATTCAGTTGGCCTTTTTGTAAGCCCACGTGGGAGCGGACGTAAAAATATCGTGGCAGAATTTTATCGAGTACAAAAAACAAACTGTTGTATTCTCAACTCTCGGCACTTGGTAGTACGTTGAAAATCCAGTGAGCGAATAAAAACGCCGTGGGGGAAATATGCCTGTGCGAACCTAGGCAATACGACATGACCGATAGTAGGCGTTTTTATGTGAAATCAAAAGAAAAGATTGTTGACATTGTATCTTAACCTTATGAGTTCATATTGTGCTACGCCCACCTTGGCCTGGCTCTTATGTGTAAAAA
This sequence comes from Aporophyla nigra, assembly GCA_947507805.1. Lineage (NCBI taxonomy): Eukaryota > Metazoa > Arthropoda > Insecta > Lepidoptera > Noctuidae > Aporophyla > Aporophyla nigra. The sequence continues at coordinate 10,179,208 of OX382298.1, read as the reverse complement.
GCATTGTTGTACTTATTTCCTTTAAAAGCCTTTGAAAGCAATTTTCTTCCTTCCTGTGAAAGCATCAGAAAGAGCTTTCATCCCCTTATGCTAAGTTATGAACACTTTGCTTTGATATTAGAGAGTAGATGAGAATAGAATACGAGCGTTTAATAGAAAAATATGGGTCCTGATAATATTTAATATTAGAAATTAATCAAACTGTGATGAATTTACGCAAGATACCTATATATATATAGTAGAACAGTTAAATTTAAATCGAGTGTATTTGGTGTTGGAGTTAAAATCTATAACAAGCTACCAAACTGTATCAAGAATATCTCTTCATTAAAAGTTTTTGAATTAAAGTTAAAAGAATTTCTCCTAAGTAAAACATATTATTCAATTAATGAATTTCTAACAGACCGAATTATTGACTGAACTTGTTTTTGACTTATTTAAGGTGAAATATACAACCGTAATAATTATGTCTTCTATTGTTAATGATAGTATGAGGTTGACTAAAACTTGACATGTTAAACTTATTTTATTTTGTTTACTTTTTTGTACTTATCTAATGTAAATCGCATGACCAAAATAATTATGTCTATTAATAATGTCTGATGAGGTTGACGCAAAATTGACATGGTATACTTATTTTTCTATTTTTATTTTTTTGACTTATTAAACTAAATTGTATGTCCCTAATAATTGTGTAAGAATTAATGTAAAATGAGGTTGACAAAAACAGTAACATAACCAACAACATTGAAATACCTACCTAGTTATTAATATAAATATTGTACACCCCATGGGTATGTTACAGTGATTCATTAACACTATTGTAAGATCTGACTATTTACCTGTGACAAACAATAAATAAATGAATTTGAATTTTAATTTGAACCTATGTTTATTTAGAAACTGCCAATATCTGCAAAACTGCACTTTTGTAAGTCGATGTACTTGCAAAAGAGTCGTTACTTCCAGTAATAACTATTAATATCAAAACCACTTTTCAAAATTCACATCGAACCGTGGCAATATCCCTGCTAGGGTCGCGAGATTCGTTCGAAAGAGGTACCGTGGCCCTGGCATATGGGCAACTGAAGGAACACGGGTGGGTTTAGTCAGTAAAAGTCTGTCACGCCCTTTCGCCCTACCCAGAGCGGCAGCAGTGATTTGATGATTACCCACCCAAAAAAAAAAATACCGTGACAATATTCTCTCTAATACTCCTTTATGTTTACATATATACATCCACCGTAAGTCGTACTTATAGATGTGCAAAGAGTATGTAAGTGTTAGGTGGTTTTAAAGCTGGCAATCCGGGATAATGCTGAATGTGAATAGTCCTCGCGATAGTCCAGTTACTTCTCGTATATTCTCACTTTTAATGCGATACTCACCTGAGAGGTTCTTATGTCAGCTAGTTGTTTGTGGGTGTGTGAAAAAGGGATTTGAAATTGAGTGTTATTGTTTCTTGCACTGTTTTTATTATCAGTAAGTCGTCAAGTAAGTTATTATCCTAAGTGGATATAAAACGTGTCAGTTAATAATATTAGATTGGTCCTAAATTAATGAAAAAATCGGAACTATGCAAACCTTATGTATTGTTATGCAGTTCATTCAGGCCTCCAGTATTTTTTGATGTCAAACTATAGCAACCCCTAGTTCTCACGGTCTACTTCACACGGTATTAACGACTTTAACAGATTTCTGTGTATCATTATGTAAGTTTCATCATCATCATCATTTCAGCCGTAAGACGTCCACTGCTGGACTTAGGCCTCCCCCAATTTGGGGGGCTTTGCCATAATCGCCACGCTTGGCAGGCGGGTTGGCGATCGCAGTATGGTGGTAAAATGCATAGAGAACGCTGCTGCCCATTCTCTAGTAAGTCCCTTAGTCACCTTTTACGACACCCACGGGAAGAAATGGGGTGGTGTTATTCTTTACGTCCGGCACCACACGGAACACACACACGAATCGCACATGCATGATGCACGCACATGAATCGAAGCGTAGCTAATAGTGTACCACTGTAAAACAGTGCATTTAAATGCACGCACTGAAAACACAGATATGGTAGTAAATAGTACTTGCTTTTAATTCAAGAATAACTTCATAATATCACAATACGTGATAAGTAATGGTAGATAAAATCGTCGAATCCGACTCGGCTGGGCAGCGTTCGGGAAGCTACGCAATATCTTCTCGTCCCAAATACCGCAGTGTCTCAAGACAAAAGTCTTTGACCAGTGTGTGTTGCCAGTGATGACATATGGCACTGAGACGTGGTCGCTCACAATGGGCCTCATAAGAAGGCTCAAAGTCACCCAAAGAGCAATGGAGAGGGCTATGCTTGGAGTTTCCCTACGCGATCGAATCAGAAATGAAGAGATCCGTAGGAAAACCAAGGTAACCGATATAGCCCGAAGAATTGCCAAACTTAAGTGGCAGTGGGCAGGGCATATTGCTCGCAGAACGGATGGCCGATGGGGTCGGAAGGTTCTGGAGTGGCGACCGCGTACTGGAAGACGAAGCGTTGGAAGGCCTCCCACAAGATGGACCGATGACCTGGTGAAGGCCGCAGGAATACGTTGGATGCGAGAAGCATAGAACAGGTCGAAGTGGCGGTGCTTGGGGGAGGCCTATGTCCAGCAGTGGACGTCTTTCGGCTGAAATGATGATGATGAGATAAAATCTACTAACATGAAGGTCTTCACAAGAGTTCGTTATAAAACAAAAGCAGTGCGTAAGAATTTTTGAAAAATTATCCCCTAAAAGGGTAATATATGGGTTGGAAGTTCGTATAAATCTTCGGCATTTTACTAATGGGAAATCCCATTGGACGCACGGCTTATACACACATAAAACTCGTGCAGTTTCTCATGGAGAAACGCAGAGACAACAAAACGCCTCCTACTACGACATCTGTCGCTAACCTGGCTTAGCCATTGCTACGAATCGTAGCCGTTGCTACTCCTCGTAGCAAGCGTACCCAGTGCAAGTGGTCATAGAGCCTACAATTTTTCTTACCGTTCATAACTTTTGTCCGTCTGATTAATAATTTTATTTTCGCATTTGGAAAGAAGAATAATTATTTTGAAAGAACTTGAATTTTTATAAAATATTTGTAGGTATTTATAAAAGCGCCATTCTTCAAAGCGATGCGGACGGTTCGTAAAATATATTTCCATGAAAGTTATAAACCTTTTTTGAAATTTTTGAAATACTTTTGATCTCTGTTGTAAGTATATTGTGAAATATAAACTAAAAGGCTGAACAAAATATTCTTTACTTTTAATACTCCCACATGTTGTAGATTAAATATTTTCTTTTCATTGCGAACTTAAAATAAATGTTGAATTACGCTCTTTTTATATCTAATTACCAGACTTGTCGACGACAGCGAAGCACTACAGAGAAACAAAAATAAAACTAAAAAGCTACAGTAATATGAAGTATTTTCTTACTCAATATTTATTCCCCAAAGACACACATTTACTGATAGAAATGTTTTTTTTTTTACGTTTGGACATACCGTCAACTACAAACGAACAATTTTCATAATTGGTTTTTAGGTACCCAAAAATGGACGTTCCCATGAAACGTGTGTAATATTTCGTAGTCCTGTAAACCACTTTGTCCCAATTTATTGAGGGTTGCCGCAGAAATTCTGCTTATTTCCTATATCTCTATTAGCAGTCACCTTAGTGCCATCTTCTTACCTGACTTGTCATCTTTCACAAAATATATCCCTCTTTTCGTTGGTCTGACCGCAATGATTTTCATCTCATCACACATACCTGCCCAATCCTACTAATATTATAAATGCGAAAGTTTGTGAGGATGGATGTATGTGTATGTGTATGTTTGTTACCCTTTCACGAAAAACTACTGGACGGATTTGGATGAAATTTGGCACACAGATAGTTCATAACCTGGATTAACATATAGGGTACTTTTTATCCCGGTAGTACGTTCCCGCGGGATATTTTCCGACCTCCACGCGGGCGAAGCCGCTGGCAAAAGCTAGTACTTAATATAACAGCAGTGTACAGTCAAGTTTAAAATACAATTACGCATTTTTTTTTTTATTTCATCATCATCATCATCATTTCAGCCGTTCGACGTCCACTGCTGAACTTAGGCCTCCCTCAATTTGGGGGGCTTTGCCATAATCGCCACACTTGGCAGGCGGGTTGGCGATCGCAGTATGGTGGTAAAATACATAGAGAACGCTGCTGCCCATTCTCTAGTAAGTCCCTTAGTCGCCTTTTACGACACCCATGGGAAGAAATGGGGTGGTGTTATTCTTTACGTCCGGCACCACACGGTACCGGTTTTTTTATTTACTCCTAAAGTATTGAACTGAATTATACTGTTTATATACTGTTATCAAAATGGGCTTTTCTCAAAGAAGCTCAGATGTGTAATGATTTTGTAAAATAATAATTAAGAAAATATTTTAACAAATGGAATGGCCATTGTACGTAAGTGCATCCATGCACGAACTTTATACATACATTTGTATAGTTTTATACTAAGGAATATTTGTTTTATCTGTGCAAATGTCGTAGGTATATTGCAACGCCGTGATATTACGATTTCACAAGTGATATTAAAATTTTACGGTAGATTGTCAATCGACTTCATTTCTTACAATTTAACGGCCTGGTTTTAGTGACATTGTAATGTCACGGGGAAAGTATAGTGCAACATATATAAAAGGCACTATACTGCGACATTTATAAAAGGATCTACTGACTGATCTATCAACACACAGTTCAAACCACGAAACGTATTGCGCTGAAATTTAGGACGCAGATAGTTATTATAACGTAGGTATTTGCTATAAAAGATTTTTTCATAATCCACCCTCTATTCGAATGAAACCGGGGTCCGAATTTTGTATCGAGAAACAATATTAGATGGAAGTTTATTCGAAACTTCACAGAAGTACTGGAGAAAATCGTACAATTTCGTCTATCAATTTTTAGGGTTCCGTTGCCAAATGGCAAAAAACGGAACCGTCATGTCTGTCTGTCTGTCTGTCCGAGTATGTCACAGCCACTTTTTTCCGAAACTATAAGAGCTATGGTGTTGAAACTTGGTAAGTAGATGTATTCTGTAAACCGCATTAAGATTTTCACATAAAAATAGAAAAAAAAACCAATAATATTTGGGGTTCCCCATACATAGAACTGTAACTCAAAAAAAAAAAAACATCAAACCCATACGTGTGTGGTATCTATGGATAGGTCTTCAAAAATGACATTAAGGTTTCTAATATAATTTTTTTCTAAACCAAATAGTTTGCGCGAGAGACACTTCCAAAGTGGTAAAATGTGTCTCCCCCCCCGCCCCGTAACTTCTAAAATAAGGGAATGATAAAACTAAAAAAAATATATGATGTACATTACCATGTAATCTACCACCGTTAATTGGTTTGAACGAGATCTAGCAAGTAGTTTTTTTTTTAATACGTCATAAATCGTAAACCACAATTTACCTTTCATTCAGTCAACTCAAACATAAAAATTTAAAAACAACATTTAATTTCATAAACATAAACCTTGTGCATAAACCGTGAATACCTGCAGGTTTGTACGGAACCCTCGGTGCGCGAGTCCGACTCGCACTTGGCCGGTTTTTAGGGTTCCGTTGCCAAATGGCAAAAAACGGAACCCTTATAGATTCGCCATGTCTGTCTGTCTGTCTGTCTGTCTGTCCGAGTATGTCGCAGCCACTTTTCTCCGAAACTATAAGAGCTGTGCTATTGAAACTTGGTAATTAGATGTATTCAATGAACTGCATTAAGATTTTCACACAAAAATAGAAAAAAAACAATAATTTTTGGGGTTCCCCATACATAGAACTGAAACTCAATTTTTTTTTTTTCATCCAACCCTTACGTGTGGGGTATCTATGGATAGGTCTTCAAAAATGATATTGAGGTTTCTAATATCATTTTTTTTTAAAACAATAATATTTGGGGTTCCCCATACATAGAACTGAAACACAAAAAAAAAAATTCATCAAACCCTTACGTGTGGGGTATCTATGGATAGGTCTTCAAAAATGAAATTGAGGTTTCTAATATCATTTTTTTCTAAACTGAATAGTTTGCGCGAGAGACACTTCCAAAGTGGTAAAATGTGTGTCCCCCCCCCCCGTAACTTCTAAAATAAGGGAATGATAAAACTAAAAAAAATATATGATGTACATTACCATGAAAACTACCAACGAAAATTGGTTTGAACGAGATCTAGTTAGTAGTTTTTTTTTAATACGTCATAAATCGTAAACCACAATTTACCTTTCATTCAGTCAACACAAATATAAAAATTAAAAAAAAAACATTTCATTTCATAAACGATGATGACGAATGATGATGATGATGACCTGCAGGTTTGTACGGAACCCTCGGTGCGCGAGTCCGACTCGCACTTGGCCGGTTTTTTCATTCCACGAAGATGACGCGGTGGGCTAACATTATTTTATAATGCGTAATTTACTGAGTCCGTTACATATCACGCCTTAATGGTTGACGGATTTGGATGAAAGTTTAAGACCAGGACCGGGGTTAGGACATAGGATGCTTTTATTCCGGTAGTAGGTACGTCCTCTTGTGATAATTAACAACAACCACGCGGGCGAAGCCGCGGGCAAGAGCTAGTAAATAAATAAATCATTATTGTTTAAATTAAAAAAGTTTATTAACAGTCAATCATAAGCCCTAATGTACTTAGTTAGTCAACTGATTGTATACTATTTACTCTGTTTCGATTGATCGTTTAGCCGGCTGAGTGTTCACTTCCGATTAAAATGGGGAAAATTCGGTTGGAAACTGATTTGCTTGGACAGAATCAGTCTATTTCGAAGCAATGAACCGTAAACATATCTTTCGGATCCACTGCTACTTTTGTTATATTCATAATTTATTAACAAATGATGGTTATACACCTGATTATGTTGAAAAAAAAAGTGAACAAACAGTATTTATACAGAACTTGAGGTGTATGATTTCATTATAGTTGCATCGTAATTTCAGGAGAACATCGCTTTTGCATTTAGCGTAAGATATTTATGTTTGTACCTGTACACAATTATCTAAAAAGTAAAGAAAGAAACACATTTCCTCAGACGGATGTGAATAAATATTTAGTGGTGGTAATTCCAGCGACGCGGTAGTTACGAGTCCGTAGAGCCAGCTTCCCTGATTAGCCCTGCCCACAATACCCTCACTATCGATATTTCGCCCCCTAATTGTTACTTACGACAAATAAATGAAACTGTCTTATAGAGCATTAAATTCTCGAGTAGTGAAAATCGATTGGCGGGTTTCTGCGAATCGATTTTATTGTTGTAGAACGTGAACGCAAAAGTGAAGGTAGTTTAGTGTTACCGAAAATTCCTTTCAAACTTCACTTCCCATATCTTTTATTTTTCTTCCTTATATAGAAATAATTAGATTAATTCGTTTAAGTACAGGCAGGATATTTCAGTTCTTAAATAACTACTGGTATTTTCTAAATAAATGCGTGAACTATTTCCTTTTAGGCGTATGATATACGCAATATACGTGAACGTATTTCGGGCACACTGTCTCAACTACAAATAAACTACCCCTTTACTTCCTTTGGGGATCATAAAATACTACTAAGCAAAGGATTGCGCATTATGTGTTTGGGTACAAAGTATGCCTGTGTAAATATCATAATGGCTTCCCAGGATTCTCCATGGGAATGTCGTATATCGTGTCTATCCGTGCGACTGCGTTTTACTTCTAAACTACGCAACGGATTTTGATGCGATATTCGACATCGACAGGAAATTTTTCCGAAAGATTTATGTGTATTTTACATTAATATTAAACTTACCGTTGTACCGTGTGGTGCCGGACGTAATGAACTGCTCAAACAGCTGATTTCAACACCTGAAGTGGTTGATGTTTCTGGCCGCACTAAGTCTGTGTTTTACATGCATCATAGAACAGTTACCTAATTTGCCTGATGTAATCAAATCAAATAAATATACCGTGTGGTGCCGGCCGTAAATAATAGTATTACCCCATTTCTTCCCGTGGGTGTCGTAAAAGGCGACTAAGGGACTTCCTAGAGAATGGGCAGCAGCGTTCTCTATGCATTTTACCACCATACTGCGATCGCCAACCCGCCTGCCAAGCGTGGCGATTATGGCAAAGCCCCCCAAATTGGGGGAGGCCTAAGTCCAGCAGTGGACATCTTACGGCTGAAATGATGATGATGATGATGAAATAAAAAAAAATGCGTAATTGTATTTTAAACTTGACTGTACAATGCTGTTATATTAAGTATTGGGCAGGTATGTGTGATGAGATGAAAATCACTGCGGTCAGACCAACGAAAAGAGGGATATATTTTGTGAAAGATAACAAGTCAGGTAAGGAAGATGGCACTAAGGTGACTGCTAATAGAGATATAGGAAATAAGCAGAATTTCTGCGGCAACCCTCAATAAGTTGGGACATAGTGGTTTACAAGGACTACGAAATATTACACACGTTTCATGGGAACGTCCATTTTTGTAGTAACCAATTATGAAAATTGTTCGTTTTCCCACACACCGCCCATGTACTCCAAACCTTTTGCAGTTGACGGTATGTCCAAACGTAAAAAAAAAACTTTAGAGGTGTCAAGGGACACCCGGATGGAACGAAGTTCCTTTCCAGGATTCATTATTTTTATATTTTTTTTAAATTATTTATTATGTACAAAAAACCTGTATACACTCAACAAAAATATTCTCTCTCTCTCTCTCCCTCTCTCTCGCCCTCTCTCTCCCTCTCTCTCTCCCTCTCCCTCCCTATCTCTCTCTGTCTCTCTCTCTCCCTCTCTCCCTGTCTCTCTCTCTCTCTACTCACAACAAAAAAAAACAACAATATACAAACAAATACACCAGTCGGATTGAGAAACCTCGTCCTTTTTTTGAAGTTGGTTAAAAAGTGTCGTGACAACTTTTCGTAAGAATTTTTTCCGTCTAGCCCCCTTTCACAACGCGCGATAAGGAACTTCGTTCCAAAAATTATATCAGTAAATGTGTGTCTTTGGGGAATAAATATTGAGTAAGAAAATAATTCATATTACTATAGCTTTTTAGTTTTATTTTTGTTTCTCTGTAGTGCTTCGCTGTCGTCGACAAGTCTGGCAATTAGATATAAAAAGAGCGTAATTCAACATTTATTTTAAGTTCGCAATGAAAAGAAAATATTTAATCTACAAGATGTGGGAGTATTAAAAGTAAAGAATAATTTGTTCAGCCTTTTAGTTTATATTTCACAATATACTTACAACAGAGATCAAAAGTATTTCAAAAATTACAAAAAATTTCAAAACTTTCATGGAAATATATTTTACGAACCGTCCGCGTCGCTTTGAAGAATGGCGCTTTTATGAATACCTACAAATATTTTATAAAAATTCAAGTTCTTTCAAAATAATTATTCTTCTTTCCAAATGTGAAAATAAAATTATTAATCAGACGGACAAAAGTTATGAACGCTAAAAAAAGATAGTAGGCTCTATGACCACTTGCACTGGGCACGCTTGCTACGAGGCGTAGCAACGGCTACGATTCGTAGCAATGTGCAATGGCTAAGCCAGGTTAGCGACAGATGTCGTAGTAGGAGGCGTTTTGTTGTCTCTGCCTTTCTCCATGAGAAACTGCACGAGTTTTATGTGTGTAAAAGCCGTGCGTCCAATGGGATTTCCCATTGGTAAAATGCCGAAGATTTATACGAACTTCCAACCCCTATATTACCCTTTTAGGGGATAATTTTTCAAAAATTCTTACGCACTGCTTTTGTTTTATAACGAACTCTTGTGAAGAACTTCATGTTAGTAGATTTTATCTACCATTACTTATCACGTATTGTGATATTATGAAGTTATTCTTGAATTAAAAGCAAGTACTATTTACTACCATATCTGTGTTTTCAGTGCGTGCAGTTAAATGCACTGTTTTATAGTGGTACACTATTAGCTACGCTTCGATTCATAGTTAGGCGATGTAAATTAGCACATAGCTCCTCAAACGCGTCGGAACAGGCAATTAGAGAATTATACCGAGACTTTGTACCGTAACATCGTGCTTCGGTATTAAAACCCATTATGATTTAACACGTTAACTGCCATGGCTAAAATCAGAAAATGTCAAAAAATGGACTTAGTGTTATTTCACTTCAAATCGATTATTTATATATTAGGCAGCAACGACATGTTCAGATTTTGAATGTGTTGTCGGTCATATAGTCCGACAAGGCCTGAATGGAACAAAACGTGTCGGGCATATAGTCCGACAAGGCCTGAATGGAACAAAACGTGTCGGGCATATAGTCCGACATGGCAGTTAACGTGTTAAAAAACATTTCCTAGATCAAGTCATGGGAGTATAACTGCGGGACGAGCACGACCTACTGTGATACGCTTGAATCACACATTTTTATCACGGGAACAAAAACCGTGATCAAATTTGTGACTCAAGCCTATTACAGAGCCCGTGCTCGCCCCGCTTTTGTGGTTTTGCTGTTATTAATAACTAAGGTGTAAAAACCACGTTTTTTTTTTTGGGTGGGAAATCATCTAATGACGTCACCCGCTCTGGGCGGAGCGGAAGGGCCTGTCAGACTTTTACTGATAAAATCCACCCGTGTTCCCTCAGTTGCCTATATGCCAGGGCCACGGTAACTCTTTTGAACAGATCTCGCGACCCTGGTAGGTGTAATAACCACGTTTGCAACAGAATTGAAGTAGTAGAAAAAGTACTCATTAAAAACCAGTGCTGTCAATTATCAAATTATGCATACTCGCAACATTTTTATAAGTAAATGAAACCCTTCGCTTGTAACGCTTTCCGAACGGAGTTGTATCAAGACCCTTAAGCTAATAAACTCAACATCTCAGCCAGCTACTTGAGTTAAACGAAAACAGATGCTCAACTCTCGTAATTTCACCAGCAACGCTAATTTACTAATTACACAACTAATGATTTAATTTAAATGTCTCGTATACTTGCGAACCCGCTCTTATAATGTTAGCTCCATTATCCACACATAGATGGCCAAGTATTACTAATTTGCCTAATTACGACATTGCAAAAAGGTACTCTTGTTTACGTTTAACGCCACTTTATTCGATTAATTTCGTGAGTAAAATCGTTGATACTCGGTATTCGGGTACAAAGGTTCCGCCCCCTGTGTATTCCTTTGTACGTAATTTTAAATTGATTATCCTGTACTTCGCTATGCTATATATTGCTATCGTATCGTTTACCATAGAAGTGGTACATCTGACGCAGATAGATTTTCAAATCCGCTATTTTACAAAACCGCTGTTTGTTTTACAAAACAGCTCTGTTGTGTAAAACCGCTGAATAGCGATCAGCTGGTTTGCCAGTGCTCTACGTTTAACAAAAGTGATACAAACGTTTATACGTTATGCAGACGTGGCTTATCTGCTGTTATAATAAGCATTTAGTGAGCTTCTAATGCCGAATTGGTCGCAATAATTAAGCTAAACTAATCCTGATCAATAGGTTTAAGTAAAGTTAGAACTGTGACAAGCTCTAGCCGAGTGAGTACATTTTCCAAGTTGGTTACAGTTATGTATATTTAGGACTGACTTTCATAAAACTCTGTTTTGTACGCCATTATTGTTTTTATGATACACAGAGCCAGCAACAAAATTTAGAATTAAAATCTACAATATGAGGTTTCAATGATCCGCTGTATTGATAAATGCAAAATGTTTATGTAATTCTGCAAATTATAATTCAGTATTATTGGAAAATCGTTAAACGTCGTTCAGTTGTTTTACATAACCAAGGCCTGTTTTGTAAAACAGCTAGCGGTTATGTAAAACAGCGGATTCAACAATTCATCTGCAACATATCTAAGGGTTTAAAACATTTATGTCAAATTTTGTTTGGCCAGCAGCTGTAATAATTTAAAGTATAGTTTATTTGGGAAGGCCGTCAACTTGTGAGTGCTTAAATAATTAATGACTGTTTTCAATAGTGAACCCTCATTTTGCTAATAGCCCGCTGTTGATATAGGGCTGTCCCAAATTACGCCACATCATCCGGGTTGGCGCCCTCATGTTCTACCTACTTAGCTTTGTACAGACTAGTATGTTAAGATTGTCGGTTCGTTTGCTGATTTGATTCTATGGAAATATTTAAACTAGGCTAGAGTACAATACATTTCTTCAAAACTCCTCACGATTTCTATAATTTTCAATCGAACAAACTTTGTAGAAGGTTAAAGATAGATTTGATCAATACCGACCAACTATATATATTCAAGGAAAAACCTTAGCATGAAACCGCTATCGACAATCAGATATCCATGAAAAATTAAATACAACGACTAGTTTCATTCAACTATACAATAAACAAAGGAATTGTAGTTGTTGAGAAAATAGAAATAATGCAACTAAACAACAACAAGGTTCGTCTTGGATAGCGCAGGAATCAGTAAAACAAATACGTCTAGTTCTCAAGAAATGTAAACTCAAACTAAAGATTGTTTCTTAGTATTAGATGTTGTTCAAACATTGCATGATCCATCTGTGTGTGCATTAGTATCTCTTGTTTTGTTTTGGATAAACTTTATACTTATTTATTTATTTTGTTTGCGATTTTCTACTTACTGGGCGTCTTTTATCATTGTTTCTGAGTTTGTATAGCGTGAAATTAATATTATAAAATAACTATGTGTTATACATATATAACTTAGAATTTAATTTAATTTCAGTCATTTCATTTTCAAATTATTGTAATGAATTGCTATTGTAGCTCTGAAGTCCTGTGTAGTCGGAAATTACAACAACGGTCTCATCCGGTGTTAAGGGAAGTATGATTATATGTACTAAAATCTATTTGAGATGCTCTGAGAGAGAACAAGGAAAACTTGGTAGGGAAGGAAGCAATAGCAGTGTATATACGGGTTATTAGCCTTTGGCGTTTTAGCAGTATCTGTCCCTTGTAGAGTTCAAGCAGGATCCCTTGAATGTACATATATAAAATAAACTCACAAAACGATCTACGAATAAGTATACATTGTTATAATGTAATTTGACAAGCGGAAGGACAAACCTAAAAAATATATTAAGTAATCTTGTTTTTGAGTAGGTGCTGCCTGTGGCTTCTCCTGTGTGGATGTCGGACAGATGTGCTACAGGGATAAAAAGTCTATGTTACTCCTTATAACATCGGCTATCTGCCAGCGAAAGTCCTGTCAAAATATATTTAACCATTTTGGAGATTAGTCAGAACAAACAGACAGACAGACAGACGGGGAGGCAGACACAAATTTTGTTATGGTTTCTTTTTTGTTTAAATTTTCTTTTTATTATAAGTACAGTATAAACTTTGATTACTTATGAGGTAGAAACTTTGCCGTTATTTTGACATTACAAACAGATGAATGGAAGATACATAGGTTTTGAACACTGACCAAGTGGACTTGTTTATGGATTTCGAAGTCTTTGTAAAAAAAAATACCGTGCAGAGTATAAGACTAGTTCAACCAATTGTTAGAATAACTTTAATACTAAAGAACTGGATCGAATAAACTACAAGTAGGCAAATATACTCACACTGCACATTACTGGAACATTACAGATGGAACAATAACACTCACTTTAAAAAAAGACTAACTCGTTTATTTCTCAATAATTATTATTTATTCACTATCCACAGTACAATAAATTCGTTCAGCACACTTAAGAAGCACTAGAGGGTTATGTCCAAACTAGGCCAGAGTTGGAATCAGACTGCCAGTCCCTAATCCCGCCAATCATCTCCCCATCCATAATATTTTAAACGTTTCTTTTTTAATATTACTTCCGGTCAAACACGTGTTCAAATGTTGCCCAAAAAACAACTTTTAAATCAAATTAAGTACTGCCATTCTTAAAAACCTACCACCCATAATATTTTAAACGTTATTTTCTATTACTTCCGGCCAAGTACGTATTCAAATATTACCATAAAAACAACTTTTAAATCAAATTAAATACTGAAATTCTTAAAAACCTAACATTCGACCATCCTGACCCCGTGCATGTCCTCATGCACGCAGTCACGATGACCCGTCATGGCTGTAAATTGTTACCTAACATTCGGCTAGTACGACAGTCTGAGTCCACTCCTTCATTTTATATAATCTCAATAAAATTACAATATCTCAATACAATTAAACAAATCGCAATAAAATCAGAAAGAACAAAAATAAATAAAAAATAACATGAATTTGAAGAAAATCTTATTTTGCGAGCCTTTTCATTATCCAATATTTAACATTAAATGCATTGTCTGCGAACCCTTCCTTCTCGCAGACAATACATGTCTCTCCTATCATGTGCTATTGTGAACCCTTCCTTCTCACGAATAGCACATTCTAGGTCAATCAGTGATCGTAAACCCTTCTTTCTTACGAATCACATATCATAAAATCATCACTTTCCAACATCACAAACAGATAATCCAACATCACAAACATAATTTAACAGAATTCTATAAACCTATTTCTCTTATTCCTATCTTTTCAAAACTATTTGAGAAATTCATTCAAAATGAACTAAATGGTTCAATCGAAAAAAAAAAGTTATTATGTAATGAGCAAAAGGGATTTCGCGAAAATATGAATATAAGCATGGCGATCTACGACTTTTTATACTGTATTGATAAAAGTGGACAAAACACCTGTATATGCTATCTTCTACCGATATGATTCAAGCATTTGACTACGTAAACCATGTCATTTTTTTTTTTTTTAAATTGACGCTTATGGTATGAGAGGTAATGTTCTTAATCTAATTAAATTCTATTTAGACAATAGAAATCAAAGGACAAAAATCACTAGAATTAATATAACCACTATAAATGGAGAGATATCCTTATCAGAAGAACGTTAAACTAATTTTTGTGTACCACAAGGTAGTGTATCGGGACCTCTACGTTTTTACAATATACTGTAATGAATTGCCAAAATCAATTCCACACCCTGTGACTCTATTTGCAGATGATAGCACGGTGACAATTTCTAGTAATAGCAATCATCATCATCACCTATAATGTTACACAGGCCTCCTCTCAGTGAGTGGGCCATAATCTACCACGCAGGCCGAGTGCGAGCTGGTAGATGTCACATGTCTTCAAATATATGATTTTAAGACATGCCGGTTTCCTCACGATGTTTTCCTTCACCGTTATAGCAATAAGATGATCCAATATAAACTTGACATTCACAATACCTCAACATCAATAATAGAATGGTTAAATAATAATAATTTTAAAGATTAATTTAGATAAAAATTATATCATACATTTTAGCCAACGACTGACTATAGAAAATATGGACATAAATATAGATAATAAAATTGTTGAAATCGTAAATACTACTAAATTCCTTGAACAAATAATTGGACAAAATTCTTAATTGGAAATTACAAATCGAGAACCTCTGCACAAAAATTTGTAGTTCTGTGTTTACATTGCACTCTATCTACAGTTGTGAATGTACCTGATATGATACCTTGATTGCTGCTTACCATGGTATAGTTGTGACTCACTTAAGATACGATATTATACTTTGGGGAAATTCTACAACCACTGACTTGCATTAATTAATGTAGAACAGTTACTTTTAAATCGAGTGTATTTGGTATTGGAATTAAAATCTATAACAAACTCCCCAAACTGTATTAAGAATATATCATCAACAAATATGTTTAAATTAAAGCTAAAAGAATTTCTCATATATAAACGTATTATTTAATTAGCGAATTTTTGAATTACCGAATTACTGAATAAAATTGTTTTGACTCAGTTATTGTAAATTAGATGACCGTAATAATTATATCTAACCAGCTTTTGCCAGCGGTTTCGCCCGCATATTATACCTATGAACCTTGCTCTTGAATCACTATCTATTAAAAAAAACCACATCAAAATCCATTGCGTAGTTTTAAAGATCCAAGCATACATAGGGACAGACAGAGGGAAGTAACTTTGGTTTACACTATGTAGATAATTAATATAGTATGAAATTTACCAGTCATCTATATGAATAAATTTAAGATGAGGTCGACTAAAAACTTACACGTTAAACATAATCATCATTTCAGCCGAAAGACGTCCACTGCTGGACATAGGCCTCCCCCAAGCACCGCCACTTCGACCTATTCTGTGCTTCTCGCATCCAACGTATTCCTGCGGCCTTCACCAGGTCATCGGACCGAAACATAATAACGAATGTAAAATGAGGTTGCCAAAAACAGCCAATACAATGGATAATAACCGGCAACAATTAAGAGAGTATCTGTATTATTATTAATAATTTTTAACATAGCCAATTATATAACATTGACTAACAGTAAAATATTGTATACTCAATGAATATGTTTCAGTGATACTATCATGCTAATTATAAGAACTGTATCCGTGTATGTTCTATATCTGTGTGTGTACCTGTGACAAAAAATTAATAAATGAATATTAATATGAAGAGCTAAATACTAAGGCATTCAAACGTCGATTGAAAATGTTTCTTCTGGAAAAAGTATATTATAGTGTTTCCCTTTTTTATTTTTAGGGACTGAATAATTTTATCAATCTCCTGACACTAATAATGAATGTATTTGATTGTGGTATTTTGACATTAAAACAGAAAAAGAATGTCTAATTTATAAACTTTGTCTTTGTCAATTTTATGTAATTCTTTTTCATTTTTGTTGTTGTTAGCTCTTTTAATATTATGGAAATATTTGTACGCCGATACTTATGACTAAACATGACTGGACTAAACCTATAAAAATCTTGCATGTATACAATGTTTACACAAATAAAGAAATCGTATCTTATATACTGTAAGCATTGTCTGCGAACCCATCCTTCTCGCAGACAATACTCGTATCTCCTATCATGTGCTTTCGTGAACCCTTCATTCTCACTAATAGCACAATCAAGGTCAAGCAGTGATCGTGAACCCTTCCTTCTCACGAATCACATCATCATTCATTGCATTGCATTGCCTGCGAACCCTTCCTTCTCGCAGACAATACACATATATCCTATCATGTGCTATCGTGAACCCTTCATTCTCACTAATAGCACATTCAAGGTCAAGCAGTGATCGTGAACCCTTCCTTCTCACGAATCACATCATCATTCATTGCATTGCATTGCCTGCGAACCCTTCCTTCTCGCAGACAATACACATATATCCTATCATGTGCTATCGTGAAACCTTCATTCTCACTAATAGCACATTCAAGGTCAAGCAGTGATCGTGAACCCTTCCTTCTCACGAATCACATCATCATTCATTGCATTGTCCGCAACCGCTTTCTTCTCGCAGACAATACAATGAAAGATCTTATTGTTTCAAAAAGTCGTACAAAAGCCGCTCACTAGTTTTTTTTTTTCATTCAACGCTTTTTGGCTCTATTAAGATGTCTAGTTCAATAAGTAACTGATTATGAAATTCGAGAACTTGTTTATACTTGGTTAGTATTACATTATATTACATTAAATCTTTGCGTCTTATTTACCTTAAATCACAGAGAATATTGATTCTAGTGGTAATTAGGTACTGAGAATTACACGAGGAAAAAAATAGAAGCCTGTCTGAACCTACAGATCACTTCTAGACCTAAATCACTGTACATTCTTCTGGAGTATGGATGACAGTATTTTATTCTAATAACAATGATTAACATTTTGCGCTAAGGACCCCTGAACTGTCTGCAATGGCGATTCTAGAAGCCGTAAATGAAAACATCATTTCTATTTCGCGGCTAAATGCAGAGTAAATGTTTAGTGATAATAAGTGAGTTGCTATTAATGGCGAATACATTTTAACTATTATACAAATATTATTTGTGATTCGCTATTTATTAAGAAATCTTGTGGCCTTTAAAAATATTCACTAAAATGTAAGAATCATAGACGATAATATTAATTGAAAGTAAGACTTATCTAACTTCAATAAGTCTCAAACTTTCATTATGGCTGTAAAATTGTATGGCATAATACTTTATTTATTTTCATTTCTTTCCACAAACAAAACAGCAAAGCGATTTGGTTTTAAGATAAATAAAACGTTTTAAGAGCATTGCTTGGTTGCATTCACACGATCATAGAGTTTCATTCGAGTGATTGCAACCACATTGCTATATTACTATGAATAAGTCGAAAAAACGGGGTTCTATCGTTTTAAAAGAGCTGATGTATAGAATGGCATTTAGAAAATCATCTTACGATATTTACATCACCTAACGCAGATAAAAGTGTGCCCAAATCGCGTTGAGTGAACGTGAACAGATCATTTAAACGACATTCCGAAGATCCTTCTTACCACCTTTGGCTTCCTCCGGATACATGTTGGCCATGGCTGCCAATATTGTTTTGATCATGATGCCTGCTATGCACCGTTGGATTGCCAGCCCGACGATCGCTGCTCACGGCCGCTGATCACCACTCGTGCTCAGCTTTCCGGGACCGGCACGTTGCGACAGGCTACGCCGCATGTGCACTTCTTCCTCGAGCACACGAATGCGAGCTCTCTCTCGTTCCAGCTTGCACTCCGCATCCGACTTCGGCTGCGGTCATCGCAGATCTCCTGCCGAGTGCGACTATGCCGGGGCCAGGCTCTGTTCAGGCTCGATCGGCGTCATCCAGGCGTTGATAGTCGACACTGCAATGAGCTACCATCACGTGGCATTTTTCTGCAACTCACACACAAGGGCACCTATGTATTTATTCAAAAATAAAAGCACGAACTCGAGAAAACAATGAATCAAAGCTATAAACGACCAAATATTTAAAGAACGGACTATGCGTTGTAGGCCAAAAAATAAGAATATTATCACCCTACCCAAGGTACGTAAGGGCTATGCAGGATTGTATTAGCAGAGATAACTATTGAATTTTAGCCCTTAACATATAAAATAAAATTCAAACCAGACAAGCACGTGGGTTTATGTCACTTCTGAATTGTTAGAATAACTTTAATACTAAAGAACTGGATCGAATAAACTACAAGTAGGCAAATATACTCACACTGCACATTACTGGAACATTACAGATGGAACAATAACACTCACTTTAAAAAAAGACTAACTCGTTTATTTCTCAATAATTATTATTTATTCACTATCCACAGTACAATAAATTCGTTCAGCACACTTAAGAAGCACTAGAGGGTTATGTCCAAACTAGGCCAGAGTTGGAATCAGACTGCCAGTCCCTAATCCCGCCAATCATCTCCCCATCCATAATATTTTAAACGTTTCTTTTTTAATATTACTTCCGGTCAAACACGTGTTCAAATGTTGCCCAAAAAACAACTTTTAAATCAAATTAAGTACTGCCATTCTTAAAAACCTACCACCCATAATATTTTAAACGTTATTTTCTATTACTTCCGGCCAAGTACGTATTCAAATATTACCACAAAAACAACTTTTAAATCAAATTAAATACTGAAATTCTTAAAAACCTAACACAATCAAATGGCTTTTAACCACTTTTAAGTAATCCTCGACTTTGGAGTGCGGTTTTGTAATACGAGCCTTAGGGGGCCAGGGTCGCGAGATTGTTCGAAAGAGATACCGTGACCCTGGCACATGGGCAACTGAAGGAACACGGGTGGATTTTATTCAGTAAAAGTCTGACACGCTCTCCCGCTCCGCCCAGAGCGGGAGAAGTCATTTGATGATTTCCCATCCAAAAAAAAGGGGGTCTACATACTTGTCAGAGTCGGGATTTGTTCGAAAGAGTTACCGTGGCCCTGGCATATAGGAAACTGAAGGAACACGGGTTGGTTTTAGTCAGTAAAAGTCTGTCATGCCTTCCTTCTTCGCCCAGAGCGGGAGCCGTCATTTGATGATTTCCCACTTTAAAAAAAAGGGGTACATATCTGTAAAAGCGTAGCTACATTGCATGGAAACACACGAAACTCGCGCACGTTTGGCTTACGTTGGCAGGTGTGTAAACACTCTCTTATACCTGACCTATGATAGGTTATATAGGCTATCGAACGAGGTAATTTTCTTTCTTTACATGCTCCATAAAATATAAAGTATACCCGTTTGTTTGTTCACCGTTAGAAGTGGTTCGTTCGTATTCATCGTGACGCAACCTAAATATCATTTGGTGAATTTTTCATGATCTGGAAAGGTCTCAGCTAGCCGAATGTCAGAGGTTAATAAATCTATACGACTAATTTATTATGAATCTATAAAATGTCGGCTATCTGTTATTAGAAATGTTTGACGTCATTATTCTACTTTATGAACTGGGAAAAATAAGTCGACACTATGCTAGACAAGTTATTTACTGAAATTCTTGTTACCAAAGAAACGCGAAGGAAAATGCTTTCTTTTTATTTTTGTAGAAGTTAGAAGTCAGTTTGTATGACACTTGCCTAGCCAAACAGCGACATTCTGGGAAAATATGAGCCACCAATATTTCAGTCGCTTGCTACAATAACAAAATAAACGAAACACGTCATGAGTCAAGGCTGTTGTGTGCAAACACAATTTAATTTAAGTTTCCAATATACAATGTTTGGATTAACTTTAAAACAAATGTTGGTTATGGATTTCTACTTATACCAGGCACTTTGTTATTGATGAAAATAAACTCTCATTCATCAGCACCTTTTCAGCCATAAGGCTTATACTACTGAACATAACCCTCTTCCGAAGGGGGCGGTAGGTTGCCTTATCTTTGTCACTGAGTATATTGACATTGTGGAGGTAAAATGCATAGAAAACGCTGCTGTCCATTTTCTAGTAAGTCCCTTAGTCGCCTTCTACAAAACCCACGGGAAGAAATGAGATGGTGCTATTCTTTACGTCCAACAACACACGGAACGAAGAAAGAACTCTGATAAAGTATGTTTGTTATCAAAAAGGCTAGCTTTAGCCTAGAACAGCCTTTCCCAAAGTGGGCGATAACGCCCCCTTGTGGGCGCTGCAGGCCTAAAGGGGGGTCGTAAGAGACCCAGAAAAAAAATGGGGGCGTTGTGTAGAGTGTAGGGGCGTTATCGCTCAGTTTGGGAAAGGCTGGCCTAGAGCCTGGTCTAGGCTAGTCTAGAGTAACGCCATCTGCCTGACGTTACTCTGATAATAAACAAGCCTTCACTCAAAGCCTCTAACTTTGAACAACTGATAACCGCCAAACACATAATTGCTTTCATCTCCTCTCTTCAAAGGAAGTCGATAAAGCAAACAAAGGAAATAAACTCACATAGAACTCGTGGAAGCAACGGTCATTATCGCTTATTGTACACAAAAGCCAAATCTGAAGTGCCATCGGTACAAGACGGCGGCCACTTGTCGCGAGAGCAGTTAGGCCGAAGTTATCGCGGACCAGTTTAACTGGAGCACCCTCTGTCAGCAAGGTGCTACGTGCCTCGGATGCCCGCCAACTACCGAGTACCTACTACAACTTACACTAAAATTATATTCAACTATTATCTCTTGGGTTAACGGGGCGACGTTGTACATATACCTATAGGCTCCCATACGAAGTACTTTGTGTTGGATCATAAAGATCCCTTGAAAATGGGAGTTGAATGGTGCTGATCCGTACGTCGTTTTCGTGAACGGGCGCCATCAGTAGAGTCTGGTCATCTCTTAGCTGCCACGACTTATTTTAATTTCTGGATTGTTGTTTTATTTTTGTTTTAAATGCGGACGCTTTTAATGTGCACATCTTTTTACATCACTCTCACTTAGGTAACAACATAAAATCATTGTTGTTGAAATTATCAATGTGAGAATGATTTACTACGCTTTGGAATGGACAACTAGCTTTATCTTTCTGACTAACAGACCCTTGACAATTCAAAAGTGCCTGTAATTGGTTTATTTGTAATAAATGCTTTGAGTTTGAGTTGACCTTGAGTTTTAAGAACAAAAGGTTCTTTAATATTGTTGTGAATATTACTATTAGTACTTTTTTACCTGATAATATTGCGAACGACGATATTCCTTACAAATAAACGAATGCACTCGTATTTTGTCCTTTTTTATTATTACTAAATACGAATCATAGAAGTTCGTACTCAAATTTCAAAAGTAGGTGATTACGCAGAAAATGATCGAAAATAGTTTTTTAGCAACCAACTAAAAATAAATCCACCTGTTTACCGCACAAGAAAATGTGACATAGTTTAACCCGTAAATAAAATCCTGTCACACTTTTCGCATCCGGTTTTTCATAGCGAAACTACGCTACATTTATTTTCTAACTCCGACCAAAAATAAAATAGTAACGCGGGCAACTAAATAGTCGGAAACTTGAAAGATACAAAAAGACCGCTGCGCCGAGTTTCTTCCGGTTTTTTCAAGCTAAAGAAAGAAGCTCTTTTTCCAAACTGTTGGTTTCGCGACTTTTATATTTTATTCCCGAGGGAATTAAAGCGTGTGATTTATATCTCCATTTACTTTAATGAAATATCAATTTGGTAGACGGCGGCTTTGAAAAAATATATATAAAAAATATTTTTAATATGTTTTCTGTTATCACCATAATGTAACTACTAGCATTCTATTAACCTGGAAGATAATTACTAGGGACCTACTGTTTCAGCGTTTATCTATCATATTCCTTCGGTCACTAATCTGATCAAAGGGATTATGACAGCAGTAATCTTCATAAAATCGTTTATCATTTCTGTTAACGGGCTTATCGCAAAGATTGCTGTTTAAATAATAGAAATATCAAGTAAAAGCTCGTTACAACCGCCCTAATCCAATTCAGAAATAAGTAACTAATGATTCTCCCATTCAATCGGTTTACTTATACAATTTACCACTCACCATTCAATAAATCTGCCGGATATACACTAAAACAAGCTTCATATTTATTTAGTTAAGTAAATTCCTTTGTCACACTTCAAGCAAAGATTAATAGCGCTAACAACATCACCCTTTTAGTTCGCAGCTTGATGAAGCACCATATTCCTGTTAGTGCTCTAAAATTACACCCTTGAAGCCTCAAAGCTAGTTAGATACCCAGATAATGAGGGCCAGACTCCGGCCAGATACGGCTTTGTCATTTGAATTGCTCTATCCGAACAAAATGGCGGCCACGTATTAAATTGCTCCAAGCTATCAGTCACCTGTCACCTGGATAGTGGGGCCATCATCCCCGCCTGGCGCCAAATTGAACTATTACAAGTTTTGCCATTAACCTTTATATTTACATGTACGCGGGAGAATTACTTAACATTAAACTACACTCATTATGTAGAGGAGGTAATTTTTCGTCGTTAATTTATGCGCAGTCGTTAAAAGTTTACACACAATATATTATGTACCGTTTAGTAATAAACAAAACTGTTAAATTCAGCTTGTCTTGGAAGATAAATCTAAATACCAGGATAAAAAAAAAACTGTATACCTTCTTTGTAGTATTTATCGTCATCTGCCTTTCCTTTTCCCAACAATGTTGGGGTCGGCTTCCAGTCTAACCGGATGCAGCTGAATACTAGTATTTTACATAGTGCGACTGCTTCTCTGACCTGCAAAGTTACTGGTAAGACTCGTTGTCAGACCTTCGGGCTTCTGACGACCCGTAACGACTGTCAAAGATCTACAAATGACAGCCGGGACTAACGGCTTAATGTGCTTTCCAAGGTACGGAGGGGTCTTGGTATGAAAAGATGCTCACCCATCCATGAATCAACTGCAGGAAGTTTAGATCAATCTTATAGATCAATCCGTGCGGCTGTTAGTACTTAGCCGCAAGCCCCACTCTTCTTGGTAGTATTAACACTCACAAACGATTACGATGAACACCAAAGCCAAACAAAAACTGGTGCATTTAATTAAAATCATAAAAGGTTAACGGAAAACAAAAGGAACACTCTCTTTATATTCAGCTCCGCCATGCTTGGAGTAATGTCTCCTCGGGCGCCCCATGTACGGCTCTATTTGTTTCAGTAAAATAAAACTAATTAAAACTGCTGTAAGTGTTGTAACACGGAACAAGCGCCGCCGTCCCGGTAAATACATCCTTCGTAATATTATAAATGTGAAAGTTTGTGAGTATGTATGTTTGTTACTCTTTCTAGTAAAAACTACTGATCGGATGTAGATGAAATTTGGATAAAATTTGGTAGTTTATAACTTGGATTAACATATAGGGTACTTTGTATCCCGTTAGTACGCTCCCGTGGGATAGTTTCCGACCTCCACGCGGGCGAAGCCGCTGGCAAAAGCTAGTGCTTCATAATTGAGTACCGGGTAATTATAGAGCGCAATACTAACGTGGACTTGATTTATTATCTTTCTTAGAACTTTACCATAACAGAGCACGTTTGTTTCTGAGTGAAGGATTGCTTTTCCACTCACTCGAGGAAAGTATTAAATTCACTTCACTCCATTCTTTACAAATTCGCCGCTAATTCATGCCGCGAAAACTTGTGTGAATAATAGTCTGCTACTTGTGGAAAGGTTGAATCAATTTGAATGTTATTTTCATTTATACCACACTCCATTACCATATCACTGAGGAAAAAATACATGTCTATTTTAAGATACTCCAGATTGATTTTTGGCAAAATATATGAATAGTATTCATCCCACGGGGTTAAATATACTTTACTACGTAAACAAGATATATCAAAAGCTCGTAATATAAAGCCAGTGGGTGTCCATCGTAATCGACTAATTTACGGCAATTTCGTCGACGAAGTTTCGTTAGCATTTTTACCAAAGTGGCGTAATGTAAATAAGAATAAGCGCCATCACTTTCCTTATTTGCGTCTATGGTTTGTTTTTCCCACAAAATGCTTTTTGTTCGCGAGCTTAATATATTTTCACGTAATTTCCACGACGGCGCAGATGTGACCTCAGCGCTTTGATGTCGGCGTCTCTTGCTTAGATTTCTTAACACATGAGAATTTCATTAAGAGAAGTACACACGCCGCGACTATGTCTGACAGTGGTTGTCTGCGTAATAAATTGTTGTTGTTCTAACATAATGAATTATGATCTTGATGAGGAAATTTCCTCGGTTACACATGAATCGTTCTTAATTTTCTTAGAAATCCAACACATTTTTATGTGTGGGTTAGAATAATATTGATATTTAATTAGCTTTGCTGTCTTATATTGATTGAGGCACAATTAGTCTTTATGAATTCTAAACCATTGTGTATGTTGTCATTTATTTGATTGCCATTATTTAAATTAACCTTTTCAATTAAGGTAATGGAGCGATGGAGTTCCAAGTTTATTTTTGTCCTACAATTGTATAATATTAATAACCTTGTTCAGTTGTCGTTTAGCTCTGTAATTAGGTGCGATATTAAAAAATACAACACGACAAAATAAAAGAATATAAATTCCAAGGACACGTTCGCCTTTTGGTTATGTAGAACAATAAAAACTTTGGCAGTTTCTCTAACACGCAAGTGTAAGCATGTTGTGTTTCAGCTGTTACGTCTATATTTGCATGTACGACATTGATGTTTGGCGTGTCCGGATTGCGTGGCGCTCGATAGCCGTCCTTGGCCGAGGGTAGTCGCCAGTCGACACCAAACTGTCATACCACCACAAAACAGACCCGCCGTTTTTATGACCGCTGTATAATGTGACGGTACCTTAATAATTAGCTTCGTGCATCTATTTGCTTTAATTAAGAGGGTTAAACGGTCAAGGCCGTGACGTACGGAGATGTCACCGCTAGTCCTTGTTTTGGAACATTTAAATACTTTATTTATGGTAACGCCGCGGGTAGCAAACTGCCAGACATTAGCATAGAAACGGGAGCTTTGTATTGACTTATTTAAGTTTATAGAATGGCATAATGGCAGGTTGGGTAGCGGGTGTAATTACCATTATTCTAATATTGATTGAATTAAATACCTCTGTAAATTATGTATAATTTTGTGATTGCATAATACATGTGGGTATTTTGCGGTGGCGGACAAAAGGTAAAACTTTGGTCCTGGTTGAAAAGTTGTTATTAAACTGGCGGTGGAACACATTTAACTTAGGTGCGAACTGGCGTATTAGCGGAGAACGTGCAGGGTTTGTTTCATACAAAGAGACTCGAATTTGTAGTTTTATTTGTATTTCAACAGCTAGTTATTTGTTGTTGTTACACGTGGCACTTAGTTAATGCTGCCACAATTTTGTTCATGCATAAAACCTGGGCAGTAGGTACCTTTTATAGTGTGCTGTAATGTTATTTACCTTGCCTAGATCAAACTTATCCATCTTGTTCCCGCCAATGTGAAAGTTGGGTTCCCTTAAGGATTGAAAATCTTTTGTTGCACGCGGCTAAGAAAAAGGGAAGAAAGGCAACAAGAAAAATATATGATACTAACTGATCAATCAAAATATCGACAACTTCCAAAGTTGCATCAATGATTTACATTCACTAACATTTACTGCAAACAATAGCAAATGTGTCTGTTACATTAGAACATACGATTGGTGAATTAATTAGGTTCACATAACGTCCGATCGCGAGGCCAGGACAATAATTATACGAATTAAATGGTAGCCGGCTCGAATTATTCTTCTATTTGGGGCGAGTGAGGAAGTTAACAAATTGTTGGGGCGAATTAGTGAGTCTGCGGGTTGTTAGATACCTTTGTCTAAGCTTTGTGTGGAAACAATCGGTCCTTTTTTATTTATTTTTTGCCTTGGTTTCTGTTGTTTCATTAGGTTTGACTGTGTTTCGGGTTATCTGATTGACTTCAGGAATTAACAGAATTGGTGGTTTAAGTTAATGCAAAGTTTATTAATGATTTACCGTATTCGTTACTCCGACGTAGCTTTTATTAATTCTATTTTTAAATGAATAAGTAAGTTCTTATCGAAAGTCTTACATGTGGCATGGAAATTGGGAAACGTCTGGCTTTGATTTTCATATTTTGTGTGGTATAATTTACTTCTGATCGACCTTGATCTGATTTGTTTAATATTATAAATAGACTACTACTCGTATTCCATGTGGGTTCGTTGTTCCCAAGGCCACTTCAGAATTAAGTTCATGCTCTCTTAAAAAGACCAATAAAAAATGCAAACAATTATCTTCAGCAATTAATGTGACGTACATTCCTTCACAAATACTTTGACTTACCAGCCCTGGCTTACTTCCAGCGTGGAAACTAATGAAGTGCCACGGACTTTATTAGCATAAAATATTATTATATTGCACACTTACTTACTCCTACATCGCTTCCACGAGCCATTCGTTTAATTAATTTGAAGTGGCTTCTTCTTATTATATATTGCCTTTTGCTTGGTGCAGTATTACCATGTTTAAATCTTATTAAAATGATGACCGTAGAGGGATGAGAGTAACCGTGGAATTTCTTGCCGGCTCTTCTCCATAGTAATCAACCATTTAGAACCGTGCACCTAGCTTCTGACGATTCAAGTCCCTTGTAGGTTTATGTGGAATAAAAATATTTTGATTGATGGTGATATTAGTTAGCTTATGAGTGCATTAGTGTTGTGCCACCACTTGACGGTTGTGAGGCTTTGAGTATAGGTTATCAGGGATTTAGTGAGGGGGTGGCATTTGTGATAAACGCTATTCTGATATCGCGACCGCGTATTAATGTACGTATGTGAACATAGATAGTTCTAAAACCGCGACGCAGGTTTGGTAGAATTGCGATATCGCTGATTGCTGATACTAAAAGTAGCATGTTTGCTAAGGCTTTAAGCTTCTAGGTTGATTCAAAATCAAAAGTCATTTATTCAAACTAGGCTGAGAGTCAGCACTTTTTGAACGTCAAAGTTACATAAGTCAGTCCCCGCAAAACGCCCGCCCTTCGAGACTTCCTAGTGCTTTAGCTAGGAAGAAGTGGCACAACAAACTCCCGCAATTGATTGAGACAAAGCTGGAGTATATTAAATCATATTTCTAGATATTTCTATTGATTCTTAAACTATATTTTAGTCAATAGAGTGGTCGGAATCGAAACTATCTTCCTTATAATGAACCTCGTCACTCTATTTCTGTATCAAAATCAAACATTTGTTTCAAATACACCAATTACAGGCACTTTGTAATTGTTGAGGGGTTGGGCAGTCAGAATTATGATGCTAGCTGTGCAAGAGCAGTAGGTATCAATGGAGAAGAACGGGCACGAAAAGATTGTAACAAATTACCCAAAGAGTTTTAAATTTAAGTGGCAGTGAGCAGGGCACATTGCTCGCAGAACAGATGGCCGATCGGGCCGAAAGGTTCTGGAGTGGTGACTGCGTACCGGAAGACGTATAGTTCGAAGGCCTCTCACAAGATGGACCGATGACCTTGTGAAGGCTGCAGGAATCCGCTGGATGCGGAAAACAGAAAATAGATGGAAGTGGCGGAGCTTCGATCTATGTCCAGTAGTGGCCGTCTTTCGGTTGAAATGATGATGATTGTAACAAAAGGGTTGGTACCCAACCAACTTTTTGTTACAATCATCATCGTTCTACTTTTTTACCGACAGCGGTCTGTCCTTCGTATTGTTATGGCATCTCGTTGGAGTATTGATATTTACGGTTTTTTTATTTGTTTCAAATAAACGTCCGTATTTTTCTTATCTATTAATATTATGTCATTTTTATTTTCTCTAACTAGCATATTTAATACGTCTTTTTCCCGTAGAATGCCGTGACAGAGTGGTAAGCCGAAATGTGGTCTCCACAGAAAAAAGCCACTCTGTCACATATTTTTTTTCTAAAACATACATTTAAAAAAATACTAGCCGAAAATAAAATTTTAATTAGTCCTAATGAAAACACAGTTGCAATTTTTTTTTAAATCCCACACAGAAACAACAATTTTGGATAGTTCAAAAAACAAAAAAAAAAAAAACAGAAAAACTTAGTTTCACTGTCGGTAAAGAAGAACGACCCGGTTACATCATTTATGTTGAAATTATCAATGTGAGAACGTTGTAAAAAGACGTGAAGATAAAAATATAAAAGAACAATCCAGAAATTAAAATAAGCCGTGGCAGCTCAGAGATGACCAGTCCTTACTAATGGCGCCGGATCACGAACATTACGAATGGATCAGCACCATTGAGCTCAACCATTTTTAACCATTTAATGATCCAACACACACGTATGACTCTAGTTAAGTCTGAATTAGTATGTAATTTGAGAAACCATTGCATCTGTTGCCTAATTAGAACCCAACTGTGAACCACTACGTGCACTTATATGTGTCATCAACCACGAAGATACTAGATCCCACGACACAGGGTATCCTAGTGTGGGATCTAGGGTTACTCCATTGCACACAAATTACTCTCACGATCCAATCTTTGTGTCTTAATTTCATTCTGTGCTTATCGTGTCTGTTAACTTGTTCTTAATAAATTTATTTTACTTTACTTTACTCTGGTGACGGTAAATAAATACACTAATAAGGATTATTAATGAATTTCAAAGAACTTAAACCGGATATTTGAAAAAATGGCTCCTAGTTTTTGTTTAGATATTAGAAACTAGCTGCGTTGCAATGAGTTTTTTAGAATGCAGTTCTTTAACGCGACGTACAGTAGGAGCAATCTCCTAGAAATCGTCACGTTACGAAAAAGTATTATGCGCCATACACCTTTGTCTCTCTATTTTTCTATCAAAGAGATGTCTCTACAGCATCATGTACTAAGGCACGGTAACAGGTCGATGTACTATCACCAAACCATTTTATTTATTGGGTCCCAGAATAAAATACACAACAATTATTTCTAGTTAATCTTGTCGGAATTGAAAAATCTTTTATCGCATTTTTTACTAGTCTATAAAAGATACATCAGCGGGAGAAAAATACCCAGTTGTTCTAGACAATAATACGAAAGATGAAACAAGGATAATATATTCAAAAGGTCACGCGAACTTAAAGAAAAAGTAACCTTTTAAGAAGCTAGTACAAAATGACGAAGTAGGCTGTAAAGTGAAATGATTCTGAGTCTCCCTCGTTGATAGAAGTTTTATTTCCCGCGCATTCTCTGAGGCTTTGAGTGTCTAAACTCGATGGAGAAGATTGCTCTAATTTTAAAAGAAACGCCAAGAACTTACATAAAGTATGTATACGATTTAACTATGCAATCGGTTGTCACTAAGTGATCAGAGATACGCTTCTATTGTGTAATGAAAATTAATAGTAATGTGATATGCATCGCTTTCTTAATATTGCTAATTGATGCATATTTGCGATAGTGATCATTGTGTTACATATTATCGATACTTATAGCTAACAGTGATTATACTTCGTTTAGGTAAAGTTTATTTCAGCCGTTTACGTTGTTTAATTAGTCAAATTGATATTCAACATGGAGTAGTAAAAAATCGAATCAGAGTTCGTCAGTGAATTCGTCGAAACACTAGAAAAAACATTCACATCGGCTTTTGTACCGTACGTGTTCAAATATCGAAACCTGCATGAATATTTTTGCTGAATTTTGGCATAGTGACACGTACCGTCAAGGAGCTTACTTTAATAAAACGGCTCAAACATAAAAAGGCACAACCTCTCTACTAATTGCATTACTGAATATTTAATTAAATTAATCTTCTCACACATGCTTCGTAACTAATAAATCCACGGAGGCTCTAATCTTGTAAAGTTGTTAACCCCGGAAATATTCGTGAGCAAAGTCAACGCACCAAAAACGTTACCAAAGGTTGTGTATCCCAAAGATTTATGTTACGAAATGGCAACACTGTAGAATTAGTTGGTCCGCGGTCGGCGAAACGTTAGATCGTGCAGGGGTATTAAATTAAAGGGATCTGCCGGAGCCTATTCGTCACGTTATGTCATATGAGGCCCGGGAGACTAGTAGCTTTGTTTTAGCTCTGGCGAGATTAAACCGTGTATTTGGCGAGATCGTGCGTAATACTGCCGTGTCGATAGCCTTGCGTGTATGAGTTTTGATATTAGTACGAGACGACGAAATTGGTTGGAGCAGTTTGTTTCAGGGTTTTCGTTTCCACCTTTATAAGTAAAGATTTTCATTGTTAAACATGATTGTTGCAGGATTTAGTAACTCAAGACTAACACTTTAATTTAGTCTGTCTGTATCGTAAACAAATGTTTACAATTATTTTGCTACTTAGCTTCAGGGCTGACAGAGCTAAGCAGTTAACTATCATGAACCACGAGAGCTATTTACATAAAAGAGAATTCCACAGCTATTATCATATATCACTATAATATGGTTGCTATTTAAGTATTTATTCACGATGCATATCCATAGAGTCAAGTTCAAAATAAATGAAATGTAATAACATCCTCTTAGGACTGAGACAACGCGAATTTAAGTACCTAATTTACTTTTTAAGTACATATTTATGTTCCAAGTAAGTGTCGTTAATATTCATAAAGAAACTCTGTTAACTTTGTATTTTTACGACGACGCACGACGACACAAATGAATTATTACTTCCTAGGGGTCGGGCTAATACGAGTGTAAAATTTATTTTAAATAAAAGTATTCACGTATGTATAGCCTCATTTTATTAGGTCCTGTCATTTTCATGCTGACTGTTTAAGTAAAACGATATTTATGTCAAACTTTAACTCAATTTTATTTTAAAAAGTTAAGTCGAAATGATTTATACTACATTAACTTGTTGAGCTTAAGAGTGGTCTGTGAAATAAATAATGAATAACATTATGAAAATATACTGTTTTTATTAACTATGCACGAGGAATATATAATAAATAAAAAAAGTGTATTTTGTGCAGTCGTACTGTATAAATAAAATCACAAATTATACAAGCTGTTAAAGACCATTATGGTTGACCGATTTCAATGGCGGGTTATAGAAATCGTCAAATGAATTCGAATTTAAATGTCATTGAGGCAACATAATTCGGTAATTTGATGGTTCGATTCAGCTTTTGAACAATTCAAATTGATCCGCGTTGGGATTCGTATTTAATGCTCGGTTCATGGTATTTTCATAATTATTTTGTTCATGGAAAAATTTCATTTTGAATACCTCCGATTTCTGAACATTTTGAGTACTTACCTGTCGAGGTTTATTTTCCACTAGCTGATACGACCAACTTCTCCAAATTCCAATAATTCATACAATTTTCCTATTCATATGTTTTTCCGGTTCTTTTGGGTTTTTTCTAATTATCCAAAACCACCTCTGTATTATAGTGAACAAAACAAAGAAAACTATACAAACTGGTTAAGCCGTTTTTAAGTTTCAGCAAAACTAACGAATAGCAATGGATTTTTAAACATATATA
The DNA here is from genome assembly GCA_947507805.1 of Aporophyla nigra. Lineage (NCBI taxonomy): Eukaryota > Metazoa > Arthropoda > Insecta > Lepidoptera > Noctuidae > Aporophyla > Aporophyla nigra. The sequence goes on along the minus strand of OX382298.1, from coordinate 10,146,941 downwards.
GATAAAAGTACACCACTCAGTTTGTTCCCCAGAAGTACAGTATATTACAGTATTACACCGCGAAATTTTCTAATGGAAAAACCCTTTGCTGGACCTGGGAATCGAACCCAGGACCCCACGCTCAGTAGTCGCGCTTGCAACCACGGGACCAATGGGGTTATATTTCGGAATGCACGTTAACTCTCTTCGGCCGTGTCAGATTGCCGTCCCATCGGATTATGAGAGTATGTGCCCCTATGTCTGCGTACACTATTATATCTCCCGCGCCCATGGCTAGTCTCCGTTGAGATTGACCGCCATAGCCGAAATACGGTTTGGAGGACTATATATATTATTAGGATTATATATTAAAAGTAAGCTATAGTACGTCTCGACAGAGTCCTTGAAATAAATACCTACGGCCGTACTAGTCACTTAGTAGTAAACGCGCACTAGTCACTGATTTTGTCTCTAGGGTTGTAACTGTAATTTGTAAGACCGGCAATGGACATGGATAAAGTCTGGCCTAGCACAGACAAAAGTAAATCATGTTTAAAACTAACTGATAATATTTGAAATCCAACCACAGCTTTCGTTATTTGGCAAAACTTAGCAGAACATATTTCAATTTGAAAGATTCACAGGCAAATCATGAAAGATCTTTAAAAAAATTAAGGTACATTATTATTGTAAGTATTGATCTGCTATCACGAGTATTTTTAGAATTTAAAACTGTATTTTAAGCATATTGAGTAACAACCAGACTGAAACGAAAATGACACTGAATAATTGATTAATGTGGAAATGTAATGTTTAAATAAATACACAATTCTGTTCTTAAAATGTATTTAATGATATCACCTTTCTTTTCTTTCAGAATAACTGTCATATGTCATTTAAGTTTTGCGCAAAGCTATAACTAACTTAAGAAGGAGGGTTAAAAGATAAGCAATACAACTTAATATTGTATTTGACTATTATTTCTCCCGTGTGTTTAACAGAGAGTATATTTTAGTACTTATTTATGCCATTTGTTTTTTTTTTTTTTAAGTTCTATGTACCTAATTAAAAGGCCTTATGCACCTAACCATAACTATTAACCTTATCCATTTAAAATCCAGACAGGGCTTAAAAAATGACATTGACAAAAGGCTTCAACGGCTTCGGGCTATAACTGCGAAAAACCCAATTAAACTTCAAATTAATTGAATTACTTAAACTTAAGTTAGAAACTTCGATAACACACTTAAGACGGTCATTAACTATAATGCATAAAACTTTATTTTGTTTTTAAATCCATTAAACAAATGATATTTCTTGATTGATACTGATTGATTAGACAGCAGGTGATCCCCTTGTTGTACTTTCGTTCATACTTTCAAAGTTTTCTACAAACTCGCTTGAGTTTGAGTAAAACTCAATCCACATATTTGAGGGTCTTGCAACTTTGTTATGAAAAATATCGTTCATCTGTTTGGTTGATTCAGTATAACGTGAGATATTTTTCTTTTATTACGTTTCAGCTTTCTTTGTGAATGAAAAGGTTATAATAATATTATGTTATTTTTGGGATGTAAGTTCAGAAGCAGATCTCTGCGGGTGACTTGCGTGGTAGATGTTGGAATGCTGACAGTTTAAGGTCTAAGATATATTGACGTGTAAAGGTCAAACTAGGTAGAAGAACGGAGGAGAATTTATAGAAAACTAGCCGCTGTCCGCGACTTGGTCCGCGCGATATTTCTTGTTTTCACATAAAATATAATTATTCATTTTAGCGAAACGATTTTATTGAAATCGGATCAGTAGTGCTGAACAATACCCCATACATACAAACTAATCAATTTTACATAATCTATATTATTATCATGTTCTGGGAAAAGGCCAAGATTATCAAACCCAGGCAGGAGATTCTACGAAACACTTTCAGTTCAGGCTGACGCAAAAATGTTTGTAATTGTAATATTTCACATGTGTTACAATCTTCTATATTATAAAAGTTTTCATTTTTCTTTGTTAGTTTATTATAGAAGATTGTCAAGATATATTAAAAGCTCTCTCTTGGCTTTTTCCTAGAACATGTTAATAATATTAAATCCTCTAATTGCTACTTAGACCCCTAATCTGCTTAATTTACCTAATTTCCCACTTATATCGCCTTTATTACGAACTTTAGGGGCTTACAAATAAAATCAACAAACACATTACAATCTTTTACCTTTATGTGTCCGTTCCATACAAATGGGATGTAATAAGCCTTGTACATTAGTATCCTGACCAATGGCGCGGCGGGTAAAAATGTGTGGCTTCCATGGCATGCGTTACTCCTGACAAAGCGATGCCGCCAATAGCGACCTACTTTGTGACCCCTATTGTTTAATGTGGACATGTGTTTCTTTGTTTCTTGATTTTGAGATACGGTTTTTATTTGATTTGGCAAAATAAACAGTTAAACGTAATTTTCATTTAATAAGTAAGGAAAAAAATACGTTGCTAAAGCTCTAATCATTTAGGTCACAATATTATTCACATCTTTAGAAATACAACCTTATTTGCCCTGGAGTGAAACTTAAACGGAGAAAATTCCTTAATGACTCTTAGTCATGTGACTTAAAAATAAATACATTTTATTGATGTTTTATTTATACGCGTGGTAGGGTGAGCGGCCCGCAATCAATAACCACCATACGTTCATTAGCTGTATCCAACTTTCCATTTAGAAATAAACTTACATTTACAACTTTCCAATTACCAAGATAACAATAAAATAAAGGCTTTTTTTCCGAATTCGGTCAGTGTTTTTACCAAATCCGAAAGATTTATAATGTACATTTGTATGAATACAAGAGCGTACGCCGCAGTAATCCGGCAGTCGGGATTCTGAGATAAACTGTGCGTTTTGAAGCCGTAAATCTGACAAGATTGATGATATCTCTGACCCCTGTACGCCTTCCTTCCGACAAGACATTGCACCCCGGTGTACAATAGCCCCCCACAGACATTACCGGTGATTCAGTTAGTAATTAGAAGTGTTATCGTGATTTATAGGGGTTTTATTAATTAAAATGTATTTGTGCATCGGCAGTGTTTAGTGGTACTTTGTAAATACTAATTTTTTGATGAAAGAAGAAACGATTGTTATTGCGTTTCTATCTGTAGGTACTGTTTAAATTGCTATTAAGTAAGACAGAAAAGAAGGCAAATTTTTGTAATTAAAAACATTTAAAATGTAGTCGCAATATCATCTTAGCGAAAAGGTAATGTCAAAAACCTTTTCAATAATGTAGGGAAACTAGAGGTATTTTTCATTGAGACTGGGATTAGTAGGCAAATTTTTGTTATTAAAAACGTTCAAAATCTAGTCATAGTTTCATCTTCGCGACAGTCAAATGCCAAAAATGTATGGAAACTTGAGGTATTTTTGAAATATTGAGACTGAGTTCAGACTATGAACGTTTTTAAATTGACGTTAATTGCCCCTCAGCGGGGCGAGTACGGCCTCTATGATAGGCTTTTTTTTTTGTATGGGAAATGATCAAATGAAGTCTCCCGCTCTATGTGGAGCGGAAGGCCGTGTCAGACTTTTACTGACTAAAACCCACCCGTGTTCCTTCAGTTGCCCATGTGCCAGGGCCACGGTAACTCTTTCGAACGCATCTCGCGACCCTGGCAGTCTATGATAAGCTTGACTCACACATTTTGCTTCCAAACTGTGACAAAAATGTGTGACTCGAACTTATCACAGTAGGCTGTACTCGCCCCACATATGCATTTTACACCAGCTAGATTGAAAAAGGTGTTTAGTATCATTCTCATATAACATTTAAGGAACAAATCCTCCAACTCCTTCTTCAAAAAACCACTTATTTTCCCAAAGACGACTTCAATAGCAATAACAGATACAATACACGGAATAAAATACCCAATACGCCAGCTAATTCGACCGGACTTGTGAATAATTTGTTCTTTGTTCGGCTCATAAGAACGATCGAGATATCAAACGAGTCACGTTCGCTCGAGTGGGTGGCGGCGGTCACCCACAAACGCACATTGTACTGCGAGACACTGTACAGGAAGTACAGAAGACTTTTGAGGTGGAGAACAAAGGAAAGTCTTTGTGTTAGGTTTGAAAGAACCTCGGGCTTGTAAAAGATGTTGAAAGAGATGAATGTGACGAATGTTGTACGGTATAATTGCTTTTTAGACGTGACTTACGAGTTGTAGGTCGCAGGTTCGAACCCAGGCAAGCGCTTTATTTTGTGTAAATTATTTCATCACCACAGCTCTCAAAATGGTGAAAGAAAACATCGTGAGGAAACCGGCATGTCCTTGAACCAAAAATTCGAAGACATGTGACATCTACCGACCCGCACTAGGCCCGAATAAGGCCCTGAGAGGAGGCCTGTGTCCCTACAGTGGAAACAATATAGGCTGATCATGATAATTGCTTTTTCTCTTTGTATAGACTGAAGATAATTTGAATTATTACTTGGACCCAGTTGGTGTATACCACGTGCATAGTGACAGTTTTCAGTATTTTATTTTTTCACAAGATTTTCATTATATTGAGAGCTTATGAGCTTAACAACAAGGAATTTTAACCATGGTTCGTATATCATAAGGCGTAATGTAGAAACGGATTGATAACTTCAGTACATATGTCGATATTGTTAGAAAGCAGAACTATGTTGTACTCAACCCTCCTCGTAATAAAAGCATTTATGTCATCTCGTAATGAAGAGCAGTAAAGGGGAACAATCCCTTAAAACCTACGCACTTAGAAGGCTTTGTAACAAGTGAGACTACGGCACCTTTGCGTTCTAAGATTATACCGTCTGATTCGTCGGCTGCTTGTAGCACGTAGGCGGGCTACGGCGTAGCGCGTAGGCGGGCTACGGCGTAGCGCGTGGGCGGCCATTCATCTACACGGATCTTGGCGTTATCATTGTTGTACAAGTTTTGGGTGCTAAATGTCGATATCTAATTTAATTATTAATTGTTCAGCGCTATTAGTTAAGCTGAAATGCTTTTGTTAATTTATATCGAATTTAATGTCTTAGTTTGATGTATGTATTAATAATGTAGTCTGTTTTTGTCAGTTAATTGTTTCATTCGAGTATACTTCATTATTACTACCCGCTGTAGTGCACTGCCTCTATGTCTAAACCACACCCACACATTTTTACAATATTACTAGCTCATAAGTGCCTTTACATTTCATAACTCAGATAATTAACATAAAATTAAGCATAATGTGCTTAATGTGAACAGCTAAAAATAATTCGTCAGTTTCACTCGGAGTGGCAGCCATCGCAATGAACTGAATTATGTTTTCACCACAAGAAATGCAACGTGTCACACGTTACATTAAATCTTGTTACAGATTAACGTTCTTATTCATAAAAAGTTATAGAACATCTAAAACTTTTCAAAGTTTGGTTATCAAAAAGTGTTATTGATCATCTGCCTAGCCTTTTCCAAAACTATGTAGGGGTTAGCTTCCAGTCTAACTGGATGCAGCTGAATACCAGTATTTTACATGGAGCGAGTGTCTATTTGACCTCCACAACCCAGTTACTGGGTAATACGATACCCCTTGGTACGACTGGTTGTCAGACTTTTGGGCTTCTGACGACCTGTAACGACTGTCAAAGATCTACAAAAGACAGCCGGGACCAACGGCTTAACGTGCTTTCCAAGGCACGGAGGGGTCTTGGTATGTAAAGATGGTCACCCATCTACGAACCAACCGCGGCCAGCGTAGGTAAACCTGATCGATCGTTCCGTGCTGTTGTTATTATTTAGCTACAAGCCCCTACACAAAAAGTGTTTTTCATAAATTCATATAACCACTTAAACGTTTTACAAACCTACTATAAAGTATATAAAACCCCTGCCAGGGTCGTGAGATTCGTTCGAAAGAGTTACCGTGGCCCTGGCGTTTGGGCAACTGAAGGAAAACGGGTGGGTTTCAGTCAGTAAAAGTCTGACACGCTCTTCCGCTCCACCCTAGAGCGGGAGAAGTTATTTGATGATTTCCCACCCAAAAAAAAGTATATAAAACCCAGACTATTATAACAGTATTTTATGGGAAAAAAATTTTTACAAAAAAATAACAACCGACTTCCTTAAAAAAAAACACTACAAAGTCAAAAATAACTTTAATTTCGGAAGTCGGAGGCAAAAATACCTTAAATACAGATCCTAAGACACCGACTTCGAAAAGTCGGTTGTTATTTTTTTGTAAAAAGTTTTTATTTTTAACTTTTTAGTTATGGTAGATACCCCGCACTAATCTAATCGCGATATTCGTTCATTTGTCGCGCAAATACTTAATGCAAATTTAAGACTTATATGGTTTTTACATGAATCCCATTGTCTGAATGAAACCAAATTAAAATGGGACCATTCGGAAAGCACCAGCTTTCAAATAAAAAAAGAATTTTTTAAATCAGTTCACCCAGTCATAAGTTCTGAGGTAACAAACAAAAAAAAAATATATACAGATGAATTGACAACCTCCTAAGTCGGTTAAAAATGGCCGATTCTCTACAACAGCTGATTAATAAGAAAATGACATTTGATGAATAAATCTGAAAATAAATATTACATTTGCATATGTACATTTTGTTTTAACCAATTCCGTTGACAATCATGCAATTATAAGCTACGATTACTCGAGCTGATTGGACTCGAATGAAATTAATCCAATTATGTGTACGACTGTAAAATTACCGTAACTACGTAAAAGTATTGTTTTACACTCTTGTAATGATTTAACTTGTAAACAAGTGGCGAGAGTTTTATTTATGGAATTTTGTGATTTACATTTTTGGGTTTGGTAGTACAAAGTGGTACTTATATGGCGTGAAAAATGGACTTTTCACCGGACGGATTTGGTTATCGTTTTTTTTTTATTTTCAATATTATATTGTTTAACGCCCCCAGCTAGATGGGCTAACAAACTTGAAAGGTGGCCGGGTGACTGAATCTGGTAGGAGGAGACCGGGTGTTGTGGGTGGGCGAAATTTGGCAGAGGCCCATATTCAGCAGGGGACTGCTATTACCTGAGTCAATCATTGACTGATAGTTTTTAAGAAGCATAAGCTTAGCTATTATTATTTATACCTTAATTTCATTTGATTTCGTACCATGAGCTTATCGACGACAACGAGTTTGAATTGTAATACTATCGAATAAAACAAATCTGTAATAGTTGCAGCTTACAGAGAGTATTCGAGCGAAGATTTGTCGGCTTACTACGAACAATAGACTGTCTGTTCTAACAGACAATGGAACATGTGTCGCCTTCTAACCGATGTCCATCAATAGGTTAATATTCACCTTAACTACCTACATGTTACTAGCTTAATTGTTGAAGGGCTGTAGATAATGGGTCTGTTCTTACGAGCAGTCACTTGGTTTCTAAACGATTTCCGTTGACTGACCATGCTACTGAAACGCTGATTACACGTTACAAACTGTCTCTCTATCTTCTCAGTTTTAGTAACTTCTGGTGGTGGGTGAACTTTCCTTCGTCTTCATACTCCATTTTGTCAAAGTCATATTAGAAGATTTCTTAGGCTCTTTTGGAAAAAAGTCTATCCAAATTCAATGTCCTCAATATCTATCTTCTTACTTTTAATGGATTACTCTACTATAGATCTATAAACGGTTAACTATAGATATTTAAACACACAACTGTCAAATTTCAATGCTTAGACACTTTTATAATTATTAGGATTTACTTTATTAATTTTTTAGATTTACGTTTGTTGACGTGTATGAGGGTCTTCTAAGATCTACTTACAGAAATAAAATTTTCATTTCATTTCATTTCATAGGTTTGTTCAAAATTATAGGTTGAGCTGCGGTGGCCCTGTAGTAATGGCCCCGATTTACGTGTTTTAGATCGTGGGTTCGAACCTAGGCACATTACTTCGTGTTATTTATTTCATCACCATACACACCACTGCTCTCGAAACGGGCATGTCTTTATAATAAAAATTCAAAGACATGTGAAATCCACCAGCCTGCACTGGGCTCGTGTGGTGTATTACGGCCCACTCCTTCTCCCCGAGAGGAGGCCTGTGTCCCAGCAGTGGGAATGTTATAAGCTGATTACGTATAGCTACGATAAACAAAGACTTTAGCAATGTGTAAGTAGTATTTGAACTATTGTAGGGTAGCCTACGTATTATGAATGGCCTAATTGTTTGCCGTCGTGTCTGGGGTCCGTTGTATGCCTATGGCACGATGTTATTACTCTGTATGTCAATGAGACCTGTGTGATATCTGCCGATATTGAGGCAAACCATCTCCTGGGAATTTCTGTTCGCCTGGTAATTCCATGACGCTTAGATATTGTGATTTCAAGGCTGTTTTTGGGGCAGTAAAAACATATTTGATGAATAATGTATGGCTCCTAGAATTACAGGACTTTTTTTAAATGGATAACTGTTTAATAAATTAATATAGAATTCTTCCAGTTGTGTATTTTAGAATAACAAATCAGTACCTAATAATTATTTAATGTATAATTCCTCGAATTTCTTAATGTGTAATTAAAAGAATATTAATGGGCTAATTATGCGTTCTTTGAATTTGTTATCGTTTTAATGAGCCTTCAGTGATTATTTAATGAAAACGAGCAAGTACTTTTCTTTGGGGAATTTTAAATTAAAGAGCTATCCTATTATATGACGTGTTTCAGTCTATCTCATGGCTGTTGGTAAGAAAAACAGTCATGAAATATTTCTTTAACTACTTTTATTTCCAATTATTCATAACACATTATTATTCGTTAGTTTGTTCCGTATGGGGCCGGAAGTAAAGAATATCACCATCCTATTTCTTTCCGTGGGTGTCGTAAAAGGCGACTAAGAGACTTACTATCGAATGGGCAGCAGCGTTCTCCATGCATTTTACCACCATACTGCGATCGCCAACCCGCCTGCCAAGCGTGGCGATTATGGCCAGCAGTAGAGGTCTTTCGGCTGAAATGATGATGATGATTTCGTCAAATAAATTGATTTGTTGTTTAACAGGAGACTTTATAAAGCAATTTAGGTCAGCCGAAAATCAAATATTCAATAAACATTCCAGTAGTAAATCATTAAAGTATATCGTGATTCATGTTGTACGGAGTTTATCAATGAACGCTATATCGAGGATTAGTTAGTGAGGGAGGCGACAGTTTAATTAGTGAGGCGGTATCCGGGCGACACCTAGCGAGCGATTATCGACCTACTAGACTAAAGTTATATATTTTGTTTCGCAAACTCAGAATTTCTCTAAAACACTCAAATCGATTATCACTTGCACACTGTTCTTGCACATCATAAAATGACAGGACATTTTTCCTGTGATAAATAATTTCAATCTTACTGAAGTTTTAACTACATGGAAATTTTTGACAAAAATACTAAATGATTTATGAGGTAAGCTACCTACGAAAGGACGGCACATACTAACGTAATAACATTTCGTACTTGACACTGAGTGCAGTGTGTTCTGACTTATTAATAAGATAATAATCGATTTTACCGTGGTCGGTCCCGATAAAATCCTACTAATATTATAAGCGCGAAAGATTGTATGTATGGATGTATAGATGTATGGATGTTTGTTACCCTTTCACGCAATAACTACTGAACGGATTTGGATGAAATTTGGAACGCAGTTAGTTTATAACCTGGATTAACACATAGGGTACTTTTTATCCCGGTAGAACGTTCCCGCGGGATATTTTCCGACCTCCTCGCGGGCGAAGCCGCTAGCAAAAGCTAATATATGTAGGTACAGACACCTTAGTCGCCTCCCTTAGTCGCCTTACGACACCCATGGGAAGAAATGGGGTTTGGCGGAATATATATACCTGTATTAGAAAATATACAACTAATAATAGTACGGAAATCACTTGCTCACATATATTACATGATAAGAGTATATATAAAAAATACATTAAATTATGAATTTTCTCTAATGAAGATTGCGTAGATATATAAAATATAAATCCGTCAAGTTTACATACGATTTTATAAAACACATCCATTTTACTATAAACTATAGATATACGAAAAACTGCAAGCAATATAAAATAAATCTCCTTTTCTATCTGAGCAAAGCAAATGTCCAGGAAATTACTCACGGAAGTACTTTAGAATTCTCTACTAAAATTGAAAATGTGGAAACCTCTCAGACATACGCTCGTGTCTGACTATTTGTACTGTACCTACTATCCTTTATTCATTTTATATAGGTACTTCCAAAGACAGTTCACCTCTTAAGCAGAAAAAAAACTCTCTGGTTTTTAAGACTTGACCTACATTTATGACTTCAAAAATAAAATCATATATTAATTAAAGCTATACTCTACTAAATTAAATAATAGACAGCATAGGTACACAGAGGTATTGTTCTTCAATTGAGTATTATAAATATTAAATTTGGAGCGCCTCAAAATATATTTATTTTTTGCGTTCGTGAAACAACACCCATAACAGGTTTAATTATTTACGTAACTCTAGCAACATTAAGTAGGCAAAAAGGTCAGAAGTCAATATGTCAGCTTTTTAAAACTTAAAATGGCGTACTGACCTTTAGCACTCGAGGTAAACTCGCGCTTGGCCGGATTTTTAATTAATCTTAGGAAATCTGAGCGTCGGAAAAAGAAGGGTAAAAATATAAAGTAACCTTTTTAATATTAATATTTCGTTTCAATTAATGTGCTTCGTTTACAGAAAAGTTACCTCGTTTTCTTGTTGTCTATTTTATGGTAATCTTAGAGGAAAAATGTGGTGTTTGAAAAAATAAAATCTTTTTTATTATTTGTTTTGTTTATAACCACATTGATACGAAATGGACATATTTAAATTTATGTAAATTAAACAAATACAGAGAGCATTATAATGAAATCTTTATTATTTCACTTTACTTAATGTTCTTCATTTCCAGCAAAATTATCCGTTTTTTATTTTGGCATCTACTTAATAACTCTATTAATATTTCGTTTCAATTAATGTGCTTCGTTTACAGAAAAGTTACCTCGTTTTCTTGTTGTCTATTTTATGGTAATCTTAGAGGAAAAATGTGGTGTTTAAAAAAATAAAATCTTTTGTATTATTTGTTTTGTTTATAACCACATTGATACGAAATGGACATATTTAAATTTATGTAAATTAAACAAATACAGAGAGCATTATAATGAAATCTTTATTATTTCACTTTACTTAATGTTCTTCATTTCCAGCAAAATTATCCGTTTTTTATTTTGGCATCTACTTAATAAAGTATCTTAGAAGGAGAGTGCGGTGTTTTTAAAAAAAAAAATCTTTAACCCTATTTTTTATATTATATTTATACTTCTGTTTTGTTCTATTTGTGTATATTGAGACAAAGTGGACATTATTTTAATGTATGTAAATTAAACTGATATTCTTAACAAAAATTTACAAGAAATGTATTTCTTTCTTTCTTTCTTTGTTTTGACCATTCCATATAAACAAACAATCAAAACAAAAGAAAGGCAATTCGTTTGAACATATTCACCCGGCAGAATCATCACAAAAACTCACCATTGCAATCAATAATAACGCCTAATAATGACCTATCATCCCAATTACTGGGATTCCCATCCAATTTATTCACAAGTGTCTACTTTACAGGAAAAATTAAACAGCGAATTTCCACTAATTGCCTAAGCATTCATTAGTCAAATTCTGAATTATTTATTGGCGTTCCAATTTCCTGCTTTATCTAAGTAGAGATAGTACTAGGCGTACTTGCTAGTACATTGGTATTCGCCCCGCGTTTCCCAGCGATTATTATGACCCGTCCGAGTTGCGGTCGTCTCTCGCCCCATATATTTTGCAGGACACTGGTACACTGGTGCATTAGAGCATAAGTTTGGTCCCAAAGGATTTTGGTTAAACTGTACTTGTTCGTAGCTTGGATCTGTCGGGTCAGATTGAATTTATGTGAAAAGCATTGGTTAGGTTTGGTTCTTATGTTTTTCGTAAAGAATAATATAAGGCTGGCTTTAAAATATTTTGATTTATGTGGTGGAGAACGCAAATCACACGTCATAAAATTAAGTACCAAAAATAATTCTATGATTTGTTACCGAACTTTTCTTTCACTGGGTGAATTACTTACTTACTTACCCTACTTTTGATTTTGACATGGCTATACTGGACGTAAGAGATATCGGCGCTCAAAATGTTACCTACCATGAATTCAGTATATTTTGATATTAATTTTTCATCGGATAGTGAAAAAAAACTTAGATACACTTTTATAACAAATAGGAAGTTAAAAGTACCAACTTATTGAAAAAAACCATCACGTGGCAGGATATGCCTGGATAACAACAAAAGAAAAACAGCGTTATAATTATTACACCAACTGTTTAATTCATTGGCCAACCCACATACTAAAAACAACACGTTTTTCCTCCTTAAATCTTCCAGTTACCCAACCCTTGTTACATAACAAATTCTGAGAAGATTTGCGTCGCATTCCTCGCACATTATAATTAGGTATACATATACAGGTGGCACAGTAAACACACACGATCGGAATAACAACTAGGTAAACCTCAGCAAAGCTAAGTCCTGTGCCGCGGAAACACAAACTTGGAATACATTGTCTCATTAGGACGAGCCCATGTAATGAATAGTGTATGCAGCGCGGGCGTTGGGCCCCGGACCCCGTGGACCGCGAGATATTGCATAATGTCCAAACGAGGCTATAGGGATCCAACTGCAGATAATTCTCACTTGAATTTCGTATAACTTTGTTGAAAAATAAACGGTGAATGTTCTATGGTTACCAAAGTCAGTTCTGTATTTTTAATGTAAGTTCGAATATCCATGTGTTAATTTATTTAGTAAGTAGCTTTTGCGAGCGGCCTTGCCCACGTCGAGGTCAGATCTTCCTATTACTATCAAGATAAAACGTGTGTAACCTAGGCTGTAATCTATCAAATCCGTTCTGTTGTTTTGGAGAGTTACAACATACAAAACTTCTACATTAATTTTAATATTAGTAAGATTAGTAAGAAGTAGGATCTCTGTGCACAATAAAAGTACAAAGGCAGACTTACTCTCTGCCTGGCAAACAAGCGTGGTGGAGAGGTACCTGGTAGTAAACACGTACCGTAATATATCTTTATCGAGAAAATGGAGTATTTTGTCGTCAGAGAAGGATCTGGACAGCATCTCGACGTTACAATATTTGTATTAATAATAGTTAAAAAAGGAGGGATTCTGGAAATTTTGTACTTAATCAGTAGTATTGTTCACAAGACGTCATAAAATCGGTACTCTTCTTTTACTTACTTGCTGGAAATCTATACTAATATTATAGAGCCGAGTTTGTTTGTTTGGTTGAACGTGGTAATCTCAGGAACTGGTTCGAATTGAAAAAATCTTTTTGTGTTGGGTAGCCTATTTATTGAGGAAGGCTATAGGCTATATAACATCATGCTACAATCAAAAGGAGCGGAGCAGCAACGAAAAATGGACAAAAACTGGCAGGCAATTCGATGCGACGGAAAGGGCCAGGGGAGCAAAAATTTGACGCGGACGAAGTCGCGGGCAGAAGCTATTTATAAATAAATTTCATTTCCAAGAGTAGATAAATTAAAAAAAACAAACCTACGTATTAACTATTGTCATGCCTAAGCTCTTGCCAAGCCCTTATGTTTCTCGTAACTAATTTGGAACATCGTAGGCTTTCAAAGGAACGTGTAGGAGTACCCTTAGTCGTTGTTCCTAGTAAAACGATCACTACATTATAGTGAACTCAAATCTTATGTAAATACAAAATCACACTAACTAAGTAGGCGGTAACAGTGTATATCTTCTACCTAATTCAATAATTAATTACGTAATTATTTTAGATGGGAGTTTAAGCACATTAATTTATTTGGAAACCTAGTACTTTGTGCTTTCTTTACTTAGGCATGGGTTCATAATTATGTAAGGATTTGTAAGAGAGAAAATTAAGAAACTGAAATTGTATTTTTCTTTGCTTATTGGCAATTAATTTTCCGACTATCACGTAGACTGTATACTTTATTTTATTACTTGTATAGTGTAGAGTTCACTGTTTTTTTTAATATAAAAATTAAATACAATGGGTAAATGGTGGATGGGTGGGCAATAAACTCACACACGTATTATCATTTTATTCTTTTTCTACCTTGCAAAATAGCAATCTTTATCCAACTTATTTTATTTCACATTTTACGCTACAAAATAGGAGTGTCATTATACGGCTATCTGTTCGTGCGGTATCGTCCTTTACAAGCAATCCAGACTCACCGCTTCATTAGTTCACAAAGGGTAGTTGTATGCAAGTGCAGGGTACGCGGCCGTCGCGCCGCCCCGTCTCAGTGGTCCCCAACAACTTTGCAGTGCAAGGGTTATTGCCCTCTATTATTAGGTAGCATAAGAAAATTGTTTGCTTAAATTGAATTTGTTGATAGGTATCGACTTTAGACGGTCTTGGAAAATTGCTCTTGTAATATAAACCCAGTATTTTGCAGACAGGTTTTATACGAGCAAGTAAATTTTTCGTTGCGTGCAAACTTTGATTTGTAAATGTTTGTGAAACTAAAAGCTTTGATACTAGAATTACTTTCCATTAAATAAATGTCTGAGAAATTCATTCTGCATTTTGATTTGCTTATTTCTTTCGCAATTAAATACGGTTGAGATACTGACAGCTTTGATTACTTTTTAACGTCGTTGGCTTAAAAGCTATTTCTGTGATACTTTTACGTAGGTATAAGATATGTTTCGGCAATATTATAAAAACGTATCAAATATACAGTCGTGAAAACATAACTGTCATATTTACAAACAAGCAAATTAAACGTAAGTACAATAAAATGGGCTTCAAAATCGGTGTTAAATTCTGGTTTTATATAAATGGTGCTCTTTATTTACGAAACATTTAACGTGTTTATATGTGGTTATTTATTTGTAAAATACACAGTAATTTATTTAATTGTGTTACTCGTTAACAAATTTTCCGGGTACACGGTCTAGTTTCTGAGAATACATATTAGTTTAATGTATGCTGGGCCCACGATAGGCCCACGATTATTTAGTATGCGTGGTAAGCTAGTGACTTATCAATATATTAATAGGTGAAGCAAAAACTTTGTACTCTTTTTTACGAAAATTACGCGGTTGGAGGATAAGGAAATTTGGCACTGTTGAAGTTTATATATGGAGAAAGCGTGCAGAAGGCCAATAATTTTTATTATTGTTGATTATAATTTAAATGAATTATGGCCGAATTTCGAGCACTGGGCGACAACTAGTAATCATAGATATCTTCTACTTTTATTTCTCGATTCTCATTTTAACGATAAAAGGCTTTTACAACGTAGTGATAAGACACAGTTACAAGCTAATCATTTAAATTAATATTTTATTTGGTTTACCTAGCAGTTACTGAAAAAGTTTTTCGGTTTCTTATAACATATTTTATAATTTTAAAACGTATATAATAATGAGCAGACTGGTCTTGGAACTGGTCTTCTTATTATTACATTTGTTTGCCAGAAAAGTCATTTCCTTCGAAATTTGCGTTAATCAGGCTGCAAATAAAAATGCAAGTTATCTTTCATCGATCGGCTGCATTTCATATGCAGTTAGACTTTGAAACTATTATCCAATTACCTACATAAAGAGTTGGTAGGACTTGACAAAGTAATGAACTTAAATGTGATTGCCTTATTAATGTCTATTTGTAGGGTTAATGCTCAAGACTTTATGATTGCCGATAATAGCTTTCAAGTAATCTGTTCAGTAATTTATAGTTTCTCGTCTTTTAAACTTGATAAAACTTCAGCCTGCACTCCTTTTTTAGGGTTTCGTTGCCAAATGGCAAAAAACGGAACCCTTATAGATTCGTCATGTCTGTCTGTCCGTCTGTCTGTCCGAGTATGTCACAGCCACTTTTTTCCGAAACTATAAGAGCTATGCTGTTGAACTTGGTAAGTAGATGTATTCTGTGAACCGCATTAAGATTTTCAGACAAAAATAGAAAAGAACCAATTAATTTTGGGGTTCCCTATACTTGGAACTGAAACTCAAAAAATTTTTTTTCATCATACCCATTCGTGTGGGGTATTTATGGATAGGTCTTCAAAAATGATATTGAAGTTTTAAAAATCATTTTTTCTAAACTGAATAGTTTGCGCGAGAGACACTTCCAAACTCGTAAAATGTGTGTCCCCCCCCCTGTAACTTCTAAAATAAGAGAATGATAAAACTAAAAAAAAGATAAGATGTACATTACTATGTAAACTTCCACCGAAAATTGGTTTGAACGAGATCTAGTAAGTAGTTTTTTTTAATACGTCATAAATCGAAAACCGCAATTTACCTTTCATTCAATCAACTCAAATAAAAAAATTAAAAAAAAACATTTGATTTCATAAACATAAACCTAATGCATATACCGTGAATACCTACAGGTTTGTACGGAACCCTCGGTGCGCGAGTCCGACTCGCACTTGGCCGGTTTTTTTTGGAAGGGAAATCATAATATGACGTCCCTCCCGCTCCGCCCAGAGTGTGTTAGACTTTTACTGACTAAAACCCACCCATGTTCCTTCAGTTGCCTGTGCCAGGGTCACGGTAACTCTTTCGTACAAATCCAAGACCTTGGCAGGGTTAGCAGACCCTTTCAATGAGTGCTGATATCTCTTTGAGGTGCGCGTGGCACACAATGCACCGTCGACCCGGGCCTGGTCCTTACCACCCGCAGTCCCGAGTTCTATCCTAAAGTTGTGCCTATAGTGCTTATATTTTCAGTAGCGCTCTGAGATTAGGAATACTGTGTGCAACAAATGGAAATAGTCTATCGTGCTGTAAAATGCAATAAACGGTAATTAATGAATCTTATGTGCAAGAATACTGCCGACTTCAATATTCATTTGTGTGAAAAAAGTAGATACGATTGTGATGTAGTGCATAAATGTCCTATACACGGTAATAAACCATTAATTCAGCAGATGATTTAGATTTTAGCGCAGACATTTCTCATCGGTTATAATAATATCGGCTGTTTTATAGAAAAGAACCACACCAACCTGATTAAAATCTTAGGCAGAACTGATGAAGAATTTCAACACAGGATCATGTGCAGAATCTATGGTAACAGGTCTCGCGTCGATGTCCCTGCCACCCTGTACAGATAAAGGTTTTAGACTTAGGTATCAATGTATTTAAGTAAACCCTAACTTCTATTATACTGAATAAAACCTTTGTCCCCTCCCTCGTCTGCATAATCTCAACAATACTTCGAGAAGATTGGACAATAAAAACTTGAAATGGAAAGCCATTACATTGAACTTATCTGGAAAGAGGTCGAAAGGTCTAAAAGTCATGATACCTACCTATATTCAGAGGACAAATACCAATTTTTTGTACACATAAGCACTGAGTTTTATAAGGACCTGCGTACTGAATTATTGTACTTTGAAATTAGTTTTCTTGTTTACTTGCTGTTTTCATTGGTTTTATGAAAAATTGTTTAACTGGTAAGTGGATTTTCATTTCAACTATGTTCCTTTTTGGTTAATCTTAGGCAATTTGTGGTGAAATATAACATCGTTAGGAAACCTGAACCTAATAGTCTTCCCTAAATCGCAATTATGCGGGTAACTTGTGCTCGCTCCAGCTCTGTTAGAAGTAACACAATATTGTAGTATCGAGTAGGAGAGAGTAATTGCAATGTTGACGTGTAAAAGTGTTTGTACAAATCTACTTACAGAAATAAAATCATTTATGATTTGTCATAAATGTTATTAACAATTTTACTCATTATTACATTTACGGGGTCACACTGAAAGTTTTTAGAAAAGGCCATTAAGATAAGCAGACGATGATAAATTAATTTGAATTTCGAACTAAGAACTCTTTGGAAATCTGAAGATAAGTAATGAATTCATGTGTCATTTGTTTTTACAAATTGGCGGCAATTTAAAAAGTGTCTGTCATGTGTTAAAATGGATTTTACTAGAGAAAATTTTAGCTCAATGGTTGATTATGACTTGCGTTGCAATCTTACTCAACTACAATGTTACGATTGACTTCGATTAGTGATTTCATGACAAGTCCATCACATGGCCCTGTTTACAAAGGGTTTAATAACTTTAAACATGGTCGAAGCATACTCACTGATGATTCGCGAGACGGACGTCCTTCTCCGGCAACTTCTGAAGATAACGTGAGTGCTGTGCGGCAAATGATAGAAGCTCATAGAAGGGTGACATATTAATTGATAAGCAGCTTTAGACATTGCTATAAGACAAATACAAAAAAAAGCTTACATGAAGATTTAGGCGTCAGAAAGCTTTCTACTATAGATGGATATCTCATGATTTGACGGAAGATCAAAAACGCCGTCGTTTGGACCGCTCAGTGCTTGAAAAGTATAACGGAGGTAACCCAAATGCTGTACATATTATCGTTACAGGTGATGAAAGCTAGATATATTGTTACGAACTCGATACTAAAAGAAAATCTGCGCAATGGCTGTTTCCATTCGAAGATTTGCCGACAAAGGCAAAGAAGGGCAGAAGTTGGGAGAATAAAAACTTTTTTACAAAAAAATAAACAACCGACTTCCTTAAAAACACTACAAAGTGAAAAATAACTTTAATTTCGGAAGTCGGTGTCTTAGGATCTGTATTTATGGTTATTTTGCCACCGACTTCCGAAATTAAAGTTATTTTTCACTTTGTAGTGATTTTAAGGAAGTCGGTTGTTTATTTTTTTGTAAAAAAGTTTTTATTTTTAAATTTTTAGTTGTGTCATTCACCCCGCACTAATTCCAAACAAACAATGCATATTTATGCGATAGCAGAAATCGTGGTTGATTTGCTGTCATTTTTTAAAGAGTTCCGGTGTCTGTCTCCGGAACTGATCATCAGATCTATATGAAATTTACATGGGACCATTTCGGAATAAACCCCTTTCGAACAAAAAGAATTTTGTAAATGGGTCTATATATGACGGAGTTATGGCCGAACATACATAAAAAATAAAAAAAAAACATAAACATCCGAATTGAGAACCTCCTCCTTTTTGAAGTCGGTTAAAAAGATGAGTGGCTCATTCTTTGGACGTGTCATTTTGCAATAGTTTTCCTAGAAGATAAAACGACTGATTACTGCAGATTGGTATTACAGTCAGTGTTTACCGGTTGTTTTGGAATATGTTAGA
This sequence comes from Aporophyla nigra, assembly GCA_947507805.1. Taxonomy (NCBI): domain Eukaryota; kingdom Metazoa; phylum Arthropoda; class Insecta; order Lepidoptera; family Noctuidae; genus Aporophyla; species Aporophyla nigra. Next base: position 10,127,715 of record OX382298.1, on the reverse strand, counting down.
CAGCAGCGCCCAAGAAGGATGACCCTCCTCCACCACGAGCGCACTACAGATGAATCAGCCAGACGGACTATCGGATATTTGTTTAGCGGACTGTAAGGAGGATAACTCAGATGTGGATTCTTCCTCCTCATAGTCCTGGCACCTTGCGACTTTAATTTATTAAAAAAAATAAAAGATAAACTTAGAGGAATTCGTTTTATGAACCCTGAAGATGTTGTGGCTGGGTTTGAAAAACGCGTGGTAGATCTCTAAAGAAGTGTGGCACCACTACTTCAGTCAATGGTCCCATCGCATTCGACGGTGCTTAGAAAGAAATGGACACTACATCGAAAAGCAATAAAAATATAAACAGGCATCTAAATCATTCTGTATTTTATTTTCGAAAAACAATTCAGTGTTACCCACGTAATATGTATAACTAGCTTTTGTCAGCGGCTTCACCCGCGTATTATATTATCGTTAAAAAGTGCATTAAAATCCGTTGCATAGTTTAAAATATCTAAGCGTACAAACACAAATTGCGACTTATAAACTTGTAAAGATAAGTAAGATTAGTACAGTGTATTGATTTCGTCGTGCTATCGAGAGGAAGATATCGTCAGCAGTTTTTGGATCTCCCTTTTTTTCATTTATGGCGGCGCGTGTGGCAAAGATTCTAAATTCTAAAACAACATTAATAAATTGATCCATTTTCAAAACTCTCGGAAAGCTTTCTAGGTAAAACCAATAAATGACTGGCCTAAATATTCAAGAGTTAATGAATGATAAATGATTTTATTCCTGTAAGTAGGTTTGTACAAACACTTTTACATGTCAATGATATGTTTTTTAAACAAGATGAGTTCGGCGTTTCCTAACTGACTACTCTGAAAAGAAAGGCCGAAACAAACTCAGAGGTCACAGTCTCTTTTAAAAGTCCAGACATAATATTGGTCACAACATGTGAAGACCATGTAGATTGGTGACTGAAATGGTCTTTTGAGGAAAGAACCACACAGATTGAGTGGACCTGTCCAGTCAGTGCAAGCATTTGTCACTAATCGTTTAGCTCAACTCGGAACATAGAACATAAGGAGCCCAACGCTGTGACGAACAATACCAAAGAAAGGACATTCGGGTAGGCCACATAAATTACTCATATCGCATATCGTGTTCTAGAAATAACTTTTTTTTTATAATAAAAAGACATTTTAAGTAATTAAAACATGTATCCCCTAAATGCTATTGCGTAAGATGCTCGTGTTGTACCCAATAATAAGTAAATAAAAATGCAGAAAGTAAATTACGTCCCCAAATAAAACATGGGTTAGCTATAGTTTTGATTTAAGAGTCATAACCAATGCACTAATCCAAAGGTATAATGGTTTGAAAACGTCGAATTTAGAGTCAGCATAAATATGTAATCACAAGCAGATTAAATAGTGGTACGTTTATAGTTCATAACTCTTGCCATTTGAACTTTTACGTTCACAATCGAGTAAAGGACTGCACTTTAAATGCAGTTTATTAATCGTAAATACTGGATTCACTGACTGATTGTGCAGCTAGCTTTAAAATATGGCGTGGGATACGATAGCGTTTGGCTGCTGTTTATGGCACGCAATAAAATATACTTTATTAAATAAATTATAGCAACACAGTCCTGCAGTACTGTATTGTACCGCGACTTCGTCCACGTCAAATTTTTGTTCCCCTGACCTTTCCCGTCGCGTCGAATTGGCTGCCAGGTTTCGTCCATTTTTCGTTGTTTCTTCGCTCTTTTTTATTGTAGTGTGATGTTTTATAGCCTATAACCTTTCTCAATAAATAGGGTACCCAACACAAAATAATGTTTCGACTAGGATCAGTAGTTCCTGAGATTATCGCGTTCAACCAAACAAACAAACAACCTCTTCAGCTTTATAATATTATATAGTATGTATAGTATAGATATAGCTATTTTTAACCGACTTCAAAAAAGGAGCCTGTTCTATTTACCTCTTTATTTCTTTTCATCAATGGTGGACCGGTTCTCAAAATGATATTTCATTTTTTTTTCAAGAAGCTCGTCAAGCTGCCCGATGACGACTTCGTTCGCATGAATGTTCGGCCCCCGTCTCACCGCGTTGCATCCCATCGCCAACCTGAACTATTACTTCGTTTTCACTTAGCGCTCTTTCAAAAATTTTCTTTTTGCTCTGTTTGTAACGGTCGTAGCGAAATGTTAGATAGCCTACCTACCAGACACCTAGCACCCCACCTAGCCTTTTCCCGACTTAGTTGTGGTCAGCTTCCAGTCAAACCAGCTCCTATAATACATATTGAATCCATTTGCTGTATATTGGTGATGTTATAAAAGTTTCCCTCACTGTTGCTGATAGAAAGTAGTAATAAATGAGTCAGTATATTTATCAGTTATCTGGTTGCCATAGTTTGGGATCAGATAACGGTGTGTTGGTTGTCCCAAGATATTATTATTATTAAGATATTATTATATCAGCTCGTGTTTCCACTCCAAATGTTTACATAAGAACTGAAAACCAGCACATTTCGAGAACCATGTCAGTTTGACCAACAGTTTTGCTAAGATAATCAATTATCGTTGAATATTAATGACCACTATTTGGGAAATAACAAACAAGCAAGGTCCAATAGTTACTTTTGATTGACTTTCCAGAACTGACCTTAAATTTGTTGATATTGGGTACACATTGCCCAGGGGATGACGACATGAAAAAACTAATGTTGGCTGCCAAAAGCTATTTATTTACGGACCCTACTCAGGTAGTTTAGATATTTTTTATGTGGTCAAATATCAATCGGTAAGGGCCACTATTTGCCTTAGCCGTGGAGGGTTGAACAACGTCCGTGATTGATGCTACTCGTTGGCCAGACTAGCAATTTTAGGGTCAAGAAAAATTTATGTGTTTAGCTGGATAGATACTATGTTATTTCAGACTAGGGTTCCTTGTTGATTTATGTGGCTTGGAAAGAGATCTCGTAAATTAATGTGTGCTGTGTGTGGATTATAAATACTTACTATATTTTTATCGATGCAGTCACTTTGATGAAATCAGCAATAGTTTGTGCCATCCCACGGCTGGTTCGAGTTAGACGTACCTGATTGTGAATTACTCAAAATAATAGATATTATCCATTCGTCTGGTTGCTGTTGAAACCAGATGGGCAATTGTCGGCATTTTAAGAACATTCACAGTGTGATTTAAGTCTGAATCTGTCAAAAATACTTCAAGTTACCCAACATTTTTTAACAAGTTTTTGGCTATTGCCGAAGAATAGATTTTGAACGTTTTTAATTACGAGTGTAGTGTATTTGTTTCATAGATATGTAAACACTATCTCATGCATACAAGCGGAGCAGCTGCTGTCACTGATGTCATCTGTCAGTCAGGAGCAATGGCGGGAAACAGAGACGGAAAAGCAGGTCTTCACGGTCGCGATTGATGTGGTGATGAGCCAGTGAAGGGATATTATTCAACTTAAATACGGAATCAACAGGATTCTTCAACGAGAATTGGCCTTTTGAAAGCTTAATTAATTAAAAACGTTCAAAATCTTGTAGCAGTTGCATCTCGAGATCAGACTGTGAACGTTAATAAAAAATGACGAGAATTGCCGCTCTCGTTATGGATGATTACAGATGGAAATGTAGCCTTTTAACACTAGAAGCGCTGAACATACCGACTGAGGTAAATTTAGATAAAAAAAGATGTATATTGCAAATACGTAGTTGAAGTCTCGTATAAATAATAAATATATATAATAATCATCATATTTCATGAAAAGTCAAAAAAAATTTACGATTATATGCATAATAAAATATTAATTAAAAGCAGGAAGAACATCGAAATGGGTCAAATTTGGGACGCCCGCACGTCTAGTGTTAAAATTAGTAAACATATCCCATATGAGCGTGCTGGTAACATCATAATGCAAACACAAACCAATCTGATTGATATTGATCACCTCGGGAAGGCTTAATGTGTAGTTTGTGGGGGAAGTTTATGAGATATTATGTGTTTTGTGAGGTCCCCAGCGACAGATATTGCATTTGAGCCGTTGTTTACGTCATCCACTAAATCCCGTCCTCGTTGCCAGTGCTAAATAAAAGCCATGCGTTCAGTACAACAGTTATTGCGAGACTAGCTCGACTGACTTATAAATACAACAGAAGCCATGTTTTCCTGGCTACTAGCTTGCCAGTAGGTACCACTGTAAAGGAAGCATAAAAAGAAAATAAAAACTAAGTTGCTTCGTATTTTATTTATTGAAGATGTAGGTACAATGTAACTTACAGAAGGGAGATTTAGAAGATATTTACAAGGTGGTAAGGTAACATTTAAAATTTAGTTAATACTTTTAAAATTTCCGTGACTAACCGTAAAATAATCTAAGAAAGTAACATTGAAAGTAAAGTCAAGCTGAATGAATTAAAAAGCGAAACACAGACATGTAATAATAGTTAACAATTTGTAGTAATATAAATTATATTTTTAATATTTTAATTATAGTTTTTAATGTTCCTAAATAATTGTATTAATAACTATAAAAATTATTGCCCTAATCAAAACTAACTACTTCTTATGAACGTGCACAACATTTAACAGTGATTAAAGTTATCTAACAACTAGTGAATTACCTAAACAAATAAAGATTCTTATTTATTTAAAAGATTAACTTAATATAGATCTTATATTAAACTTAACTAGGTATATTATTGAAAATTTTGATATGTTTGATATTTTTGTTTTATGCAACTCGTTGTAATTCCTCAAGTACAGTGGTGTGTGAAATTGAAATGTAATTGAAATGAAAGTTTATCTAGAACGTTGTATATTACGTAGATGTGTAAATTTGAACAATGTTTTCAAAAATGTTAGTGAGAGAAATAGAATTTAATTAGATTACCGTAGTTGGTGCCAGTTCTGTATACAATTATACTGTTATGTTGTTTCTAATAAGGTTTTATCGAGCGGGTTGAGAACGATATTGGCACTTAGCTACGTTCACTATTTTCTCTTAAAAGTTATTCTATTTTTTCATCACTGTACTTGAAGCAATTTCAACAAACTGCTATAAAATACGCAGCAAGTGCTTTATTAAATTCCTTTGTAAATACATTAATTTTTTTTAATAGTTTACTGAAATATCATTACGAATATTCTCGTAAATGCGCCAATAAAAGGGTCATTAAAAACATATAAATATTCGTTGATTCTGGATTTTGGAAGCAAATATTCTACTTAAAAATAATTTCACCCTTACACCGACTGCGCCTCGTTCCGATTCAACATTGCGGGTAGGTGTTCCGCCTTGCAAAGATCAAGTACCCTACTTTATAAGATATGAAACACTCAGATGTGTCGTTTTAAAATAGAATTTATTTTAGAATTTTCTTGTAAATAGTAGCCACGTTTAAGAATTTTTTCAGTAACAATATTACTTGCATTTCATATGGCTAAATCCATTAGATTATCCATTATTATTATCCATGTTATTTTCCGTTCAAGTTCACGACTTTCATTAATATTGTATGTTTAAACGATCTTTATCAGTCATATTCTCATGTATCATGGATCCGTATTCTGCCTAGCGTTTAGGTTTTATCGCAGCGGTTCATCGATAGTTTTTAATTAAACTGTTTGAGTTGGCATTGTGGTTTAGCTGTTGAAACCTGTGTTTTATACTTTCAATTTTTTTTTTTTCATTTGTGGTTGTTCTTGTAATTAAAAAGGATTTTTGTATGGACAAATGATGAGTCCTGTATTTACGCATTTATTCAAAAGTATTTTACAGATGTTCATGAAGATACGTCATTCGTTTAATTCGCAACAGCCTTATTGTGTAGCTGACAAATGAGTTCGGATTTTGCTACACCATTTCGTAGCTCCTTTGCTACGGCGTAGCATGCACGGTAGGACCGCGCGATCTCAACGCCTATAGAACTTTTTGAAAAGGTAAGCCACGCAATGGCTGATTAAAATGTTCATTCTATACACTTTCATTAATATATTTTTCCGGATTTTTTAAATATATTCAGTGATTTTTACTTTAATTTCTGAATGAAGAATAAGAATAGTTATTTGCTTCATATTTTTCCAATATAAAATGCATACGAAAATTTATACGTATATAAAATTTTAATAGATATATAAATATCTGGTTACTCAATAGATTTTCATGCAAACGAAACATTATATTTTATGTTTCCTCATAATAAAGGGTAGTTTACATACAAATTACCCCTAATTATTAGGAAATGTAAAGAAAAGAACAATATTATTTCTAAAGGCGTTACCGGCACGTATAGTTATATCGGGTACCATTTAGACATGTAAACCCGGTGTTTCACATATTACAAGATACTTAAAGCTTTAAAAAGCTGTGTTCAGGGCTCGCCGTCTCGCGTATTACCTATGGACATTTTATGCTAAATAGGTATTACTTAGACTTATTCATCTAACTCTTCAGTCTTGGACGTTACACTTAAATAGAATACTTCTAAAACCCGCGTCGAATTTATTCTCTCCAAAACTTGTAAATTAAGTAGAGTCTGCGTGTTTAAACTATTCCACGGCGTAACTTAACACACACCAAAGACGAGATGAAAACTACAAGCTATAGACACACAACTGTGGATTATTTCATTGATTTGAATACTAACGTATACACACACTTTAATATCTCGACTACGATTTAGTTTCATTGCTGAGGGTTATTTATTTGATATAGATTAAGTTTCTAAGATTTGGAAAAATCACGTTCACTAATAAATAAAACACATTTAGGACAACACACGACCAAAAGTTACGACACCTAACATAGTAAGCGAAAATGTACAACACTCATTCACTGGAACGTATTAATACATAGTTCAGTTACATTTAATTCATATTACTTACACCTATGTAAAATTCATTAATTCTAACAAATGAAATTATCACAAATATTTAAAAAATTCACATTCTGTATAATAAACGCTGTATAATTAATACAATACTTAATTATATATAAAAATATATTGCTCAGGGTTCCAGTGGGTCGGTCTATCAAATCAGTGCTTCAAAGTTGCCAGTGGAAAATCTATTTTTAATTTGTTTATAAAATGATAAAATTGTGAAACTAATTGAATACCACATAATCGTAACTTCACGTTGTTCCCCATTCTTTAGACGTTCCTTTCATTCAAACTTACTTAGAGACAAACGACCGAAAAACAAACAAACACATTACCTAGTATCGTTTAAAAATTTAAAGTGTCTAATATAATAAAATGTTGCTAGGTATAAATAAAATATCTCTTCGGGTTTCTTAAACTATGTTACTCTAGATGTATACATAAACGACTTTAAAAAATTTACTGACTAGTGATATGTATCATTACATGTATTTGATATGTTGATCACAACAAAGTAGTTCGGCCATCGCCATAGGGTAATGGCCCTTATCCTAAGGTCTCTAATCCTCTGGCCAGCCGAGGTCTTCACCGATGAGGTCGTAAAACCTCTGGTTGTGTTGGATGAAGAACTTCCGTAGCTTGGTGACGACTGCGGGGTCGACCCGCGGGTGCTTACGACCCTTCGTTTCTCGAAGACACTTGTCTGTTGTGTCGTTTCGCAGGCAATAAAATCCTTTCGTTTCGTTGAAGTAGAAATTCTTTCTTCCTGTTGGGAGAATACATAGAGATTTTGAAATATGGTTTTATTTTAGAAGGAAGCTAGGAGGATTACTTTCAGACTGTTAAAGTCTGGTTTATGTTTAAAAACTCGGGTTTTATTTGATGTATATTTTACTAAATGTTCAGATATTTAGTATGTCGAAAACGTATCATTATTATCAGGTTGATTTTTTAGGTCATTTTCTTATTGACGTATCCTGTGAGGACGACAGATCAATTTGCCAGTTTAGGCGTCCAATGACGACCTGCAGTATTCAACGATCACTTACCAATCTTATGTTCGAGTCCAAGGAACTTCTCGATGCGTCGGAGCTGCGGCACCGGATCTTCAATTAACAGGTCTCCGTTCACGACGAGTATCTGCTCCCGAGGGAACACTTCCAGCCACCGATGGAGGTATGCGTGGTACAGGGATATAGCTATTGGCCTGTCAGAAATTGTCATGTTAAATTATATTATGATAATTTTATTACTTGACTGAATTTAGCTTGTTGTTCAAGCAAGTCAGAGATCATTTAGCAATATAAAATATACGGGTTAAATTGACCTTCTCTTATCGCCGATTAGAAATGCTACTGTAGTTTGTTAGAAAAAATTTAGATACTCAACAATTCAGACTTGGAAGTTTACTAGATCCTAAAAAAGAAATTCTTACCTGTAAGCAATGTTAATTGATCCATCAGGAGATATGGCTAAATGTTCGAAGGGCTTGGCGGCGTCAGGTACCGGGTGGGCAGCTATCTGAGGATGCGCGGGCGCCGAGGGCGTGGCGCGACTGCGCAGTTGAGTGTAATCGGAGATCGCGCGTGTTACTGGCTCCCGGACTATGAGTAGTAACCGGACCGAGGAGTTCATTGCTCGGACGCGTTCTGGTACCTTGATGAAAATGCAGTAAAATGGTTTAATTCGATTATTAATCTATGAGGTTTGTCATAAAATATCGTGGCGCAGAAAAGGGTCAAATTAGTTATATTGTTTCAAATATTGGAACAAAACAAGTAAGAACCTACATAGTTCGATTTATGTGTAGCCTTTTGTATCATTTAATAATCACAGGGCAAGTTGGTGTCATACAAAACAATGTAACTAATACAAATACTAAACAAAATGAAAACAGGCTGTTACCCTGCTGTGGAACTGTAATAGGCGGGTATTTTTTTTTAAATCATAAATCCATAAGAAAGAAAGTCGAATTGTCACTTACCTCAGGAGTAACAAAATAACTCGGGCTCTTTTCTATCGTGATCTGTCCTTTGAAGGAGAGCGGCATTTTACTCCGGTACCACTCCAGGCCAAGCGCGTAGTTCTCGTCTCGGTCGAAGAAGTGAACCTCTCCTGACGCCTTCTGTACCATTGGGTGGAGGTACAGCATCTCTAGCAATGCCCGGGTACCGCATTTTCTGACGCCGATTATAAGAGCCTAAAATAAAACTTACATTGTAAATAAAAATGTATATAAATATTGTAAGAGTTTATTTATTTTGCCTCAAGTAAAGCTCGTTGACGTCGAAAATAAGTATGGTTATATAATCTGTACTTCACTTTAAGCAAGGTTTACAAATAAAACCCAAAATATCTAGGTGTTTTACCACACCCAATTCATTCAGTAGAAATTAATTCCTGAAATTAAACTCTTACGTTATTAAACATTTATTTATGGAACCTGTAGTTCTGTTTTTTTTTTACGAAATTTTCTTAAAATTCTACCAATACTTTATGCTACGTTTACTTACATATGTATATTATAGTACCTTAATGTACACAGTTTACAGTAAATACTTCAGAATATAAGTGATATCTTCCAGCAATTATTTTAACCCATCTGCTAAGGATGGTGATCAAGACAATATCCCCTTGGGGTCGCTCGTTGTCTGTCTATGGGGAAGGTTCATAATTGAAGATGTTACTGAGTGGCATATACATTTCTATAGCGTGTATCTCAAGGTGTTTCGATCCGTGGTGTATAAGTGGGCCCTTAGCTCGAACCCTGGGTCAGGCAATGTGTTATTTGGTATTTCCATAACAGATTCTAAGTAGTTTATTTTTGCAGTGGATTTGTGATAAGCTACATAGTCAATTTCTTTGATCTAGTTAATCTTTACTAATATGAAGTAACCTAGGCCAAACCCTTATTTGATACTGCCACAAGCTGAACCAAAATGATAGAACACATTTTGGGAAAACCATTTGCGTCAACTGCATTTGGTTGGGCTGAAAACCGACTCTAATCACAGCTTCATTTTCTTCTTTTCGTGTTCATGGAACTCGTACACTTTCTTTATTTTTACACGCTTTATATTAGCTTCACTTGTATGTTTGTATGTTTGTATATTTGTATGTTTGTTTGTAACCGACTCCTTATAGTGCGATTTTGACCCACTTTAAACGACCAGATTTCATTCAAACTTTGCACACCTGTCAAGGACTGATGACAATGCAATAATTTCATAAATTTGTGCCATTATCCTAGCCAGGGTTACCAGGACATCAAACAAACTGTCACAAACTACGCTGACATACGTCTCAAAATTCGAAATACCCTAAAAAATAGAAAATAAATAATAGTTTAAAAAAACTAAAAAACACGCTTCCATGGAAAACCAAACTAAAAAGTACAAAATAATGGAAAAAAAGCGTGGGGTGCCTGATATCAATAAAAAAATACCTTAAAAGCACCCCACGCTTTTTTTCCATTATTTTGTACTTTTTAGTTTGGTTTTCCATGGAAGCGTGTTTTTTAGTTTTTTTAAACTATTATTTTTTATGTACTTTTGAGCCCAGTAGGTGGCCACGTTTATTAATAATAATAATATATTTATTTGCATAAAAACACGGTATACAAAGATGGTAAAATTACAACTTAGAACAATACATGCGCTATCAGTGGCATTATTAAAATCATACAAGGTGCAGGTTAACGGGCACTTAGGACACTCCATGCAAGTGGGCAATGGTCTCATCATAAACCCAGCTGGTTGACAATGGTTACTATACCTGTGGGAGTCTGCGTGCAGGCCGTGGTTGCCGTGGCGGTCGCAACCGCTTCCGCAGCGCCATCGGATGGTTGATCGTTCTGGTGTTACTCTCTTGGCTCTGCAGGATCTTACGGCCTTCACTCGCGGCCGATGCCATGCTCGCCGCCTGCCAGAAGATCAAGTCATGAATGCCTATCGTACTATTAGGTTGGGGAAAAAGTCTTTTCGCATTATAGTATGTATGAACTTGTAATAAAATCTCTTTGGCTATACTATTTGTATCTCGCTGGTTTTGGTATCATTGACAGTTTAAATTTTAAAGAACATAATTCCAAATTCAAATTAGGAAAATGTGTGATTTTCATTTGTTTTTCGTACCGTCAAGATGAGTGAATCTAATGAAGAAATTCGATACATTTTAAAATTTTACTACAAAAAAGGTAAAAATGCAACGCAAGCCGCGAAAAAATTTTTGCGATGTTTATGGACCTAGTGTAGTGTCTGTGAGAGTAGCACAAATTTGGTTTAAGCGTTTTCAATCCGGAAATTTTGATGTCAAAGATGCACGTCGCTCTGGTCACCCTATTACGGATAAAATGGATGCCATTTGTGAAAAAGTGGAGCAAGATGCCGTACCAGTAGTTACGACGTAGCTGAAGAACTGGAAATTGACCACAAAACAGTTTTGGCGCATTTGAAAAAAACTGGGTACACAAAAAAGCTCGACATTTGGGTACCTCACGAGCTCACTGAAAGAAACCTAATGAACCGTGTACTCATTTGTGATTCTTTATTAACGACGTAATGAAACCGAACCATTTTTGAAGAAGCTGATAACTGGTGATGAAAAGTGGATCACGTATGACAAGAACGTGCGAAAAAGGTCGTGGTCAAGGGCCGGTCAGGCTTCACAGACTGTGGCGAAACCCGGGTTAACTCGCAACAAGGTGATGCTGTGTGTGTGGTGGGATTGGAAGGGCATTATTCATTATGAGCTGTTACCACCAGGCAGGACCATCGATTTTGAACTCTACTGCGAACAACTGATGAGATTAAAGGAAGAAGTTGAGAGAAAGCGGCCGGAATTAATCAACAGAAGGGGTGTGGTTTTTCATCATGATAACGCTAGACCTCACACATCTTTAGCCACCCAACAAAAATTAAGAGAGTTTGGCTGGGAGGTGTTAATGCATCCGCCGTATAGTCCTGACCTTGCACCTTCAGATTTCCACCTGTTTCGGTCTCTTCAGAATTCTTTAGGCAGTGTCAGGTTAACATCACGAGAGGACTACCAAAACCACTTGTCGCGGTATTTTGACCAGAAGTCCCAAAATTTCTATAGCAATGGGATCATGTCCCTACCTACAAGATGGCAAAAAGTTATCGAACAAAATGGTACCTACATACTTTAGTTAAATGTAAATAAACTTTATTAAAAAATGTTTTGAATTTTCTTTAAAAATGCGAAGAAACTTTTTCCCCAACCTATTATTTTAAGCACCTATACGGTTTCTAGAGTTCCATAGCGCATCTGCTGAACCTACAATTCTATTTTTACACGCTTTATATTAGCTTCTCTTGTATGTTTGTTTGTAACCGACTCCTTATAGAGCGATTTTGACCCACTTTAAACGACCAGATTTCATTCAAACTCTGTAGACTTATCGAGGACCGATGACAATACTATAATTTCATAAATTTGTGCCATTATCCTTGCCAGGGTTACCAGGACAGCAAAAAAAACTGCCTTCGAAAACTACGCTGATATACGTCACAAACTACGCTGACATACGTCTCAAAATTCGAAACACCCTAAAAATAGAAAATAGACACCTTTCCATAGAAAACCAAACTAAAAAGTAGAAAATAATGGAAAAAAGCGTGGGGTGCTTGATATCATTTAAAAAATACCTCAAAAGCACCCCACGCTTTTTTCCATTATTTTCTACTTTTTAGTTTGGTTTTCTATGGAAACGTGTTTTTTAGTTTTTTTTAAACTAAAACAACAAAAAACTTTTTTTTTCGTGTGGAATTCATATACATTGTTGTGCTGGTAAAAGCTTTATTCTCATTTATATATTTTTATACGTTCTCGTATGCACAGGGTTTAAATTTCAACAGATGGCGCAAGCAATAAAAATGTGCTTTTAAATATTTCATGCACAGAAAATATTTTATTCGATAAAAATAATATTATTGTGCGAGTTTTACAACTACCTACTATCGCAAACATTTTTGTTTCGTAAAAGCTTAGCATAAAAAACCCATAACATTTTTGCATCAACCATATACAAGATCCATCCGATACGATGGAACACTGTAATACGCCCCTTCGTACTTTAAGCCCGTAACTTCGCACTATAAATCGTAGGAGCGAACGCGCTTAGCGTATCGAACGTAGTAAGGTTGCAACCCTTTCGGGTAAGCGGCTTACTTTCCTCAAGCCGGCCTGACTTCCGCTGTGCGTGGCGCGCCGAGCCTCGAGGCGTGGTTGCCGAGCCCATGGGCTGCCTGACCCCATAAAGAGGTTATACAGAAGGTACATGCATAGGGCTGGGAAAATGATAAACACAGTCTAGAATTATTTTTTTAGACAATGTATCTTTTTGTCTCATAATGTGAGGGTAAAGTATTCATCTTTAATAACAATTGATTGATTTCCCATGTCTTCAAAACTATAGTAAGGGAAAAATTGTTACAAAATAACACATAATTAAAGTAACTGATAAACTATCTAATCAAATAGATCTAGTGACAAGATAGACTAGAGACTTTGTCGTTCACCATGATCAAAACTCATTAAAAGTTACCGTCAAGTTGAGCAACGTTGCGTTACTATGCCATTGTGAGATTAACAAGTTTTAATAAAGAGTTCCTTGTATGTTGATCTTCTGGAGCCACCCATTTTGTTCCGTAATCATAATTAATGTTCTGAGCCGTTCTCCGCAGATAACATACCACCGCCCTTTTTATGACACCCTTGTTTTACAATGTAACTGGGTTTTACGACATCAACAAGTAGGTAGAAGTAACGAGTAGGCACAGAGTACATGCTACAAATATAACCTATACATATAGAAGGCCTTGGATCTCAATGCCGGAAGGGGAGAATGTAAAATTTTTGTCATGCGAAGTTTTTAGGAAAAATAACGAAGTATGAGTACGTTTTTATTACATACAATATGCTACAAGGTTAGAAAAAAGGCTTGCATGAATAATTCACGGATATTTTATTCCAGGGAAGTCACAAAATTTCGAAACAGAAATTCGGTTTTGCTCCGTATTCCCAACAATAATATTCAAAGGAGCAATATCGTATTACACTACCAAAGAAAGGCACGCTTACTTAAGGTTGATTAACTCGCTTATTTAATCATCAAAAGGCTTAAACAATCTACGTTTTCAATTAAACAGACAAAGTGAATCCATTAACGATAATTAGATGAGTACCACACATTGACTGACGTTGAACTGTTGAAATCGCGTCCGTATTCAATATAACTGTGCTGTTAGTGAAATGGTGTCGTATTATCGGCAGAGCGGCCTATCTATCAATACCAATGACACGAGTAAATTAACTTCTCGATCAAAATTGAGTGGCAGAGAATCCAGTTGAATTGGGAGTTGAATTTCAAACACTCGCATAATATTTTTTGACATTTTATCTGGGTTTAAGAAATAGTATTGAAAGGAACACATTATTATACTATATCAGCAGTAGCAGGAAATATTCAGGGATCAAAAATTTTACGAATCGCTTCAAGAAAATTTAAGGCAGCACATCCATTGAAATGAAATAAGAAATGTTTTTTTTTTAAATTCTTTATTTAATTTAGGGATAAGAAATGTTTTTTACAGCCGACTATAGTAACATTTTTTTACATTATTGCCGAAAGTGTGTACTCTACAACTCTGATCACTTCTTAAGGAAAAACAGGCATGAATATTGGTATATCTATTTCCAAATTATTCAGCGATAGACGCCAAGCAGATGCAACCCGAGAAACAGTGGTATTTCATAATTGACTTAGCCTATTCAGGTGTCCAATATAGGTAGGCTGTTCGTTGTTAGGCCAGCATTTAGCACTGCGATTGTAATTATCCTAGAAACCTGACTGGCAGTTTGAATATGTCATATTAGCTCAATGACCTACTGACGGAGGTATTGTTGTTAGATCCATTAATCATATTCTATGAACAGGGTAAGTTTTTGAGGTTTGATTTCAAGGGGTAAATAGACAAGAGTTAGGGAAAACTGGCTATATGGACGGAGAAGTTTAGGAAAACAATGTGTCCGGTTTCTTATGCCCTAAATTCCTGTCTCATATATTGATCCTATATTAGTTATTGCCCGCGTTTTTGTCCGCATGAAATTTTATCCTTAAACCGGCCACGTCGCATAATTCCGTCGCAGATTTCAGTCAGCGTTATTTCCGACTTTTTTTTCTTTTTGCTCATCTCCTTAGGGTTGCAGTGTGATGCAAAAATATATTTTCAAATCTCCCTCTACGTACAAACTTTCAAACAATTTTACCTCTTAATAATATTAGTATAGATAAGTAGATACCAACCACGATATTGGCTGTCAACAGATTTTTTGATAGTCTCAATTTTCCTTTATCACACGGAAAAATATATGCAAAAAGGTACGAAAATACCTATATAGAAAGGGTAACGCAAAGTTCGTCGCCCTTTCGTCTTTACGGTAATGATATTCTGGAACGCGGCATCTAGAATCTTGATAATGTCTAAGCCATATATTTTCGTGATTTCCTACGATTACCTTATTACTACATATTATTATGTATGGTATACAGTTTCGTTATCAAATTCTAACAAACTATGTTATATAATAGGTTGGGGAAAAAGTTTCTTCGCTTTTTTTAAGAAAATTCAAAACATTTTTTAATAAAGTTTATTTACATTTAACTGAAGTATGTAGGTACCATTTTGTTCGATAACTTTTTGCCATCTTGTAGGTAGGGACATGATCCCATTGCTATAGAAATTTTGGGACTTCTGGTCAAAATACCGCGACAAGTGGTTTTGGCAGTCTTCTCATGATGTTAACCTGACACTGCCTAAAGAATTCTGAAGAGACCGAAACAGGTGGAAATCTGAAGGTGCAAGGTCAGGACTATACGGCGGATGCATTAAAACCTCCCAGCCAAACTCTCTTAATTTTTGTTGGGTGGCTAAAGATGTGTCAGGTCTAGCGTTATCATGATGAAAAACCACACCCCTTCTGTTGATTAATTCCGGCCGCTTTCTCTCAACTTCTTGCTTTAATCTCATCAGTTGTTCGCAGTAGAGTTCAGAATCGATGGTCCTGCCTGGTGGTAACAGCTCATAATGAATAATGCCCTTCCAATCCCACCACACACACAGCATCACCTTGTTGCGAGTCAACCCGGGTTTCGCCACAGTCTGTGAAGCCTGACCGGCCTTTGACCACGACCTTTTTCGCACGTTCTTGTCATACGTGATCCACTTTTCATCACCAGTTATCAGCTTCTTCAAAAATGGTACGGTTTCATTACGTCGTAATAAAGAATCACAAATGAGTACACGGTTCATTAGGTTTCTTTCAGTGAGCTCGTGAGGTACCCAAATGTCGAGCTTTTTTGTGTACCCAGTTTTTTTCAAATGCGCCAAAACTGTTTTGTGATCAATTTCCAGTTCTTCAGCTACGTCGTAATTACTGGTATGCCGATCTTGCTCCACTTTTTAAAAAATGGCATCCATTTTATCCGTAATAGGGCGACCAGAGCGACGTGCATCTTTGACATCAAAATTTCCGGATTGAAAACGCTTAAACCAAATTTGTGCTACTCTCACAGACACTACACTAGGTCCATAAACATCGCAAATTTTTTTCGCGGGTTGCGTTGCATTTTTACCTTTTTTGTAGTAAAATTTTAAAATGTATCGAATTTCTTCATTAGATTCACTCATCTTGACGGTACGAAAAACAAATGAAAATCACACATTTTCCTAATTTGAATTTGGAATTATGTTCTTTAAAATTTAAACTTTCAATGATACCAAAACCAGCCAGATACAAATAGTATAGCCAAAGAGATATTATTACAAGTTCATACATACTATAATGCGAAAAGACTTTTTCCCCAACCTAATATTATAATGAATCTATGCGAGAACAATATAAGCTAGTTAGATTAGATGTTATTTATTATAACATCATGGTACAGACGCCAGCTCTTGAAGCTACTACAATCTGTCAAATTTCTTTAATAGGTTTTCTCAAGATTGATTGGGAAAATTTGACAGTTTCGGGTACCTTTATGTACTGGCGTCTGTACAAAAAAGTAGAAAATAATGGAAAAAAGCGTGGGGTGCTTGATATCATTTAAAAAATACCTCAAAAGCACCCCACGCTTTTTTCCATTATTTTCTACTTTTTAGTTTGGTTTTCTATGGAAACGTGTTTTTTAGTTTTTTTTAAACTAAAACAACAAAAAACTTTTTTTTTCGTGTGGAATTCCTCGTGCATGTCCGCCATCTGGGTAAAACAGAGGGATATGTCGGACTGCTATGAACTAAAATCTTACTATCTTACTATCTTATTCTATCTTACTCTTCCTTCTATTACTACGTGTCCTAGATTGGGTGTGTAACTGTCTAACATGGGAGCAATATATTTGGGGGATTGAGGTTGCTGTTAAACCATTAGCAACCCCCATTGGGAAATAAAGGGGAGATATTTATGTAAAGTAATTTACACAAGAAGAGAAAAAAAAAGAGGTTTATGACCGTCCTGGTGAACTAAGTTTGGCTTTATGTACAGACGCCAGTACATAAAGGTACCCGAAACTATCAAATTTTCCCAATCAATCTTGAGAAAACCTATTAAAGAAATTTGACAGATTGTAGTAGCTTCAAGTGCTGGCGTCTGTACCATGATGTTATAATAAATAACATCTAATCTAATTAGCTTATATTGTCCCCGCATAGATTCATTATAATATTTAACATAGTTTGTTAGAATTTGATAACGAAACTGTATACTTAATAATATGTAGTAATAAGGTAATCGTAGGAAATCACGAAAATATATGGCTTAGACATTATCAAGATTCTAGATGGCGCGTTCCAGAATATCATTACCGTAAAGACGAAAGGGCGACGAACTTTGCGTTACCCTTTCTATATAGGTATTTTCGTACGTATTTTCATATATTTTTCCCCGTGTGATAAAGGAAAATTGAGACTATCAAAAATCTGTTTTTAGATAGCCAATATCGTGGTTGGTACCTATTTATATATACTAACACTAGCTTCTGCCCGCGACTTCGTCCGCGTTAAATTTCTTGTTCCCCCCACTTTTCCCGTCGCGTCGAATCGCCTACCCGTGCAATTTTTCCCGTTTTTGCAACATTTTGCATTACTGCTCCGCTCCTCTTAATTGTAGTGTGATGTTATATAGCCTATAGCCATTCTCAATAAATAGGCTACCTAGCACAAAAAGAATTTTTCAATTTGGACCAGTAGTTCCTGAGATTAGCGCGTTCAATCAAACAAACATGCAAACAAACAAACAAACTCTTCAGCTTTATAATATTAGTATAGATAATCAAGAGGTAAAATTGTTTGAAAGTTTGTATGTAGAGGGAGATTTGAAAATATATTTTATGCATCACGCTGCAACCCTAAGGAACTGAGCAAAAAGTAAAAAAAGTCGGAAATAACGCTAACTGAAATCTGCGACGGAATTATGCGACGTGGTCGGTATAAGGATAAAATTTCATGCGGACAAAAACGCGGGCAATAACTAATATAGGATCAATATATGAGACAGGATTTTAGGGCATAAGAAACCGGACACATTGTTTTCCTAAACTTCTCCGTCCATATAGCCAGTTTTCCCTAACTCTTGTCTATTTACCACTTGAAATCAAACCTCAGAAACTTACCCCGTTCATAGATTATGATTAATGGATCTAACAACAATACCTCCGTCAGTAGGTCATTAAGCTAATATGACATATTCAAACTGCCAGTCAGGTTTCTAGGATAATTACAATCGCAGTGCTAAATGCTGGCCTAACAACGAACAGCCTACGTATATTGGACACCTGAATAGGCTAAGTCAATTATGAAATACCACTGTTTCTCGGGTTGCATCTGCTTGGCGTCTATCGCTGAATAATTTGGAAATAGATATACCAATATTCATGCCTGTTTTTCCCTAAGAAGTGATCAGAGTTGTAGAGTACACACTTTCGGCAATAATGTAAAAAAATGTTAATATAGTCGGCTGTAAAAAACATTTCTTATCCCTAAATTAAATAAAGAATTAAAAAAAAAACATTTCTTATTTCATTTCAATGGATGTGCTGCCTTAAATTTTCTTGAAGCGATTCGTAAAATTTTTGTGCCCTGAATATTTCCTGCTACTGCTGATATAGTATAATAATGTGTTCCTTTCAATACTATTTCTTAAACCCAGATAAAATGTCAAAAAATATTATGCGAGTGTTTGAAATTCAACTCCCAATTCCACTGGATTCTCTGCCACTCAATTTTGATCGAGAAGTTAATTTACTCGTTCATTGGTATTGATAGATAGGCCGCTCTGCCGATAATACGACACCATTTCACTAACAGCACAGTTATATTGAATACGGACGCGATTTCAACAGTTCAACGTCAGTCAATGTGTGGTACTCATCTAATTATCGTTAATGGATTCACTTTGTCTGTTTAATTGAAAACGTAGATTGTTTAAGCCTTTTGATGATTAAATAAGCGAGTTAATCAACCTTAAGTAAGCGTGCCTTTCTTTGGTAGTGTAATACGATATTGCTCCTTTGAATATTATTGTTGGGAATACGGAGCAAAACCGAATTTCTGTTTCGAAATTTTGTGACTTCTCTGGAATAAAATATCCGTGAATTATTCATGCAAGCCTTTTTTCTAACCTTGTAGCATATTGTATGTAATAAAAACGTACTCATACTTCGTTATTTTTCCTAAAAACTTCGCATGACAAAAATTTTACATTCTCCCCTTCCGGCATTGAGATCCAAGGCCTTCTATATGTATAGGTTATATTTGTAGCATGTACTCTGTGCCTACTCGTTACTTCCACCTACTTGTTGATGTCGTAAAACCCAGTTACATTGTAAAACAAGGGTGTCATAAAAAGGGCGGTGGTATGTTATCTGCGGAGAACGGCTCAGAACATTAATTATGATTACGGAACAAAATGGGTGGCTCCAGAAGATCAACATACAAGGAACTCTTTATTAAAACTTGTTAATCTCACAATGGCATAGTAACGCAACGTTGCTCAACTTGACGGTAACTTTTAATGAGTTTTGATCATGGTGAACGACAATGTCTCTAGTCACTATCTATCTAGTCTATCTTGTCACTAGATCTATTTGATTAGATAGTTTATCAGTTACTTTAATTATGTGTTATTTTGTAACAATTTTTCGCTTACTATAGTTTTGAAGATATGGAAAATCAATCAATTGTTATTAAAGATGAATACTTTACCCTCACATTATGAGACAAAAAGATACATTGTCTAAGAAAATAATTCTAGACTGTGATTATCATTTTCCCAGCCCTATGCATGTATCTTCTGTATAACCTCTTTATGGGGTCAGGCAGCCCATGGGCTCGGCAACCACGCCTCGAGGCTCGGCGCGCCACGCACAGCGGAAGTCAGGCCGGCTTGAGGAAAGTAAGCCGCTTACCCGAAAGGGTTGCAACCTTACTACGTTCGATACGCTAAGCGCGTTCGCTCCTACGATTTATAGTGCGAAGTTACGGGCTTAAAGTACGAAGGGGCGTATTACAGTGTTCCATCGTATCGGATGGATCTTGTATATGGTTGATGCAAAAATGTTATGGGTTTTTTATGCTAAGCTTTTACGAAACAAAAATGTTTGCGATAGTAGGTAGTTGTAAAACTCGCACCATAATATTATTTTTATCGAATAAAATATTTTCTGTGCATGAAATATTTAAAAGCACATTTTTATTGCTTGCGCCATCTGTTGAAATTTAAACCCTGTGCATACGAGAACGTATAAAAATATATAAATGAGAATAAAGCTTTTACCAGCACAACAATAAGTTAGAAAAATATGTATATCGTGCAAAAGAGCAATTTATATGTTTATGGTCACTGCAGTATAGCTGGTGTCAAGGCCAACGTAGCCAGTGAGACGTGTTCACATTTGGATTATATATTTCATTATATTTTTATAGTTTTACCTACATAAAATAAGAAACAAAATGAAATAAATTTCCTGATGACTACGTCAGCATGCGGTGAGTTCCTGTATATTGTAGAGCACGCTGTCATAGAGCACGTGGAAGGTGAGGAACAGTGACAGCAGCGTGATGGAGAGCAGCGCCGCGGCGAGCTTGTGACGTCAGTACAACGCGGTGGGTTCGTACCTGAATACTGTCGAGCGCGCTGTCATAGAGTACGTTGAAGGTGAGGAACAGAGACAGCAGCGTGACGGAGAGTAGCGCCGCCGCGAGCTTGTGACGTCACTACAGCGGGGTGAGTTCGTTCCTGTATGCTGTAGAACGCGCTGTCATAGAGCACGTAGAAGGTGAGGAACAGAGACAGCAGCGTGACCGAGAGCAGAACCGCGGTGAGTTTGATACGTCAGTCCAGCGGGGTGAGTTCGTACCTGTATGCTGTAGAGCACGCTGTCATAGAGCACGTGGAAGGTTAGGAACAGAGACAGCAGCGTGACCGAGAGCAGCAACGCGGTGAGTTTGATACGTCAGTCCAGCGGGGTGAGTTAGTACCTGTATGCTGTAGAGTAAGTTGTCATAGAGCACGTGAAAGGTGAGGAACAGAGACAGCAGCGTGACGAAGAGTAGCGCCGCCGCGAGCTTGTGACATCACTACAGCAGGGTGAGTTCGTACCTGTATGCTGTAGAGCGCGCTGTCATAGAGCACGTGGAAGGTGAGGAACAGAAACAGCAGCGTGACGGAGAGCAGCGCCGCCGCGAGGTTGTGACTTTAGTACAGCGCGGTGAGTTCGTCTCTATATGCTGTAGAGCGCGCTGTCATAGAGCACGTGGAAGGTGAGGAACAGAGACAGCAGTTTGACCAAGAGCAGCACCGCAGTGAGCTTGATACGTCAGTCCAGCGGGGTGAGTTCGTACCTGTATGCTGTCGAGTACGCTGTCATAGAGCACGTGGAAGGTGAGGAACAGAGACAGCAGCGTGACGGAGAGTAGTGCTGCCGCGAGCTTGTGACATCACTACAGCGGGGTGAGTTCGTACCTGTATGCTGTAGAGCGCGCTGTCATAGAGCACGTGGAAGGTGAGGAAAAGAGACAGCAGCGTGACGGAGAGCAGCGCCGCCGCGAGGTTGTGACTTTAGTACAGCGCGGTGAGTTCGTACCTGTATGCTGTAGAGCGCGCTGTCATAGAGCACGTGGAAGGTGAGGAACAGAGACAGCAGCGTGACGGAGAGTAGTGCTGCCGCGAGCTTGTGACATCACTACAGCGGGGTGAGTTCGTACCTGTATGCTGTAGAGCGCGCTGTCATAGAGCACGTGGAAGGTGAGGAAAAGAGACAGCAGCGTGACGGAGAGCAGCGCCGCCGCGAGGTTGTGACTTTAGTACAGCGCGGTGAGTTCGTACCTGTATGCTGTAGAGCGCGCTGTCATAGAGCACGTGGAAGGTGAGGAACAGTGACAGCAGCGTGACTGAGAGCAGCGCCGCCGCGAGCTTGGGCCGCGACACGCCCACCACCAGCACGCAGTCTGCCAGCTCGCCCTCGGCCGGCCGGAAAGACGACCGCGGCAACCATCTACGACACAACACTAAAGTTAGATAGGTACCAGGCTGGTTCCGGGTGGATAGTCAAGCAAATTTAAGAGCCAGCAGGTCAACATATCACAGCTGCTTGGAGCTAAAATTTGTTTATTATTTATTCAGATGTTTAGAATTTGATCAGTGGAAAAATTCAAATGAAATCAATCAAATCAGCCTATCGCAGTCCACTGCTGGACATAGGCCTCTCCCATGCTGCGCCACAACACCCTATCCTCCGCCTTCCGCATCCAGTCTGTCCCAGCCACCTTTTTGAGGTCGTCGGTCCATCTAGCTGGGGGGCGTCCCACACTACGCTTGCCAATACGCGGTCTCCACTCCAGGACTCGTCTGCTCCATCGGCCATCGGTCCTTCGACAAACATGGCCAGCCCACTGCCACTTCAGCTTGCTGACCCTGCAAGCTATGTCGGTAACTCCAGTTCTTTTCCGGATAACATCGTTTCTGATCTTATCCATCAAAGAAACTCCGAGCATAGCCCGCTCCATAGCGCGCTGAGCGACCTTAAATTTGTGGATCAGCCCAACCGTCAGTGTCCACGTTTCGCAGCGTATGTCATGACGGGCAGGACGCACTGGTTGAAGACCTTGGTCTTCAAACATTGCGGTATCGGCGACGAGAAGACTTGACGAAGTTTTCCAAACGCTGCCCAACCCAACTGGATCCTCCTGTCGGCTTCTTTCTCGAAGTTGTGTCTACCAAGCTGTATGACTTGCCCAAGGTAGACATACTCCGTCACAACCTCGAGAAGCGACCCTTCGATGCGGATTGGACTCGGCAAGACGAATGAAATATAGTCCAAGTTTTAAATATCCAAAAAACTAATATAGATAAGCATAGAGCTCACTGTGCATTTTATAGTTAAGAATTCTAGTTTAAAATAAAGCCCTACTTGTAATTGAATTAGTCGGGAGGATCGGAAGTATGCGACATTTATCTGAGGTTCACAGGGCTTTCTAAGTAAAAGAAATACACTACACACGTAATAAGGAGACCAGATCTCGATTCTAGACTAAAGCCAAGAATTTTCGGGCAGAGAATTGAAGTGACAGGTTGTCCGGTACCTATTTTAAATTTGGTCCCTCGCTTCACAGTCATTATCATGAAATCATGTCATGTTTTTCAAACTAATAAAACCCCGTCCTCAAAATCGCTATTAGACAAAAGTTATGAGGCAAATAGATATTGCGACTTCAGTTATCTACATAATAATGAATAACTAGAATAATTAAACATCTACATTCTACATGTCATGCTATCATCATTAAAAGTTTTTCTTTCTGGTGTTAAAAAGTAGTGTAGTAAAATATACGTTTTTATCATCGGGAATGCCATGTTTTTAACGACTTTGATCAAAGTAATAAAAACTTTTTAAAAATGCGTTAGGATCGTTTTTCTAGTTTTAAATATTGTTACATCTGGTTTCTGTGATGTGTAAAATGTAACAATAAGTTTGGTAAAATAAACAGTTTCATTGATACGAATGTGTTTCTAGAAATTCAAAAGAATCCTCTTTTGTGAACAATTATGTTTTTTATATGTGGTATTTTTTTACATTTATCTCTTGTGAGTGTGGGTTTCATTCCTACAATTTGTCTTATTCTACCCACGCAAAAGCGTAGGTGTGACAAAATCGACAAAACTTATCGAAAGCAATATTTTTTGTATTCGTAGATTATAGAGATATTTTCTTACTGAATTAACTCTTTCTATTTTAAGTTCTTGTCATTACTTAGAACTTATTTGAGGAGAAACAGGAGTGTTTTTCCTTTAATTTATTAATGGATGTCGACTGAAAGTCAATTTTAATTACATCTTTCACCTTAGTGCTTACGCAAATCGATCTTGTAAAATAGTCAAACAAAATAAAAAGAATATAAATCTATCTATGTAGGTCTGTTAGTGCTACGTGTAATTATTAATTTGAGGTACATTTAAGGGTTTCATTATCAGCCTAACAGACAGTTATAGATTCCAACAGAATCAGTACAATAGAATTTTGGAATAAATACATATGTTAAGCACCTTAAAGTTAGCTTTTACTTGCACCTTGTTGTTTGTTCGACGGTAATGAGGTATTCATCATCATCATCATCATCATTTCATCCGTAAGACGTCCACTGCTGGACTTAAACCTCCCCCAATTTGGGGGGCTTTGCCATAATCGCCACGCTTGGCAGGCGGGTTGGCGATCGCAGTATGGTGGTAAAATGCATAGAGAACGCTGCTGCCCATTCTCTAGTAAGTCCCTTAGTCGCCTTTTACGACACCCACGGGAAGAAATGGGGTGGTGTTATTCTTTACGTCCGGCACCACACGGTACTGAGGTATTATTGCCATGATTTTGAAAGTCTTAGATTCGAAGTAAGATCATACTCCACCCATCTGTTTACCGGATGAAAAATCCTTTTATCAATTACAAATTTATTGCAAATCATTTGCCTAATTAAACGTGTTCATGGCTCTAATTAACTAATAATACTATTAGTTTTTTTTTTCTCACTGATTTACAAAAGAATTAGATTCAAATTAAAAGCATTACAAAAATTAAACTGTTAGATAACTCACCTTTTTCGATCCCTATTACACGTCCATTTAGTAGGTACCCAGTAACCCAGTATTTTAAATGCTATATTTGTAAACATACACACATCAAAAGTGTCTAGATTCTCTTGTCTAGGTCCTCGAATACCGTGTATGTCTAATATCTGGTCTCATACCAAAGCGAGGATCGACAGAGAAACAGACAAAACGCCACTTTTGTTGTTCAGGAGCCCATTAAACGGGCTATGCAATTGCAAAGCACAATAGGTGGTACACGTAGCGGCCTTCGGGAGATTGACTTCGTGCAAGATTTCTTATGGTTTGATCGCTTATTAACATCCCTGAGCTATGAAACCTTGTAACCAACATCACAGCGGTCATTGTACGAATATCTCGAGCAGTAATTGGTATGTAACGGTGTCTTGTCTGCGTGTGGTGATGCGAGTACGTCCTCCGTGTCGCTTTGCCACGTTGCAAGTAATTCGGGATCCTGTCAAAATTCGACTCACTACACTCTGCGTAGTGTTCAGAGCAACTGCCACAGCATGTTGTGCAGAACCAGCTTCCAACATTCCCACGGCTCTGATCATTTCCTCTCAGCTCAATGTTTTGTATTGTTTTGACTCAGAATTATGGCAAAAATTTAACTGATTTGGCCACCCAATTTAATTGATTTGCAAATCCGTCGAAAGATTTTATAGGAATACGACTTAATAGCATATTTTAATTTTTTTACTGAAGCCTTTCCCAGTTCCGATCCTTTTACCATTTTCCCTTTTCAGATGGTGAAATTTACTAAACATCCAATATAATTGTAACACCAGATTTTTAATAACTACTTGATCACTACACACTTTTGATGTGTCTATTATATTTGTCAAAAATATTGTTTATGCGGTAAACAGATGGGTGAAGCTCCATCTTACTTCGCATCTATACTATGAACAAAAGGTGACAAATGCGACCGTATATGGGAACGACATTTGCTTGAAAATGTTTTAGAAATGATCATTCCTTGACCGTACCTAATTAAAATTAACGGATTAATACTTACAGAATATCGAGCGGCAGAGACTGCGAGCAACTCCTGTAGGTTGCCTCAGGGCGGTGCTTGGTCGGCAGCGCGTGACTCATCTGCGCGCGCGACTCCATGCGGCTCCCATAATAAACTAACACATCCCCATCGCAATATTCTACGTCAGTTCTAAAATACAAGCCATTCCTTAAATCACAGTTAGCTTTTCATTGTAGTGAACGCAGCCTGGAAGCTGTTTCTCATTTTCTCTTCGTAAATAGATTTTTTTGAATCTGTAACAAAATATTTGGACTGAGGATAGTGAAATTGTTCATTTCACGTTCTTTCTTCTTTGAAATGGTAGACCACACTACAAAGGTTTTGTTCATTCTACAAATATTAGTTTCGTACGAGAATCGAACCCGTCCAGACAGTATCGCATAAGCCAATTGCTCGGCTAAATGTAAGTCCATTTTTATTGCCTTTATCATTACACAAATCGTCCAACCATTCAAACATTACGTGTCTAAAATAAACACACAGTAATAGTCCGCAAATGGTTCGTAATACTCGAAACGCTACAATAAATTACCGTGTAATAAAGCTTAAGTAAGTAATGACATACCATATTACATGACCTTTGAAGCAACTCCTACACCTGTAACAACAAACGGACCACGTGAAAATTATATCACAAGTCTCACCATATATAAATTAGCATTCAGTCGTACAAAAGGGAAAGAACATGAAGTACACGAATGTGGGTGGTCAGGAAATCACAGTTGCTCCCAAATTCACAGCGGGCCCGACCGGCATGAAACGGGCACCGTACATTGTACCGCTTTACGACTTGGCGGTAAAATAAGTTCATTTTACACGTTTTCACCTTTGTAGTGCCACACTACGGCGTACAGCACGGATTGCAGGGCGCCTAAATCTTAAGAATGGGCGTATATTTTGGTTGGAAGCACCTTTTCAACTTGTAATACGGACGGCCGAAGCCGTACAGGAATAATAGATAAGATTGGAATATTTTATTAGTTCTTTGTTGTCAAGCATGGTCAATGTTTGGTTTAGAATTTCCAATCAATTTAAAATTGAAATGGGCTCGTAGAGTTTCAGGTATCCATTATTGTATTGCGTAATATTCCTTCCAGTTTCGGATTATTATTAGGCCTAGCAATCGCATTAGGGAAATAGGTAGTAGGTACTGCCTATTGGTTTTCTTGATTACCTCACTTTAAATTACAGTAATTATTTAAAGTTTTTTTTTTCGTCACACCTGTAGTTACAGGGCCACTTAAAAATGTCGTAGCTGGTCTAAATATAACTTCAACTCGTCATCAATAAATTTTTGATAAAAATATATGATGTTTGGTATTTTACCCCGACTTCGCGATGCAGAGTATTGTGTTTATCAGCTTATGTATGTATGAAGCCGTCTTTGTGGCGCTCTAGAGACCAAACCGTGACCCCTCTTACGTCAATAGTTTTGTTTTAGTCTTGTGAGTGCAACTAAAGACATAACAGTAATCTAAAATTAATATGGCGACAGCCATTTCAAGTGGGTGTATTATTGAATAGGTATTTTAAAATAATCTCATGCAGTCGGGGGCATCTTCTTAAATTTAACAATTAAGCCTAAATTTGCTTACGTCTGCATGAGATTGTACAATTTATGGTGTACCTACAATGTATGCAATTGGAGATGGAAATACGCACCTTGTGTTCACCTTTATTAAAGTTTACTTTTAACTCAGCCGGGTTTTTGATTTCTTAAATTTACTTTTTGCAACATTTTTATTTCGCGAGAGGTAAAAATATCGAAGCTAACTGTGATCCAATTCGTGTGACAAAACTGAATGGTTCGGGCCCCATTTGTAAGCCGACAGCCGAAACTACTTCGCTTACTCTACAATTTTCACAGCTATAATTACAGCCAATTTCATACGCACCTAATACGCGGTTCTTGTGCCTAAATTCAGGGAAATATTTCACTGTATTTACCTTTTACTAATGGGTTTAGTAGCGTGTAAGCTGTGTGGTTCATAAATCAGGCCAGTTATCGGCTCAAATGTGCTGGAGTGGCGTCATCGTGCTAACCACTCCATCACTCTCTTAATCGCAGTAGGCGATGGGATGGGCATAGTTCACCTATGTTTAATACCACGTATGTAGGTACTGGGTACTATAGTTATCATCCCATCAAGAGTGAAACTTATGGGTACGGCAGGTGCTAAAACGTTTTAAGAAAATTATGATTTTTCATTTTACGTTGAGCACGCGCCCACCGTTTATCTTGTCTCTACATAGATGGTTCTTGTACAGACACAATCTGTAAAACACCTTAACAGCGCTGTATTAGAACTCAAAATTATATAATTACCAACTCGCGCAGAAATGAAGTGAATATCCGAAATCAAACTGCAAGAGTCTAAGTTCCATATTCTCTAGTTTGTAGTACTTTCAACTCATATGCAGTAAAATACACATTTGACGAGGGATAGATAAACTTAGAAACGTTTGCACTACTCAATAATTGTTCTAGTTTCCTTGTTAACTCATCGGGTATTCACATAGTAATTGAACTTCCACTGTAGTTTTCAGTTTCAGCGAATATAAACGAACAGTAGATAGGTTCAATATGTTATGCGGAATTTCCTAAGAAATTCGTTCCTAAATAATAAATGAAGAATAAAAACATAGAGTAATAAAAGATTGAAAGTAGAATTCAAGGAGAGAGTTACGACCTACATTAAAATTCATAGCGGCCACAAAAACACTTTTTGTTACTAAAAAAAGTATTTCAGTAATTTGAAAATATTTTAATTATGTACGAATGAACGAAGAAATTGTTTTTATAGAGTTTTTAATAAATTAAATTTTGTATTAATTTAAAATATTTCTCGAATATAAAATGAAGTTTTTCAGTACCTTGAAATTCATGTTAGGCGTTTGTATAACATGTGTCTCGTCTGCTATTCCTACAACATACACAGGTATGAACAA
Source organism: Aporophyla nigra (assembly GCA_947507805.1). Lineage (NCBI taxonomy): Eukaryota > Metazoa > Arthropoda > Insecta > Lepidoptera > Noctuidae > Aporophyla > Aporophyla nigra. The sequence goes on along the minus strand of OX382298.1, from coordinate 10,098,655 downwards.
AGGGTTGCGTCATAGCGTCGGTTTTGTGGCAACATAAGTCACATTTCGGAAAGGTCAACGGGGGATATGGTTTAATGAAATTATCCGGCTGTGTGGGGTTCAAACGGCATGTAATGCATTTTTAGTGAAAATTGTTTATACCAATGGGTGGGGCGGTGTCTAGGGTGCGGGGTGAGGGGTTTGGGGGCTGAAGGCCGGGTCAAGGCTTCATTGCACCGCCGTATATATTAATAACGTACGAGCCCACGATCACGTCACCTTACTATTTCCACGTGGAGGCCATTATTGGGTCAGACTGCTAAATTTAACCCTCGGCGGTAGTCCAGCTATGAATAACCCGACTGGGTAACGAGATAACATCAAACTGAGCTGAGCTTGGAGTTCACGCTACTGTAAAGATGTGTGCTTACTAATGAGCAGAGTCATCAGTATCAGTTTCTCAATCAACGCGCAGCCTGGTGAAAAGAGGTCAGGAGCATGCAAGGAAAACTAACCTTTAAACATTACTTAGATTTCCAAGCCCTTTTCTCTAACAAAGGCGTCAAATTAATACCTTTGTTACAAATATTTAAGGCAAATAATAACAGAAAGCCAACTGTCTTAGATCATTTGATATAAAATAGCGCAAAGAGGATTACTTCCGCGGACAGAAATCTGAATCAAATTTCTGGGCTTCTTAGTTTTAAGACACTTTGAAAGAGGTTTACGTTTTATTAAATAAGAATTTGAGAGGGAAAAGGAAACAATTGAATTATAGTCTAGTGGACATCGTTATAATCACGCTCCTGACTCCTGTGGGGTAGAGTAATGTTAACATAGGTACGACATTGAAATGGATGAGAGTTCGTCCATGTTCTGTAATGGTGATTACACATTAGTGATGTACGCTTTCCTACCGTAATGCTGCCTAAGGCTAATGGATGGGAACCCACTACGGCTCAATACCATCCACAACATGGTACGTACCCCGATGTTCCGTGTAAAACAGGAATGTTACCCTAATTAAAGAACGAAATTGGCTCGCGGAGGCTCGCTTTTTTACGACCAATCATAAAACAGGCTTTTAGAGTACAACATAAAGTAACCTACCTACTCTGAATTTTTACGGGAGTCAGACGTTTTATTTGCGAAATTAAATTCACAGCTTCCGGATTTTACATCATGTCAAATGACGAATTACTTGGCAATTGAGGAAACCCGTTTCATTATTCACGTACTTGTTCAAGTTTCGGATGAGGTAAGAAAGTCCGTAAACGGTGCTTCTTCTAGTATGTTAAAATAATTTATTTTTGAAGAAGACTTATTTTAGAAAGTTTAGTGAATCTTTGTGAGGAACTTGGAAGTTCAAATAAGATGTTTAAATAGTTTGCTGGTCCGAGGTTGCTGTAGATATTTGTTTAACGATTAAACCACTTCATGGAAAGTACAATTTATTTATTTCCATCATTTCAATGTACTAGGAGGTGATATTCAGTCTATCGTTGCGGCTGCGAGAATTGTAAAACATGGACCTATGTATCTTCATAGATATATTGTTTGAAATTATTATTCTATAGTAAATACTAGTACAGCTGTAGGGAAATGCTTTAACACTCGTGAAAATAATAATAATAGGAACAAATTGCGGCGGAAAAAACCTTTCCATAAAAAATGAAATGGCTAGATTTCGCAATTACAAATGGAAATATTCGGGGATATCGTAAAATGTGTTTTACATTTTATTGAACAATTTAAATTTTTGTTTCACGAGGTAAACGAATTCGATAAAGGTCAGCCGAAATTAAATTAGAATGTAAGCTCCTATTTTATTTAGGTACTATTTTTATTCCCTTTGTAATGTTGGAACAACACCATTTTATTTCTATCGTAGTAATTGTAGCCTTGCGCGAAATTTATTAAGGCAGACGATTTATTAGACACCCTTGATAGCATTATAAGACTAAAAAGAGTTGGTAGGTAATTCTTATTATGTTTAGGTATGTGATAATAAAGGTCGGTAGTTAGATATTTCCTTACTTGTTTCATAACGAAATCTGTTGTAATTAGTAAATAATAACAGACAGCCGTGAACACAAACAAGTACCCACCTACCCATTAGTTGAGCACCTAGGCCGAAAATCGTCAACTGACAGATGATAGCTCTAGTAAGTGATTAATTGTGCCTAGTACAGCATTAAGGCCAGATAGACCTTGTGTTCAAAATACTTATTATTCCATGGTAAATTTTAAACTGCCGTTTCATTGAAGTTGGTATAACCGGTGTGCATTATTTCCATAATATGCAATATCGTGCTTCGTTCCTCGCAATTTTACCTTAAGGCCAAGTGTTGCAAAACGGTGCTTTAGAATAACAAGGCCCGTTCTTGTGAAGTTAATTTTTAAGGGTGTTTAGGAGAATGGGTAATAATATTTCCATACTTATGAAGTAGCAACGATAACTGTACTTAAGGTGTAATGTCGTGGGAAATAAATGTAGGTATAGAATCTACGAACGCTGTGGGTGACGTGCGCGGAACATTTGCATGTCACTTAACCTGTTATTCGCTGAATCCAAGGTGAAGGTCTTTAAATAAACTGTGCAATTTCCATGAACTGTTTTTTTTTTAGTTTAAATTCTGTTGAAACGTTAATGGTCTAGTTTAATAGTCCACTTAAAATGGCGGTTGTAAGTCATTCCTATGCAGCTGTTATGTGATAAATTAACTTATAACATTTTCAACGTAAACATTAATTATTTGAGACGAATAACAGACACCGTATACACGTCAATCGATCTAACTACACGTACGTCACTCACAAAAACACTTAATACTTTTTAATTGGACAAAAACGTCGTAGTATCCAACTTTGCGTAATATACATAGGTGTTATATAAGGGACTATTGTGATAACTAACAAGCAACTTTCCTGTGTCGCCAGCAACGGCTTCAGATCTAAGCTATTGTGCACCAAAGGCCACGGAGTTCGGTGAATGAGCCCGAAAGGTCGCCCTCTATGTTGTATCTCTATTGAGAACACCTTTGTACAATAAATAGCCGCCTGCTGCCTTTTCTACTTGGAACACAAAGCAGAGGAAATCTTTAAGATACACTTATGAAAGTATCAGGTCGATTGGAATTTTTGGGATAACGATGGCTTTAATTAACACGTTCTTATTAGCTTGGTATTTATGTATGTAACGAAATCTTTGAACGTGATTTTCATCCCCTTCAAAACGTTTGATCAATTTGAAACTCTGCATACTTATTAAGGACCGATGACAATACAATAATTTCATCTATGTGTGCCATTATCCTGGCCAGGTTCACCAGGATAAATCGGAAGTTCACAAAAAAAAAAAAAAAAACAAAAAAACGAAAAACCCACTTTTGTAGCTAACCGCCCTAAAAAATTGAGAATAAATAATAGTTAAAAAACAAAAAAAAAACACGTCTTAGAAAACCAAACTAAAAAGTAGAAAATGGAAAAAAGCCTGCTGTACCTGATATCAATTAAAAAATATCTCAAATAGCACCTCACGGTTTTTTCATTATATTCTTCTTTTTAAATACGTTTTCAATAAGCACATGCTTTGTAAACTATATTTTTACGTATAATTAAAAAATAACATACTCGTAAATAATTAGTTCCATGCTCACGTACCTCCTATAAATTATTCATCCAAGCCACCCATTTGTCGTAACCGCTATTCTACCCTATCCCATTTTAGGATCGCTGGGCACCAAAAAATTATACGACAAAGATTGGATCGGTCTGTAATACTTCGGTATCCGTTGCTCCAACAATCGAAAGATTTGTAATTGCGACGGGTCTCATAATACGTCGATAAAATCGTAAGTTATTCGTAATGGTAGCAGAGTAGGTACTGCGGAACAACTCGAGGTTTGCGCCTATTAACATAAAGTACGGAAGCTATAAAACGAAGCGTCTACTGAATTTAGTTCACGACTTCACGTCGATACCGTAACACAAGAAAGTATGAAAATGAATAAGGCACCGTATAGCCCTGTTGAATAAATTAATAAATTACGGCCTAATGGACGTTTTCATAAATTTTTCTAAAATATTTCACTTAATTACTGAAGTATGGGAGCAAGAAAAAGTTATGGTTCGTTATTAACCTGTTTAATTTAATAAGCGACCCTGCTTAGGGATTTACGTCGCTTCGCACTTTGTGTACCTACTTCACCGGTAGGTATTTTAAGCCGAGGTATACAATCTAATTAAAATGTGTTTAAAAGGGAATCTTTAAATTTCTTCAATCACGTTCCATTACTTTTTATTAATCCAGGTTGAAATTGGCAATGAAGCTATAAAATACTTAAAGGTTTTTAAGAGTATTCATGAGTAAACAGTTAGTGGGCGCCAGTGTTATAACTAGAAGAGGCGGTAAGCAGTGTTTTTTCGTATAGACAGATATTTGATAGCTTTAGGCATTTATAATATTTAACCAGTATAAAAAGGTTCCCTTCTAAATTAATTTCTGCCGATCGTAACCATTCTTTTTCTTGTTTAAAAAGTATAATGAATAATTAAGTCAACAAAATAAACCGAAAAACCAGTCTAAAAAATTGGGAGCGCCCATAAATTATTTTACGAAATTTTCACCAACTGGGAAATTTTGAGGGTTTAAACAATCCGATAAGCCGAAGGGAATTAAAAATATTACGTTACCTAAGTAACTTCTGGTTAGCAACATGTTTTAATTAGGAAATGTTTGCAACATTATTATTATACGGTTTGTTTAATATCGAAATGGAAAGTTCGATACTTTTATAATCGACGTAAAGTAAATAAGCCTTCAATTAATTAAGGTAAGTGTAGGACAGCAATTTTCAAGTAAATACGTTATTTGTAATATAATAATTAACATATTCATTTTACTTCAGATACAATCTTCTTCGCCGTATCGATAATTACTATTGTTGGTTTTAATTAACCTTCATCCAGAATTCAGCCACTTCGACAGCGTTATCGTTGGCCTTTCAGCACGACAAGAGGTAAGGTTAGATTGCGATGTGGCTTCACAGTCGCACTGCGGCTCATCGAAGTACCTCCACCTAACCAAGTTGTGACAGCAGCGGCCGATCTGCCTTCTTAGTTGATGAAGATATTTCTACATGTGCCAATGCAATGGGTGACCCGCTGGAACTCTTTATGCTGTCTCAACTAGTCAGCTGGAAGGCGATGTTTGAGAAGCCACCGTTTCAATCATGCCGCACTAGAGCTTGCTTAGATTAGATGAGAGTATCATACAATGGATGGAGGGCAAGCAAGATCGGTTAGTATGTTATTGTTTTATCAAAACTGTCGTTTCACCAAATTCTGACAAAATTGCTTCAAGAGAATTGTTGGTAAGTCACAAAATATTTGAGAAATATTCTAGAAATATAGCAGTACAATATACCTACCTAGTACAAACGCTCAAAATCGTAAACACGTAGATACGTGCAGCTACTCGTACACAGGTGTGTAGGAGTAGGTACTACCTACGAAGGCACGTGATTGTTAGTCGTGGAAACGCGTGCAACGCTCCCGGATAAAGCCGATAACCATGTGGAAACGTAGGCAGTTTCCACTTTGTTACCCGTTGTCTAACACAAAAATGTAATAATATGTATTTCGGTGTATAACATGTAAATATTTAAGTGGTTTTCGATGACATCGGCGAGAACGCACAAGACACAGGTACAGATAATCGGCTTCCCTTTTGTGCCTGGAGAAAAAGGGAATGTTTTTTCCATCGTACAGTTTGTAATATGTTTTTCAGAGGCGGAATTTTAACGCCCTGGGGATGTTTTTATGCTTAGACTCAGGGAAATTGGACAAATTGAATTTTGTGTTTTGTTTGAATATAATGTACTATTATATCCACCTACACTTACGTTACTTCGTAAAAGTGGTTACCTTTTATCCGAACTTCATGTACCTAATATTTGCTAGTGTAAAGTACTTATATCCTGTGTAAAGGCAATCTGCGTGTTCATATATACATAATGGATGTTAGATATTCAGTTCTGTTTCCTTTTTGAAATAGGCAATCTTGCTGAGAATCTTCTATGCAGAGCGCTTTTGCTGAGATAATTGCATGCAGATGAATATGCACGTGTTTCATATTTAAAAGGATTTCTGCGCGCGAAAAATGGAGATAAGTTGTATGACTATATATACCTAAGTAGAAGATTTATAAACGTGTTACTACGTGAAGGTACGTAAGAGTGGAGACCAGTGGTGGTCTATCTGACAGAGTATAGTTTAACTAACAAGGGAACATTCCCAGGTGTCCCTCTCCGATTTTGATGCCGCTGAAATTAGGTTATTCTACGTTGAATTCTAAGAGACACGTATTTTTTTTATCGGCGGAAAAACAGTTTTAGGGGTTAAAATGGACCGTCAAAGTTGGAGTTTTTTTATTGATTTTTTATTCTTTTTAATGAAAATAAAAATAATTAAAAACTAATATTTGAAATCGCGTTTGTATACGTTTTTAATAGTTTTTCGTGTAGTTTATGACCCACTTGGTCGTTTGCGAAAATATCGACTTAAAGTATATGAAACCTGAAAAACTCGTCCTGAGAGGGTCAACTTTGACGGTTCATTTTACCCGCTAAAAATGTTATTCCGCTGATAAAAACAATACGTGTCTCTTAGAATTAAACGTAGAATAACATATTTCAGCGGCATCAAAATCGGAGAGGGACACCTGGGAATGTTTCCTTGTAAGTTAGTAAGCGATACGTGAATATATTTGTAAGTGCACCTATCAAGATAATTCTGCGTTTTAAGCAGTTCTATCTCTTTTTAAAACATCTTAATATTTTTTAATGAACAGTGGTTCAATAGTGGCCTAGTGATAACGGTATCGACTTACGAGTTGTATGTCGTTGGTTCGAACCCAGTCACCTGCTTTACTTAGTGTTAATTATTTCATCTCATCCCAAAATGACGAAGGAAAACATCGTAAGGAAATCGGCATGTCCTAGAATAAAAATTTCGAAGATATGTGACATCTACCGACGCGCATTGGACCCGCGTGGTGGATTACGCCCCACTCCCTCTCCAAAGAGGAGGCCTAGACTGCTGGGTCACAGGCCACCCACTGAAGAACGTTTCAGGCTGAATATGCTAATGCTACATAAAAGTATAATTTTCTAACCATTGATTTGTAGCGACTGCCATTGTTCTCAGGGCCTCGAGGTTGTTCTCATTAGATAATAAACGATTTTTCTTCAGGTACTAGCTTGACTTCGCGACTTCTTAAGCATTGAAGTAGTATTATACCATTATACACAAAATTACTAATAAATATAGCCCATGTTACTCTAAGATAATGTAGCTTTAAAAAGGTGAAATCGTTTTAAAAAATCTGTCTTTTAGTTTTTCAGTATTTTTGAATTTCTCCATTAAAAACAAACATACAACATTTTTAACCTCAATAGAATATTAGTTTATAGTACGTATAACAATACAAGAACTTCAAATTTACTAAAGCTACGTAGGTACTGATTTAATAATACATTGTTTCATAAAGATCAACGAAAAAAGACGCATGATTTCGAATAAAAAATATTTAAATATCCCTCACAAGACTAGAGAAAAATATGTTTCGTAAGAAAGACATTTGTTAGAAGAATTGCAATATTTGTGTCGACCAGCGCAGTTCAGATATAACAAGCATCGGTTCACTCGCTCTCGGAGACAGCTCGCATCTGGGGCTATAACTCAAGTGGGACAATATTTGAGATCCCAGCACACACCGAGAGCCTTGACCTAAACCTTGTACACACGACAGAAATGATAAGTATGCAGGTAAGTAGCGACATCTGCATTTTCACAGAAATTGTCAACCTAATTGCAAAGTGTATTTGACATGTCTTGTCGAGAATGACATGATTAAGGATCGGAATCGTTGCGGTAAATTCTATCAAAATTACGGATACCAACGCCAAAGCATTTCCGTATCATTTCCGGGAATACTGTTGAAATGGAATCTTATTATTATTACACTGGTGATCTTGTTTGTTTCTGGGATCTCGATCATTGAGTATAAAAGATACAATAACAGACATAACTCTTTTGTAATGTAAACAATAATTTTCATCAGTGGCTGACCTGTAAAATTAACGCTCTTTGTCGAGAGTAGGTACATTATGTAACCGCTATTTTTCATTAAAAAGCCGTCTCATTTTAAAACTCATTTATAATGAAAAACAGGAGTACGAGGCAAAACGACCGTGAAGAATCTAATAACAAAGGAATTGCTAATAACAATTGGCAAATATGACGCGTGTATTTTGCCGTTTCATTCAAATTTAAGCTGTTCATGTTGTATCTATATCAGCTGAAAGAGAATCGTAATTTGACTTTGAATATTACTCACGTAATTAAATGAAGCGATGTTTATAATAAATTTCATTTTTGCCCAAGAACATAGTTTACTTTACTTAACCAGCAATTTCTGTACCCTGTTCCATCAACCGATTATAATTTATTGGAAAACGTATTGAACTTTTTGAAGATGAAATATCATCAAAGTAAAGCTCAGGGCAAAAAATAAAGGAGGGTATCTACGTAACCACTTTTTATGCGCAAAATGTTACGGTTATCGGGAGAAAAACAGAAAACAGGTTAATTGGTGAGAACAAAGGAAACAAAACAAAAACAAAATGAAAAGCGCACCTACACAACGTGGTCTCGGTCTCTAGCAACGGAGAAAATTCAAAATTTAATCTACTTGAGCATAAGAATAACAGAATTTCCGCAAACAAAGCCGCGGGCAGACTAGTCAATAATAAAATAGTCAAACCTTTTTCATCCCTCAAGTGCTTTCCTACGCTCAACTCGGAACAAGTGAATTTCAATGAAGTGAAAAAAACACAAATCCACCTTTTTCTTTTTTCACTTAATAAAGAAGTAGGCACTTTGAGCCAAGTCTTCCCGCAGTAATTTTCCATAAGATTTTATCATTAAGAACAGTGTTTTTTCTACTTTTTCTAGTTCGATAATTTATCATAAAAACTTCGTACTTGAGAAATTGCAGTTTTCGCTTCGCATTGAAAAGTTGGGATCAAGATTATGAAGTTGGATATCCCGTGGAGCGACGATTCAAAAAGCATTAGTCAGAACGACTGAGATAACACATTCTCTTTGAAAACTTGATCCTTTAGTGGAATTGAGAAATTATTTCGCTGGAGCAGATTTTATGATAGTTTTTAAGGGGTAAGTTTTTATTATTATTATAATGATTTATTAGAGTTGGTGGGTGCTGTGAGACATTTTTCGACTGGTTTTTATCTTGATAAAGGGTCTAGCCGTACTTCCATGGGCAAACTGCCCCCAGTGGGAACCTATATCGTAACCTATGTTATATTGTAGAGTGTACTAATAGTAGTTCACCGAGTAGGTATTAGCTCTATATCTTAATTAATTGAGGAGCTATTTGGAAAAAAGTGTCTGGAGACGCCTTTTTTTCAAAGTGACATATCTCTGTTAATTTTATAGCTAGGAAAATAAAACAAATTTCAGTGTTTATGGGACACTTTATGGTTTATTTAATAGCAATTTACTATGAGCCAAGCCTAAATAAAAATTAAAAAAAATTAAATTAAATATTTTTTTAAATGATTTCTACTAGATCGAATTGAGTGACCACTTTAGAAAAAATATATAATAATTGCCTATACCCGGCCTAACAGCATGCCAAGTTTCATCAAAATCCAAATGGTACAACATATGGAAAATAAATATTAAATTTAGTAGGGCACCATGTGACCACTTTGTTGACGCGTATAAATTGTATTAGATTTTAATAATCTTAGGCAAAGTAGCGTTTTGATAGCTTGTATAAACTATATTAACGGTTGGTTGTGTCACTAGCCTATTACAATGGATTGTTGATCTATTTTTAAAGTGACTAGATTTATCAAAAGTACCCGCATATGCATGTTCCTACATGATCACAGTATATAGTTGTGGTACGCTCTCGCTTTTATTATTTGCGCCGCTTTGCAAAATCTTAATTCAGGAACGTAATGTTTGTTTATGTTTAAACATATATAAATGTATATATACTAGCTGACCGTACAGACGTTGTCCTGTTTCCTAGAACTCGATAGCAGCGCCACCTTCCGGGTCCAATAGTGAATCTAAACCATCCAGGGTGCCACCAAAACGCAAACAAAAAATTCATTCAAAGCGGTCCAGCTGTTTAGGAGAAGTTCAGTGACATACACACGTACAGTAGAATTATTTATATAAAGATATAAACCAGTGACCTAAAAATATATCGACTATGCCACCTGATATTTCACGATTCGAATTAGTGGGTGAAGAAAAGGATTATTATTATGATGATGAAGATAAAGACTTTTTTCTGCGTCACAGTTCTAATGAAAACTTTATGATACTGCCGTTAGAGAGGGTAATTTTAATCAAAATCATCAGCCTATATTGTTCCCACTTCTGGGACATAGGTCTCCGCTCGGTGAGAAGGAGTAGGCGGTAATATACCACGCGGGCCCAGTGCGGGTTGGTAGCTGTCACATGTCTTCGAATGCTTGGTTCTAGGACATGCCAGTTTCCTCACGATATTTTCCTTCACCATTTTGAGAGCAATGGTGATGAAATTATTTACACAAAGTAAACCGCCTGTCTGGGTTCGAACCCACGGCCTACATCTCGTAACTTGGAGCCGACTCATATATATTGTATTTTGTGTAGCTCAAAATGTAATACTAAAACGATAAAAGATTAAAATAGAGATATATCATGCTTTTGTTAAACTTCGTTTAAAAATATTTTCTTCGAAATTTCGTGTTATTTGATTTCATGTAATCTGAAACTTGTTGCTCTAAACATAAACATATAATACGTCCCAGGATTAAGAATTTATAAAACGGCGCAAATAATAAAAGCGAGAGCGTACCGCGACTATCCACTGTGATCATGTAGGAACATGCATATGCGGGTACTTTTGATAAATCTAGTCACTTTAAAAGTTGATCAACAAACCATTAAAATAGGCTAGTGACACCACCAACCGTTAATATACTTTATACAAGCTATCAAAACGCTACTTTGCCTAAGATTATTAAAATCTAATACAATTTATACGCGTCAACAAAGTGGTCACATGGTGCCCCACTAAATTTAATATTTTTTTTCCATATGTTGTACCATTTGGATTTTGATGAAACTTGGCATGCTGTTAGGCCGGGTATAGGCAATTATTATATATTTTTTCTAAAGTGGTCACTCAATTCGATCTAATAGAAATCATTCAAAAAAATATTTAATTTAATTTTTTTTTAATTTTTATTTAGGCTTGGCTCATAGTAAATTGCTATTAAATAAACCATAAAGTGTCCCATAAACACTAAAATTTGTTTTATTTTCCTAGCTATAAAATTAACAGAGATATGTCACTTTGAAAAAAAGGCGTCTCCGGACACATTTTTCCAAATAGCTCCTCAATTAATTAAGATATAGAGCTAATACCTACTCGGTGAACTACTATTAGTACACTCTACAATATAACATAGGATACGATATAGGTTCCCACTGGGGGCAGTTTGCCCATGGAAGTACGGCTAGACCCTTTATAGCTATAATCATATATTTTACAGCTGTAAAATGTAGCAGATTTAGAAATAGTAGGTAAGCAACCTACTGCGTGAGTGTGGGTGTGAGAAGGTTGTCGAACAAAATTAGTAAATAAATTGAACGATTACTGAACCCAATGTTAAGTAAGTAAAATAAATACTACGGACACCAGTAATGCCTTTTACTGAGCAAATTGGTACTAAAGTTCTCGGAAAATGAGCAACGAGCTGACAAAATAGCTTTTCAGGAAAGCGTTAAGCGATCGGATTACATCGGTCAATATTTAACTGAACAAACTGTGATTATGAATTGAAAGCTTTTACCGTAAAGTACCTTTACGACGAATAATTTATTTGCCTTAGTGATTTAATATTTACGACCTAGTCATCATTTCAGCCGTAAGACGTCCACTGCTGGACTTAGGCCTCCCCTAATTTGGGGGGCTTTGCCATAATCGCCACGCTTGGCAGGCGGGTTGGCGATCGCAGTATGGTGGTAAAATGCATAGAGAACGCTGCTGCCCATTCTCTAGTAAGTCCTCTAGTTAGTCGCCTTTTACGACACCCACGGGAAGAAATGGGGTGGTGTTATTCTTTACGTCCGGCACCACACGGTACCTAGTACCTAGTATTTATTATTAAGTATCGAGGAACTTCTACCTAAACTTATTTATCTGTTTTACATAAATCTTTACTATAAGAATAAATAGTTTTTTAGAACGCGCTATCTCTTTTTTTTTTTTTTTTTTTGGATGGGAAATCATCAAATGACTTCTCCCGCTCTGGGCGGAGCGGGAGGGCGTGTCAGACTTTTACTGACTAAAACCTACCCGTGTTCCTTCAGTTGCCCATGTGCCAGGGTCACGGTATCTCTTTTGAACAATCACGCGACCCCGGCAGGCATCGGTCCTAGCAGACCCCTTCAGTGTAGCTGACATCTCTTTGAGGCGCGCGTGGAACACTACGCGCCGTCGACCCGAGCTTGGTCCTTACCGGGCGGCGAGCTACCCATTGCTCGCCACCCGCAAGCTCACGCCTACGGTGGCCGGGAGTCCGCAATCGACTCCCGGCGCCCGGGGCGTCTCCTCCTGCGGCGGCTAGGGACGTGAGGGCGCAGAGACTGCAACTCCCTCACGCGCCCCGCCTCCTCCTTCGCGAGCATTACTGCTTCGCAGAAGGAGGTGACGGCTTCCCATGCCCTCTCGCTCCGTACCATGGCTACGCGCTATCTCTGGAGGTAGTTTCGGAGATTAGTACGTTCAAACAAACAAACAACTGGTCGGGTTTTACCGTTTTTTCGTTCGATAGCCCAATTATTGGGGACGGCTAAAGGCTGTTTACTGGTAAGGCTTTAACATCACGAAGAAAAAGAAAGAGAGAGAGAAAAAGAGAAAGAAAGAACGCTAAGCGAAAATGAAACGATAGCCCTGGCAGGTGATTTGTGGCAACGGGGTGTGTCGAGAGAACCAGAAATTTCTCGCAGACGAAGTCTCGGGCTTAAGCTAGTTAGGAATATATTTTACAGTGTTGTGGTGTTTTTTTAGAATATGGATTGCTATAAGAGTGGGGACACACGACAGAAAAGAGCAGCAAGACACTCCAGACACTCTTTTAAATGATGTTGTTGAAAAATATTAGTAACATGATAACTAATATTTTGTAACAATATCATTTGAACTAGTATCCATGGAGGTTCCCGTTCTTCTCTATAGGTACTAACTACGCTTTTGAATTGGCAACAAACTTCATATTTCTGACTAACCCAGTCATTTGACAATTCAAAAGTGCCTGAAAATGATTTAGTTTGATGCTATGAACGTGTGAAAACTAACACAACTAAAATGGGAGTGAATATTGATATCAGAGCTACGGAAGACAGCGTCGACCTCAAATAAATTGCTTTGGGTAATGGGATAATGAATTTCGAACCTTGCAGCAACGCAAACTGCAGCAGGTCTGGTAAAGAAACCAGCTACCTAATTTAAAAATTTATAGCTGATCTGGCAAAATAACAGCCTGCAGTTAAATTTATAAATAATGCAAGATTACTAGCTATTCGGGTCTTGCGCCGCACTGCGTCGTTTCGCGAAAGTCTATTTTTATGAAGTTGTCTTGAAAAATACCTGTAGCGTGCCATAGTGCATCAAACCACGATGATTTTATACTAGATTTTGCCCGGGACTTCTCTCGCGTGACACTAATGGGACAAAAAGTATCCTAAGTCCGAAAAAAGAAAACTCACAATTAAAAATGTTTAAATTCTAGTCGCAGTCTCATCTCGGCGACAATCATATGTCAAAAACTTGTCAAAAATTGTAGGGAAACGAGGTATTTTTGACACATTGAGCATTAGATCAAACTGTGAAAGTTCTTAAAATTACGGAAACGGTTTTATTATTATTTATTTAATTCGAATACAGTATTTCATATTGATGTTAATAATACTTATAAAACTATGTTAGTAAAACAATTCTCATTAAACTAAAATAAATAAAACACCAATAAAACGAATTCAAAAACTTATAAAACTAATTCAAATACCTATAAATATTTCCCCTTCCCGCTGCACCAGACCTGCAGCTATGCATACGGGTCCAGTGTCCCAGGAACGGGCAATCAGGCTTATTCACTATTACCCTTAAAATGCTGTTGGTGCTCCTCCGAATCCTTCGCTTCAGGGATGCTGTTCTTTTACGCATAATAGCTTGAAAGCTGTCTGTCTCTGCTTCAGCAAACATGCCCGATGCGCTACAGAATCGCGGAAGCCCCAACAGCACCCTAAAGGCGTTATTGTACTGTACTCGAGGTCATGGTCTTCCTTTGGTCATGTTATTAACCTGTGTGCCATTTGATTTCATCGAACTCCGTTCAACCGAAAGTTAACAGACAGACAGAGTTACGTTCGCATTTATAATATTAGTAAGTATGGATTTACTCAGAAAGGTATTATCCACTTTAGTAACATAGTTTATTTACGTGACGTCGAGGCGCATTTGATTTTTGCTGACTGATTCAAATGTCTAGACTAGTCGCGATACTTTTCATCACGACATTTGAAATTGATTGGAACGTTGAATTAAATTGGAAAATGTCAAGCTATTTTGTGTGGGGTTCGTTTGGTAAGACAATGCGCAATAGACTTAAAGTAGTTTTTTTTGTAGATCGAAATTTTTTGGCTTGTGTCAAAAGATTTTTGACTACGAGACTATTTTATGTCGAGTGTTTCTACGCCGTTATTGTTTTTATAAATCAATAGTCAGTACGTAAACAGGTCTGCATTAATAACACAGGCCCAAAAAAAAGTACCCTGCGCGAAAGACCAGACCACCTGAACTTTATGTTTTCGGGGTCGCTGAGTCCGAATATGGTGTCAAAATAGCGAAGTTGGTTCGCGTTTTTCAGAAATCAGCAATAATGCTGAAAATTTAAGTTTTTCGTATAATATGGTTTATGTTGTTAAAAAAACGCGAAATTCCAATGTGCAATGAAATAAATTATACAAAAATGTCTCGTTGAATCAATAGAGTCTTTACTTAAAGTTAGAATGACCAATTGATTTCATATTTTCTCATCATAGAGGAAAAATGCTGAAAATATCGGATATTTGTCATTACACAGTATACGATCTTTCGCGCAGTGTACTTTTTTTGTGGGTCTGTGTAATTACAAGCAAAGAGTTGTTGGTATGTTTTTTTTTTTTTTGTTCAAAGGTACTACCTACCCTTCTAATAATATTATAAGCGGCTTTCAGACCCGTCTGGTAAGTAATTATAATGGTGTTTTTTTTTTTTGCAAACTCAACCGGTTTATTTTTAGACGCAAAGGTCTAATAACGTCCAAAATGTTGTATGTTACGAGAAAAAAGCCGCGATAACACGACCGAGCCAGGACCCTTTATGTCAACAAAAATGAACGGGACCTTGTTTTATAATTTATCGTCACCAGCCGACATTTTAGGACGAAACGCTAAAAATACAAGCTGAAATACTGACCCATTCGCTCCGTAACAGTTGGACATTCACAAAGGAACGAACGAGCGAATGACCGAATGATATGAACAAGGGATTCGTAATGGAACCGGTCTTATTAAATATTGAGTAATGGTATTGGAAAACAACGGAAAAACATGCTAATCTGATAAAATATAGGCCGTAATATTGGTTTTTATTATCTAAAAGTATTGTTTTTCAACAATATTTTTGTAAATTGACATTATCGCGTCAAATAAGCATCGGAATGCAGAATTCATTATTTTTCTTGGTTCTGTTCTTAAAGTAGTGTAGGTATCATTCATTCTACTACGAATTTGTACAACAAAATGTTTACAAATAAACTCTATTATCTTTTTAACTCATTGCGTCACAGACATCTCCTTAACATTTTAAATAATTCAATACGAGAGGAAGAATCGGAGCAGACGTTTCTCAATTTATTTCAATCTGGCTGCGGGACTGAATTCACTCACCATTTTCAAAGGAGAAAGGCTTGAGAGAATTTCAAGTCCTGCATATTGGCACTGGTTTAACTGAAGTACGACCTACTTGCATGTGAATACCTATTCGCACAAAAGATTTGTATTATTAAATACGGATAAGTCAAGACAAATATGTTGAGCATTTTGAATATAGAGATTTTTCGTAGTTTATTCATTAATATGAGAGTTTGATGACGAAAAATAACAATCCTATAATTAAATAAATAATAGTTAAAAAAATTGAAAAAACAAATTTTCATAGAAACCAAACTAAAAAGTTAAAAATAATGGATAAATAAGCGGGGTGCTCTTTAAGATATTTTTAATTGATAATCAACCGACCGCCAATCCGACGCTTCTTTCCATTATTTTCTAATTTTTGGTTTGGTTTTGTATGAACACGTGCTTTTTAAACTAATATTTATTTTTACTTTTTAGTTCGGCTAGCATCAAAAGCGTGTATTTTGTTTTTTTTTTCGTTATCCTGGTGATCCTGGCCATGATAATGTAAAACATTATATTGTCATCGGTCCTTGATGAGTGTGCAAAGTTTCAAAGTAGCGTGAAAATCACGTTCAATGTTTCCGTTATTTACATAACAAGCTAATAAAAGTTAAAATACCCAATTCGTCATATTTGTCGTAGGCAACTAACCTCAAAATAAACTGATCTTGAAGCAAGATATTAGTTCTGTCAAGGCTACAAGCCAAACAATACGTAAAACAAAAACAAAGTTTTTCAAATCACCGAAAACAAAATAAGTTACACGAAAATATCGTTACATATCCAAAAATATTTGTGATACTTTCGCTTCGTCGTCAATTGCTTTCACTATGATTAACACGCAAACAAAACTATAAATTGACCTGAATTTTTTGTCACGGTCACTCAAAGTATCAAAATATTTTATTTCCTAGTTTGTGCCGAATTATGTTTCACACCACTGCCCCGGTCTAATGGTTGAAAGCGCTACTGCTGAGCTGACCATGAGGTTTTAGATTCGATTCCCAGATCAGGCAGTTTATTGGTTTTTCCATCTGGAATTTCTAAGTAACAGCTTGGAGTCTGAATCTTTGTCTATCATCATCATCAACCTATAATTATCTCACTGCTGGGACACAAACCTCTTCTCGGTGAGTGGAATTGGGCCATAATCCACCACGCGGACCCAGTGCACCTGCACTGGTAGATGTCACATGTCTTCGAATTATCGACTCTAGGACATGACGTTTTCCCCACGATGTTTTCCTTCACCGTTTTTTTCCGATTGTGCTCGTCAAAAGGTCGTAGGGAACTAGACATAAATGGGAAAATGTGGATGTAGATTTCAACTCTGCCTAGCCCTTTGGAAAATACAGGCGTGATGCTTTATCATATTTCGCTTTCGAAAGTTTGGTCCAGGATTATAACGTGAGAATATTTTTAAAGCGGCGAATTTAATTAATACTTAAATGCCAATTTAAAAATAAAATCCTTTTATGGTACATTTCATATGAAAATTGAATTTAAACTGAAAATCGAGTTTTCTTTGTTATATATTCAATAGTTGGGATAATTGATCATATTCGAAATTGGAGGAAAAAATTGGCATTATTCTCATGAACCCCTACGTAATGAACTTTACTAGCAAAACGAGTTAATAAGACAAAGTGCAAGCGTGTCCTCAGCGCTTATCTACTGAACCTTGATTACGATACCACTGAAAACTTGCTAGCTGTTATAAAATAAATGTGTTTAAATCCTGCCAACCACACCACACTACATAACACCATATTACAGCAAACCACAGCTCACCACACCTCACTATGCTACAGTACACCATACCACATCACATAACACATCACCACACCACACCACATCACACCACGCAACACATCACCACACTACACCATATCACACCACGAAACACTTCACCACACTACACTACAAAATACTACACCACACCATACATCAGCACACCGTGTGGTGCTGAAGTGTGACACCACACTACACTTTTACTGACAATGTTGAAAACAGTTACCTTTTTTTTTAAAAATTGTATTCCTTTTGCTTTCTTTATTTTTGCTGTATGTGCTCTCATGCCAAAAGCTAAAATTATTTTATTTCATTATATTATCGCTAAGACTAAATCCTCAAATACTGTTTTTTTTGGGGGGGGGGGGGGGGGGCTGGTAATCTGTGTGACGGGTTTTCCTAGTGCAGATACCAGTCTCCCACAAAGGATTTATGCTGCTGTTATATCTTCGTAATTTTAAGGAGCCTTTGTGGAAGAGAAATAAATGTTTATTTATTATATTATTATTAACTCTGCCTAGCCCTTTCGAAAATACAGGCGTGATGCTTTATCATATTTCGCTTTCGAAAGTTTGGTCCAGGATTATAACGTGAGAATATTTTTAAAGCGGCGAATTTAATTAATACTTAAATGCCAATTTCTAAATAAAATCCTTTTATGGTACATTTCACATGAAAATTTAATTTAAACTGAAAATCTGAGTTTTCTTTGTTATGTATTCAATAGTTGGGATAAATTATCATTTTCGAAATTCGAGGAAAAATATTGGCATTACTCTCATGAACCTACGTAATGAACTTTACTAGCAAAACGAGTTTTATTTCAATACTAGCTTTTTCCAGCGGCTTCGCCCGTGTATTATACATATAAACCTTCCTCTTGAATCACTCTGCCACGGTAACCGCATTAAAATCCGTTGCGTAGTTTAAAAGATCTAAGCGTACAAACACGAAATGCGAGTTTGTTTTATACTACGCAAATATAAAGATGGTACAGGTGGAAACCATACCGTACCATTTTGGAAATTCACTTTTCGTGGCTGTCTATGTGACCGCGTTGTGCTTCTAAACTTTGCAACGGATTTTGATGCAGTTCTCACCAAAATGTAGAAAAACGTATACGTAAATAATATACTTAAGTTTACTAAAAAATCAAGATGTGTTGTGTAGTCAATAAACCACGCAAAGCAGTAGCATTTGTTATTTTAAAAAATCTTGAAAAATAAGTCCTCACATAACCACTTCATATTGTTAAATCCCATACAGAATGTTTTATTTCTACCTGTTTCTTTTCATTTCTGGGATAAAACGCCGTATTCAAGCACTGTTGCATTGTACATTATTCTTGAACAATAGGTGAGATGAATAACCGGTATAAGTAATATTCTTCAGTATTTTCTGTACCTATTGTTATTGTCGATTTAATTAATGTGCTTTTGTTTCTATATGTACTGAACAAGAGCTTTGTTGTATTTCTAGCATTTATAGTTGAAATGTTCTGTAGTGTATGCGGTTGCACTAAAATGGAAGATTTATTTACCTATTGCAGTGTTTTTACAAATAATATTTCATCTAATCTCTTCACTACCTTTGGTTGACTGGTAGAGAATGCCTAAGGCATTAAGTCCACCTCTGTGCCTTTTTGTGTGCGAGAAGTTCAAATAAATATATTGTTTTAGTAGCTTCATGTCTGATTAGCCAGTTTATCCTTTTACATTAGGAACCTTAAGCAAATCGTTAATTTTTATTTTTGATGAATAGAGAATCTTCTTTTTTTGAAGTTGGTTTAAATATACTTAACCATTTCTAAAATATAACTGCAGAATATGAGATTATTATACTAATATTGATAGGATTACTCGTATATCTGTGTCTACAAAAGCAAATTGTGAAAAAGTTGATATTCATTTCTCAAACATTCACATTGGATTACCGTGAATAGAGACCGGAACGAGAGTAGAAAATGCATAGTCCGTAACCTCAAAAACAGGACAGAGTACAGACTAAAAAAGAATTTGCCATTTTTTTGCAATAATTACATTCCCGGACTTCTAAATAGAGCCACTGTGCATTCCTACCTTAGGTATAAAGGCCTCAAACTTTAAAATAACGATGAATCAAAGAAAAAGTTTGCTGCAGTTTAAGCCGACATACTGGCAATCATTGTTCCAAATTTTAATTCATGACTGTATAAAAAGCTGTAGACTTTTATTAAAATAGTGCGCAGTGGGTCGATTTCGGAGTTTGGGTTTGTAACTATATAAATCTAGATCATTATGGACCCTGTAGGGCACAGCAAAAGGATAGGAGAGAGGAAGCTCTGTTTTTGAAAATCTTTTGGTCAGGAGATGTCGTAGAATAAACCAACATATCGCTTATTTATCTATAAAATGTATTAACATAATTTATATGTTTTTTATATAAGTACCTATGTATTATAATAATTCTGTTTATTCATTTATATGGATTGTTGTTCTTTCAATAATAATTATTAGTTATATTGTTTAATTTATTAAGTATTTATTTTTATTTATAATTATTGCTGTTTGATTTAATTTTTGTTTTTTTATATTATTTGATAAATTATTATTATATTATGTATTAAAAAAAAATACATCATACACACAATATAGTATCATTTATTTATTTTACATATACCTATAAATTGCGTGTTTATGATTACGATATATCACCGATGCATTCTAGAGGCTAAAATTATGGAAGCGTCGGTCCATTAAGTTTTTAATCAAATAAATGGGTGAAATGTTACCCTGCTCATGATTAATACCGCCGAAGGTAGCCCGAAGGTCGCGGCTGCACCGTACATATTTATTACTTGGCCACTGTTTGTAAATAAACTAGCAGCCGTATTCATTGTTAAACTGTTTGGAAAACGATCTGAATGTAGGAAACAGTGGTTGATATTGTAGTGCTCTAGTTTGTAGTATAATGGAGGTGTAAATAATTAATATACGGTGCCGTGTAGTTCCCAAAAAAAATCTGCCACTGATGGCTTTTTCTTTTCCATTTCATATCATCGTTACTGAATTCTGAAATAGGATCATTATCAGCATTCATCAGCAGCCTATAATGTTCCCACAGCAGGGCCACAGACCTCCGCTAGATGAGAGCGAGTGGGCCATAATCCACCACTCGGGCCCAGTGCGGGTTGGTAGATGTCACATGTATCTTTGAATTTATGGTTCTAAGACGCGATGTTTTTCTTCACCGTTTGAAGAGCAGTGGTGATGAAATAACTTACACAGAGTACTAAAGTGCCTGCTTGGATTCGAGGGTCGAACCCATGACTTATAACTCGTAAGTCACGGCCGTTACCACTGGGCTACTGCTCATCATTGTGAAAATTATAATTAAACTCTTTCAAAAGGCATGGTTATAATTAGTTAAACATAATTCCTAGTATCCATTAATGTTGACGATTGTTTTGACAACCAGACATGTCCCATAAACCTATTAGCGTATTAAAAATTACTTTCATATAAATAAATAAATAAATAAATATCTTAGGACAACCAACACATCGTTATCTGATCCCAAACTAGGCAGAGCCTGTACTATGGTAACCAAACAACTGATAAATATACTTATATATTTCTAAATACATACATATTATAGATAAATTACACCCAGACACAGAACAAATGATTGTGCTCAAACACAAAGATTTGTTCTGGGTGGGAATCGAACCCACGACCTCAGTCTTTGCAGTCAGGGTCACTAACCACTAGACTAACAGGCCAGTCAAAATATTATCTAATCTAGTTCATAACTTAGTACTTTAGAATGTTCCTTCACATAATTTGATACAAAACCCTAATAACAGGCGCCTTAGTTAAAAAAAACAACGCCACAGACCCAATAAGTTATATAGAAAATATTTATAAATAAAATCGATTTCGAACAGAAAACAAAACAAATGAAAAAGACTCGTTAATCGAAGCTTTCAACCTTGACCGAAGTCTAGGTTAAGGTGAGGAAAAAGGCAGCGCCGGCGCCTGGACGGATGTGACGTACTATTGAATAAATAACTACCTTCCGCCGAACACCACAAGTAGGTACCTCTAGTCTGCCGATCAAGGCAGAATTGATTAAGGTTTCCGATGTTAAATGTTTTGGGTTCACCTATTATCGGACTTCAGTTGATGTGTAGCTAGTTGGTTTTGTGGATAAACTTTTACATCGAAACCAATCGAAACAGCATTGTGTTTTGTTTTTATGTGATGAAAATTTTTACGTTCCAGTTTACGTTGTGGATGCGCTAAAATAGATACAGTAAACAGCATCTGTTTGTTCAGAAGGCTTTTAATTAAACAACGAATCAGTAATGTTATCATCATCATCATCGACGATGTCCACTGCTGGACATAAGCCTTCCATAATCGCCACGCTTGGCAGATGGGTTGACGATAGCAGTGTGCTGGTAAAATACATAGAGAACACTGCTGCCCATTCTCTAGTAAGTCCCTTAGTCGCCTCTTATAACACCGCCGGCAAGAAATGGGATGGTACACCACACGTAACCAGTAATGTACACCTAAATAACTTGGTTATGTAAACCCTTTCATCCCAGAATAGTTACTAAAAATAACCACGCTTTAAACTAATATGAAAACGGGTCTAATTGACACATTCTGGGGGAGTTTTCACAACTTTCAGAGTTATTCAATAATTAAACTAGTTTTATTTTAGTTTCTGTTGTCGATTAGCTACGTGACAGTGATATTCACTTTACGAAGGATCGAATAAAGCTTTTGTTTTGTTAATTTAACTGTAGCTTTACCAAAAATATAACAAGGAAAATCCTGAAATTCCCTGAATTGTGACAGGAAAACACGCGGTGTGATTGTTTAGTTCAGCGTCCCGCCAATTTATGGATAAGGAAACTCCACGTCTTGGTAATGAGCACTCATATTTTTATGTATCTGAATGCATTTTAAATTATATTAGTATTTCGGTAGTTTTCAAAAGTATAGAAACGATTTGGAATTATAACTCTTTTTGTTGGGTGGGAAATCATCAAATGACTTCCCCCGTTTAGGGCGGAGTGGGAGGGCGTGTTAGACTTTTGACTAAACTTTTATCTAAGGCATAACAATCCAGCCAGGGTCACGAGATTTGTTCAAAAGAGATACCAAGGCCCTGGCATATGGGCAACTGAAGGAACACGGGTGGGTTTTAGTCAGTAAAAGTCTGACCAGTCCCCCGCTCTGTCCAGAGCGGGAGACGTCATTTGAAGATTTCCCGCCCACAAAAAAAGGCATAAAAATTTCAATTTTCGGGTTCCAAAAGAATAATGTCAGACCGTTATTCCGACCGATTCTTCATATAAAAACTATCTGACTTAGGTTTTTCAATAAGCAGATAACTTTTTTACAAGAATAAATATTGCGTTTCGACAGGTTTTGAATAAGCAATAATATGTCAAACCGCTTAATTTTCTCTTCAGTTAAAAGTTAACTTACTATTTAAAAATCAGCCCTAAATTAAAATACTTTGGCATTTAAAATATACGGCATAAATAGTGTAATAAAGTATTAGAATTATGTAAAGAAAGTAACTTTTTGTTGCATGTTGTTTCAATAAAATTTAAAATTGTAATGTCCTTGGTTATTAAAACGAGTAGAAAAAATAAAACTAAGATACATAGTTAAGATTATTGTCATGCGGCATTTGCATGCACAATATTATCAAATATTTGAGCTCGAACAATTTCTGTAGACAATGAAATAGTCTCCGAATGTCCACAGTACGGTATTTGATAATTCGAAACTCGTGATAGCATTAAATCTTCGATGTATAATTTGGAGAATTTAGTTTCGGTTCGGAGCATTCAATGTTTGCTAGTTCCCGTTGCGATGTCTATTATTAGATTATGTTGAAACTTGAATTTTAGAGCGTATTACTTAACGTATAATTAATCTTTTAACGCAGGGGCTCGTGGCTAAATGCCAACAGCCGCACGGGTCGATCGACGGTTAAACTACGCTTGCCGCGGTCGGTTCGTGGATGGGTGATTACAAATCGAGACTCCTTGCCTCGGAAAGCACGTCCCGGGCTGACATGAGTAGATCTTTGATAGTCTTTACGTGTAGTTATGAGCCCAAAAGCCTGACAAACAGTCTTAGCAGGTGTAACGTATTATTTAGAATCTGGATTGTCGAGGTCAGATAGGTCCGTGTGAAATACTGGTATTTATCTGCATCTGAGCCCTAAGATACAGACTGTCTAGTTTGGGGTCCACTGGCAAATAATATGCAGTGCAAGCTACTCATGTCGTCCAAACTTTATGTTAACCTATGTTTGCTTACCATATTACCGCGACAGCAAAATATTTTCTATTTCTATATCTATTTTCTATCTGTTAGACTGGAAGCCTTTTTTTATGTAGGGGTGGAATTCTTCATAGACGTCCTGCGCTCTGGGGTCTGTCAGACTCTTACTGACTAAAACCACCCGGGTGTTCCCTCCCACACCTATGTCGGGAATCACGGGATCTAATGCGACAACCGCGATATATTGGAAGCTTACCCAACCCCAACATAGTAGGAAAAAGGCGACGCACATTTTATAATTTTTTATCTCAATTGTTGCTTTAAGAAAGTGCTTAATGGAATGCAGTACCAAAACAAGCGTTATAGCAAAATGCAATAGATTGTTTGTAGTATATTGCCCGTTTAAGCTAACACTAGGTCATGCCTAAATGAACTTACTATATAAAAGCACTTTTGGATTTTGAACTTTCTACGCTGAGTCGAGCGTTCAAAATTTAATTGTAACAAAAGGTAAGGACCGGATCTACAGTTTCCAGATGTTACTCTAGGTGAGTTAAAAACGCAACAGAATTTCTGACTGCCAAATAAGTTTACCGGTAGTTATCAGAAGATAGAGTTACGTACCATAAAAGTTTTACGTTCGTTGCAGAGTAAATTCGTGTTTATGGTAATGGAAACCCCATTTTTTCAATAAAGTGTCGTAGGAGATATGCGCTGATCGTGTGATATGCGCTGCGCAGACGACAATTTTGACCCTCAAGGTTCGGCAACTAGCAACCTGCAACTACAGTCCTCTCAATTTTTAACCTTTTACAGCAACAAGACAATAACAACCATATGATTACGGGAATAAAGACCAATGTGATTTTTACAGACTTTTTAAGTGTAGAAATCAGTGTCAGTGATGCAAAATCAGACTAAGTAATTGTTTACGACTTTTTTCAAGAAACTCCGTTGACATAGACGTTGTTGCAATTGGCAGCCGATGACGAAAACGGTTAAAAACTTGACAGTCTTGTCAGCTTAAGTTGCTACTTAGACTCACCGCGTAAGAGTCAAAAAACTTTATTCAAAAACTTCGGGATAATTACAATTGACAGTTCCAAATGCGCTACCAACAATAAGTATATAGAACACAGCGGAAAGACTCGTACATAAAAGTTATGAAACCTACTAGACTAACTTTAGGATTCCGCAGACAGGCGTGACGCGAAGGTACAACGCGACTCTGATAGAACAATTTCTATGAAGTTTTCATAAAAATTGTTTTACTACAGTAACCTCCGAAGAGCAGTGGTGGCGCAGTGGTATCGGCCGCGAACGCATCGGCAGCGGTTCGAACCCAGGCAGGCGCTTTACTTTGTGTGAATAATTTCATCACCACCACTCTCAAAACGATGAAATGAAATGAAACATCGTGAGGAAACCGGCATGTCCTAGAACCAACATTTTGAAGATATGTGATATCTACTAACCCGCACTGGGCCCGCGTGGTAGATTATGGCTCACTCCCTCTCACAGAGAGGAGGCCAGTGTCTCAGCAGTGGGAACGATATAAGCTAATTATGATATGATGAGAGTAACTTCTGTGTTCTTCTTCAGTAGAAAAGGCAATGAAACTTCACACACACACTAGCACTTTTTGTGTACTTGAAAGAGTAAAAAAAAACGTGTACCTACAAATACAACTCATTAATTTTTTTGGTAAACCTGAATACATGTTACTTTCTTGCTATTCGATTTACCCCTATATTGTAAAATAATATTTATTGTAGACTGTACTAGTACCACATTTTTTTAATAAATTGAAAATGGCTGTCTAATAAATTAAATTTATCAATATTTAAAGTGCTAACATTTTTTATACCAACTATACTCGGTTTGATTAAATGAATACGTATTTATATTATAATAATACGTAGGTAAATAATTAATATATCACTCGTGAATGTAGTTCAACAAACAATCCAGAAGATAAGACACAATGCTAAGGTTATTAATAAATACAAATACGTAGTAGAAGTGCAACACATTCCACACAATAAAATAAGACTTTGATTAATCCAGTGAACATTTAAACAACTTTAAGATTCTCTAAATAAAGTTATCCTGTGCTATATCTTAGTAGACTTGTTGAAAAGCTGTCTTATAAACAGATACATTTTTAAAACAGTAAGGTGAAGACTTTCAAAGTAACTTTGACGTTTGCTTGACAGGCCCTAAGTGGAGGATAAACAAAGGCTTTGCTACTCATTGGACGGAACCTTACAATCTTCCCGCGGGCATAAATAAAACATGCAATATGACACTAATTGCTACACGCTACGCTACTACGAAGTTGCTACGCCGTAGACCCCTTCGTAGACATTCGTTGTACAAGGAACAGTTTTGCTTAACAATATTAAACATTTCATAATTTGTAACAAAGCACAATAATGTAACGTTAATCCTATTTAATATTGCCATTGTAAGTTTAAGTGCTTTGTGGATAACATAACCGTAAATATAAAGCCATTGTAATGGTTATCGTAACCTCTTATCAAAGATCAAAACTTAACATGTTTACTACCTACACGACCTCACATGCTATAGGTACACAGATATACTAACGACCACGAACGTTGACCTTCGACGAAAAGTTATCTATCATTATTCAAATAAAAGTAACATCTTACCGTTTAGACAGCCGCCTGAAGATTTGCGAGTTTCAGCAGCACTCTCACATAACACAACGTTTTGTTTGGTTCAATCACGGTCGCGTTAACGTCCGTAGCGCGGTTGGTTTTAATCAAATAGTGATATCAGTTGTGACAGTTTATTAGTGTTTGTAACACAGCGAATTGTTGTGTGGGTTATCGGCAGCTGTCATGTGCTGGTGTAGGAGACGAGCGGGTCGCAGCGCGCGGCGGAGGCGACTGAGCCGGGCGGCGCGCGCCCGCGGGGCCGCCCGCCGGTCGATATACGCGGCAGAATAAACACGCCGTACTAGGACGCGAGTACCACCGGTGTTGTCCGCCTCGGCCGAGGGGTGCCGCCTGCGACGTTTGCCGCCGTTTGTATCTCGCTTCCGCGGATTCTTATGCCGGTCTCGTGAACGCGGGTCCTAATGAAATATGACGCCGATGTGTTCCATTCGAATGTAGCGTCCCTAACGTCGGTAACGTCTTTCTCCTTGTTTTACAGTTTCACGTGCGGCTTATCGGATCGCCGAAAGCCTGTCGATATGCAA
The DNA here is from genome assembly GCA_947507805.1 of Aporophyla nigra. NCBI lineage: Eukaryota > Metazoa > Arthropoda > Insecta > Lepidoptera > Noctuidae > Aporophyla > Aporophyla nigra. The sequence goes on along the minus strand of OX382298.1, from coordinate 10,071,265 downwards.
TAGTTATTCAGCGGCGGTCGCTGTATAATTTACATGTAACCTTCACTTATCTCTACGTTGAGACAGGACCATTTCCATAATAGAACCATCTGTAGTCAGACGGGATCGCGCTGCAGTTTTGTCATAGAACTATCTCGGTACTTGTTATCTTTATGAGATATTGTAAACGAATAGAGTACCTATGGGATAACAAACTAATTTTTAGCATAAACGCAAACTCGATGAATAATATGAATCAAATATTTCATTTCAGTTCTACATGTTAAATATTTCATTCATTTACACTTTTTTTAAACTTCAAAGTACTATATAGGTATGCTAATATATCTCCAACATGATAATATTATCTATAGCATCTGTTATATCGGCAGAGGTTGTTCATATTCATGAATTCAGATTCGGTTTGCTAAGTAAACAGCGCTGCGAGGGAGACCGACTAACTGCCAAACGTAGCCTACATATTTAACGCGTGAAATATACTTGTTGTAAATGATATTCTTTATTTATAATATACCCATATTATTATTATTCGCGTTTAGAATCGGTCTTCTTGGGAGAGATCGAATTGTTTTCTAACTATTCCTTGTCTTAGTGGCTGCAATTCCGAACTATTCTGATTCACCTGGAATAAGCTGAACAACATTTTCTGATTGTATTTCTTGTATTGAAAATGTTTTCTTAAAAATATGACATATCTATTAGTAAAAATTTTGATCCTGTACAAATGTAAAAACTACGGTTCTGTACAAACTACAGTTTTTAAGAAGTACCTATTTTATCTCGATTTATTTTTTCTTCAAGAGGATTTCTACGTGTTCAGTGAATGAAAGAATATAGAGGAACTCATTAAATATTTTAATTTTCATTTGAAGCCAATTTGTAATATTAAAAGCCGGCGATTCTCGCTAAACCTGTGAAGATTTACTTGTTCCATTGCAGATCTGCCGTGAGCGACAAACATACAAAATACAAAAGAAAATTGCATAATTTTTCTACGTTGCTACTAGCACCACTTATCTTAGAAATAATGCAATTTATCTCAACTGTTCTGAACACGACTTTTATTCCTTTAACAATGTGTACTTAAGTATTAAACAGAGACGTGTAAAACCTTCTGAAGATATTCATTTATCCAACTCAATCGGATAAAGCTTGGGATCTAGGAAGCAATGTTTATAATTGACCTATTTATCGGGAACAGGGTCAAAACATTTGCTTTCCCGTCGTGTTCGTATACCAGCGGTAGTTAAAGTCCCTTTCAAATTTCCCGTAAGCACGCTTTTTACAGACCATTCCTTTATGCCGACATTCATCATGGTCATTCGGAACCTACTTATATGTTATGTGTTAATAATAAAAATGTTTTGAGTAAAAACTTTAGGCACGGTGAATATTGAAATAATCCAAATTTTGGGTATGAAAAAGAGAAATGTAAAAGAATAAAACTGGAGGTAAATTTATTGTGTTTCGGATATAACAAATCCTTTTGATTTAAAATCCTTCAAAAGAAATGTACACACGACTACATTCTACAACTTCTAAGAGAAATAAAAACTTATGAAATCTGAAAAATCTTTCGAGCTTTGGTATTTCAGTAACCTTTTAAAAGTTACAAGTGATTTAATTTACTAGAACGCAAAATATTGCCATAGGAAACATTCCAGTATAAAAGAACGTAGTAATTGAATTTCGCAAAAGTTACTCCAAAGTAGGTTTATAAACATGAAGGACCTTTTATTTGAATACTTTCGAGTGTATTCGAATAGAGTTAAAACCACATCACAGTATATTTGCATTGTACCCACGATCGTGGTCAAGACTGAACTGTATAAACAATAATGTTATTCAGAATATTATAATAATAACCGGCCATGTTTTTAATTTTCGTAGGCATAAAAGACTTTTTGATGTTGAACACAAAAGTTATTTTAGTTAAAACTGTGATAATATTCATAGTGAATTTGAAAATATGTGTAACAGTTCGTATATAGAACAGTGGTGGTTCCTTTGTTCAGTCCAACGCTCCGTTGGAGAGATTCGCTCGCCACTTGAGATATTATTTCATCTGCGAGGAAAAAGAAATGAAGACGATCTTGACAGACAAGTGGATAGGGAAAATTCTTTATATTCGCTTTCAGGCATAAATAAGGACTTTGTATAGGAGTTTCAACCAACTTTCAAAATGAGGTTCTCAAGTCGAATTAATAGGTGCTGCGTCCGATTTTTTTTTTTCAAGTCTTTTCAAAATTATTATTTATTGCGAAGACATTTTAGAGCGTGATTTTTAAACTTTTTAACATATGGGTGGTTTCAACAGAGGTAAAAAATAATTATTTTTATTCAGTACTTTTACCCATAAGTACATTTAAGTTGGTGCCACTATAAATTCATTAGAATGTTACCGTGCACGAAAATGTCATCAACTAAATAATTAAGATTAAAATCACGTAAGTCGGTACTTAGTTTAAAAGAACACCAATTAAAAGTACTACAGGTATAAGTGAAATATATATCGGGCGAACATTGTTCACCAATCTGACCGCCCGTCTTTAAAACAAAAGTGGTGGAGGAATGTTTATTTTATACTAATGGTTCAACCATATAATCAGTCAAATTCAAATTGCATTTTCGTAAGGACTGCTGACTGACTGGAAACTGGATATTATTAACGTATTTTTTTTGTGATTGGGGAATCATCAAATGACGTCTCTCGCTTGGGCGGAGTGAGAGGACGTGTCAGACTTTACTGACTAAAACCCACTCGTATTCCTTCATTTGCCTATATGCCAAGGTCACGGTAACTCTTTCGAACAGATCTCGCGACCCTGGCAGGCATCGGTCCTAGCAGACCCCTTCAGTACTGGTGCTTCGCTGAAGGAGGTGACGGCTTCCCATGCCCTCTCGCTCCGTACCATGACTCGCACCAAGGCCGGACGCAAGAGGTCGCCGCGTAACACGGCGATGCTCCGCCCAGGCAGGGCACACCTCCACCGTATGCTCCACTTTAGTGACGTATTACGATACTTACGTCAATTTTTCTTCAGACTGAGTCGGTCAGCGTCAACAGACAGCCCAATTCCTAAAATCGGGACGTATAAAGTTCAGACGGCGGCTGTACCTACTATTGATAAGTTGAACCCTACTATTACATACACAATACATCCAGCCTGCAAATCGACGGCTACATTTAGACTGTTTTCTTTATCTACCACAAGCTATTTAAGTGACATATTGAAATACTGTTAATAAAATTGAGTAATCATACCTATCTTTCTTCATCTCTAATATATATTGTCTCAACTTAAGCATAATTAATAATATATTAAATATATAAATATGAAGACACGGAGTTATTATTAAACGTTATACAGTAATGTGAGGGTTAGGTTTTAAATAGTTAAAATTATCTTAGACATAACCACGCTCAAGCCCTCACAATCACCCACACTCACCCTCACACACCAACACACACATGCACCCACATCACTGAAACTCCACATAAATCACGTACACATCCTCACACACTCACAAACACTATACACATACATAACACTATAGGTAATATTAGAAGTAACATATATGTTATTCAAAATAAATTAGTAGTACGACCAACCGTTTGCTCTGTTGGCATTTTAGTATTAAAATATCGAGGGAAAGGTACTGAAAACCGAAATACAGGCTTTGCCTAGTTCGGTTGCAATAGCTACATCCATTCATTAGAAATGTATATTGCCTCACTATTTTCTGTGAAATATTATTAAGTTTTTTGAGAAATAAATTTTCTTTACATATTTACTTTACTTAGTATAAGCACAGCTCATGTCGTGAAAAGATCGTTCCTATTATCATCACAGTGATGGGTATTGAAACCCGAGCAAAGCCTGAAAAGCTGAGCCTACACACTAATGTTAGTTTAATTTAGTTTGCCAATCTCGCATGTGTCTTTATATCCACATAAATACTAAAATTGCTCTAATGTGGGTAGTATAACCCTGAGGCTAATAAAGTTTTCGGGAAATTGAGAAAATTACTAACAGACAACTAGTGACATTGTTCCATCGTCGTGTTTATAAAGAAGGGGGGAGGGGGGGGGGGGGTGCCGATGTCGGCACACAAAGACTTTCATTAAACCCAACATTTAACGTGCTGGGGTAATTACAATAATTCGATTGTGGATTTTTGCACGAGTAGGTCGATTAATGAAACGATAATAGTTAATTGTGGATTTAAATTCGTTATTATTCTAATTGAAATTGGAGTTTTGAAGAGTTGAATGGCGGCAATTACAGTTGGTATGTTTAAACGAAGCTATATTGATAGTGGGCAGTGGAGCAGACGTGTCCTGAAGTGGAGACCGCGTATCGGTAAGCTTACTGTGAGACGCTAGATGGACTGGCGACCATAAAAAGTTGGCTGGGACACAAAAAGTTTTTGACATATTCGCTCATCTTAATGTGTAATTCTGTTCATACTTGAAGTAAGTTAAACTAGTAATTACCTATCTACAAACACAATTACACCGGATATTGCTTACTCAGAGCAGAGATATTTAAAGATTACCTACCTTATATTCCTACTTGTCGGTTGTATGTCAACACAACGTACAATTTACTAGTATAGGTAGATACTTAGTATAAAGTAGGAATACATTTGTCGAAACCCACGGAAGCGAGAAAATAATTCAACTAAGAACACTCAGAATAAGCAGGTAGCAACTCAGACTCAACATTCCAAGACGAAGCGTATTTAGAACAGGACTCTCATTTACACTATAATCCATCTTCATCTACTTACTTGCATAATTTAGCAGGACGAGTGTTCACACTTAATGGCCACGCTGGCCGGGGATGGGAGATGCTGGCGGGTGTTGGCCCAATTAATTGACAGTGGGTACGAGGTGTTCGTCGGATAATAGCCGGCGATGTAAACAGCGCGCTGCTTTTTGTAACATAAACAAACAAGGCGTAAGTTTACGAGAAACGTTCCAAAATCTTACTGGTTACAGTATGAAGTGTTTGGTGGTTTACTCTGTAATATTTACCTACCTATATCTGCATATAAAAAGGATGCAAAAGAATACGAGTGTGTGTGGAGATGCTACAATGGCGGCTGGTTTTTGTGTGACGTCTACTATTTTTGTCTTAGAGCGCAGTATCGTGCAGCGCAGTATTTTATCTCAGTAACTACTTATTTCGATAATGGTATTTGACTCGAACGAATTAACAAATATGCACGAACGAACTTTCGCTTCTTTCATACAAATCTAAACAACAATAATTAATGTTGGAGAAAATGTAGGAAAATTAAATCATAAACTTTATACTTTCTGACTGTAACCGCAAGAATGATGAAGTTGCTGTTAGCAGGATGTAATAAGAAACGGTTGCCGATCGATGGTAAATTATTTCCCGCCGAGATCAAAGGTATCTCCCGATGTTTTGAACTTTAATTAAAACTTGCAAAACACTTCCTTTTGTTTCGAACTTCAATGGGTTCTGTGTGAGTAGTTCTAATAATTAACATTTTTTTATTGATTTGTTTGCAACTTTTTTTTAGCTACTCTTTATTTTTACCTATGTTAACCAAACAATATCACAAGCTAGATATTATCGAAATACATTATCAATCATGTATTTGATTTGTAAACAAATAAGTCGCTTCACTGTTAGATTTCGAAATACTTTTTCCAATATTCCAACAACAAATTTTCATTGTAACTGCAACGTATAAATAAATCTGTAATTTATTATAAAGTTACAGATTTATTTACAGGTTGAATGTTCATTCATGTATTCTCTAGAAACCTTTGTAGGTTTGTGATCAAATTAAATTACGTAGCGAAACTAGACATAATGGGTATCGATATTGAAAGATGACAAATTGATGAGCCGAAAAATAATTTTTTGATGTTTGTTTTTGCGTCGTACAACCATAATGTTAAAATATCATTCTTTTTTGTGTTAATTTCACCGACGTGATGAGTATCGAGGAAATTTTCTCAAGATATAGGTACCTCAGGTAACTAAACTACCAGCGGTCGCTGACAACAAAAAATATATTTTTTAATTGTTTTATCGTGTTTAAATATCAATATATCCCCAGTATGCCTGAGCTCCGCTAGCTAATTTAATTTTACCCTACAGACAGAACAACAGCTATCCATCGTTTCCGGCAGCTCCTGTAAAAGCTTAGGATTTCCGTTAACATGCGAATAACAAACAATTATTAGAAATAAAGTTTATTACAACGAATCGTGGCAACGTGGAAATTTGAATTTTAATGGAAATATAATATTATTAAATAGAAATGGGACCGGGTGTCTGTAGTCAATTCAGCAGATTAACTGGCACTTATGAACCTCTAAAAAAATATATAACTAAATAAATGATTTTATTTCTGTAAGTAGGTTTGTACTTACAATTTTACATGACAATTTTTTTTAAACTAGAAGAGGGCGGCGTTATTATTTCGATTTTTTATTGATCTTCTGTACCGTGTGGTGCCGGACGTAAAGAATAACACCACCCCATTTCTTCCTGTGGGTGTCGTAAAAGGCGACTAAAGGACTTGCTAGGGAATGGGCAGCAGCGTTCTCTATTCATTTTACCACCATACTGCGATCGCCAACCCGCCTTACAAGCGTGGCGATTATGGCAAAGCCCCGCAAATTAGGGGAGGCCTAAGTCCAGCAGTGGACGTCTTACGGCTGAAATGGTGATGATGATGATGATTGATCTTCTGAACAAACTATTGCTGGACTTGGAGCAAGCAAAAAAATGGAGACGCCTACACCTACTTACAATGAATTTCTAGCAAAATATGTTATTTATAAATTAAAACAATATAATAATCATTTCAAGCAATAATATTAAACATTCGTTTTAAGAGAGAGAATATAAATAAAGCTACAATATTTGCGCATAAATATAATTTAAACAACAAAACATTCAACCGTGTGGTACCAAGTGGCATAACTTAGTTGGAAACAATTCCACAGAAAGCCAGCCATCTGGCCACATTAGCCACGCTTAAAATAGTTGTTTGGCAAGTGTGCGTGCCTGCGTGACATCTCCCGTTAGCCTTACATAACTCAGCTGGTATGAAAGCCTAGCCGCGAAGATAACGTGATGGATGCCCAAGGCCAGCCAAACATTCCTTGACTATTAGCAAGGGACACGCATTTAATTTACGTTATTTTATGAAATTTTGATTGATATGCTAATATTAAGCCTCATTCACAAACCACGTTCCGTATATTTTTGGAACAGAAATGCTAAGCGAATTAATTCATACTAAGCGTTCGCGTCATTCTTGATTTATTACTAATTGGCGACTGTTGAAGAAATAATGTAATATTTCATATGTTTAACAAGTAATTTTGTACTAATTACTTTTCAAATGGAGCGGGTTTTCGGCATTTACCTGAAGTTAGACAGAACTTACAGGTCTCACGTCTATTGCAGACAAAATCATCATCTGCCTAGCCTTGTCCGAACTATTTTTAGGGTCGGGTTAAACTCTTACCGGATATAGTTTAATACCTGTATTTTACATGGAGCGAACGCGTATCTGCACCCACAACTCAGTTACTGTGTTACTGGGTGACACTGTTCACCTTGGTTAGACTGGTTGTGTGACTTTCAGGCTTGTCACGACCCGTAGCAACTGTCAGAGAGCTTAGAATGACACCCGGGAGCAACGACATAACGTGCTTTCCGAGGCACGGAGTGTCCTCGGTATCCACCGCGACAAGCGTACCTTAACCTGATCGACTGATCCATGCAACTATTATTACTTAGCAACGACACCCAATTGCAGACAAAATCTGGAAAACAAATACGAATGTATGAATGTTGTATTTCAATGCGCTTGGTATCGCGTGTAGGCGACCGGTTGCCGCTAACTCATAATAAATTCACCATGTTTTCGAGGTTAATACGATAGGTAGGTAGGTGCAAAGCATACACTGTGTGGTTTCTACTGTAACCTTGTTGCCAGCCGACCTCATCATCGATGCATAAGTTCTGTGAATGCAATCAGTTCGCACGACCTATTGTTGTTCTATTTCAGTCGAACACCCTTGAGACGGTCGACGCGTACATATTCTTTGCTACATAATTTATTGTTCCGAAGCAAGGGTACTAGAACCTATTGTTTGATAGTTGAGCTTTATCAATCACGCTGAACAAATAAATTATGAGACAGCTCTGGCACATTCTTCAAAGTCACAGAGCTCGAACTCTTGATTGTTTTAGAGACACGAAATCAATTAATTTCGACTTTTGTATAGGTTACAGTCGATAGTAACGAGGTACATCAAGCCTTTGTCTTGTGTAATACGTATTTACAAAATAGATTCCGAAAATTATTGATGAGTAATTCGATAGAAGTAAAACATTTTTAAACACACATGTTCGTTAGTAGGTCCTGTAGGTAAACAACCAAAATACCGTTTGAATACGTGCGTGGAAAATTCCTGTAATTCAGTACAGTCTGGGGATTTAGTGATTACATTCTGAACTTCAAGCAAATTATAATTTATTCAAAGCGCTAATGGGTTTAACTAATTATCTTGAAGATAACTAGAGTAAATATATTTTAATTGTAATATTGTAGGAAATAACATAACATAACGCCTGTAATAGGAACGATGCCTGCCAGGGTCGCGAGATTGTTCAAACGAGATACCGTGGCCCTGGCATATGGGTAACTGAAAGAACACGGGTGGGTTTTAGTAATTAAAAGTCTGACACGCCCTCCCGCTTCGCTCAGAGCGGGAGAAGTCATTTGAGGATTTCCCATCCAAACAAAACAAAAACGCCTGTAATTCCAGGGGTTAGACAGAGGCGTTTCTATAGTAACACTCTCATTTCGCCAGTTATGTTTAAGTCACATATAATAGTGATCGAGCCTATTGCCATCAACCGGGCACCAATCCAGACTTTGGGCTGCTACTGACAAATACCTCATGGAATCTCATGACACTTTAACCGACCGTGTAATCGAACCTAAGACCTCACGCCGCGGCGGCGACCTCTCGCGTCCGGCCCTGGTGCGACCCATGGTACGGAGCGAGAGGGCATGGGAAGCCGTCAGCTCCTTTTGCGAAGCAGTAATGCTCGCGAAGGAGGAGGCGGGGCGCGTGATGGAGTGGCAGTCTCTGCGCCCTCGCGTCACTAGCCGCCGCAGGAGGAGACGTCCCGGGCGTCGGGAGTCGATTGCGGACTCCCGGCCACCGTAGGCACGAGCTTGCGGGCGGCGAGCAATGGGTAGCTCGCCGCCCGGTAAGGACCAAGCTCGGGTCAACGGCGCGTAGTGTTCCACGCGCGCCTCAAAGAGATGTCAGCAGCACTGAAGGGGTCTGCTAGGACCGATGCCTGCCGGGGTCGCGTGATTGTTCGAAAGAGATACCGTGACCCTGGCACATGGGCAACTGAAGGAACATGGGTGGGTTTTAGTCAGTAAAAGTCTGACACGCCCTCCCGCTCCGCCTAGAGCGGGAGAAGTCATTTGATGATTTCCCATCCAAAAAAAAAAAAGACCTCACGCCGCTAAACACTAAACCAACGAGGTACTTTATTTAAAAAAATACAATTTCTAGCAAAATTCCACGAAGCGCAATGTTTTCATACCGTGATAGTTCTTAATTAAATTTTTATCTGTTGATAAACAGAACTGTCGGCTGACCCCTGACCCAAAAAGGCCGCGAGGGCACACATAAAGAGATAAGATAACATAGATATGTCTATAAGAGATAAGTTTACTTCATTCATAAACAAGTACATGTATCAATGAATTGGATAAAAAAAAGACAATGTAGTATATGTTCACCGAAGCGGTACACAGAGGTGCCGATTTTTCACTGCTTTCAGTCTCTTAGCCAATTTTCAAGACCCAACACTCTACACAACCTACTTATAACATTAGGCGTTCAAAATGCAGCGATAAATATAAGCTACATAGAATCCGCCCAGACAAAATCATCTTCCCTAAGATTTATAAAACGTACCATTCCAAACGTAAAGTTGTTACAGCCACCACCAAAGTACCTATTAATCTTTTTACTATGATACCTAGAAGCACGTACAGAATTACGAGATGATGCTTTCAGGAAAATTTTACTTCCATGTCTCAACTCTTCACGCACTCGTGAATAATTCATAGTTGAGTTCCGCACTTAAAGCGGCAATCTGTCGCCGAACCTCATAAAATGGTTGCGGTTTTGTACGCGATACAAAAACCTCGGAAACTATGTTCTATGTTCTATGTTATGGGGGTTTGGTTTCTGCACTTAGTCCTTTGAGTGGACCATTGTGCGTGGGCCATGGCGGCCGTCGGTATTTACTCCAACCAGCCCACCTCCCTCCAGAAGTTGATTGCGTCTCCTGGTCTGCTAAGAACGTCCGTGTATGATTTGGGTGTCCCGAGGGTATCTGTCCTAATCTGGGTGACGCCTGTACATTCGAAGAGTACATGCGCAACGGTTTCCTCAGCCTCCATGCAGGCCCTGCACAGAGGGCTGTCCGTTATGCCTATTGTGTGAAAGTGCTTGTTTAGCGGGCAGTGTCCTGTGATGGTGCCCGTCATCAGACGCAGACCATCCCTGTCCAGGCGTAGCAGACGTCTGGTTAGCCTGCCATCCGGGGATGGCATAGCTTCTCTGGACTGCCTGCAGCCCGGTGCCGAGGTCCACCAGCTCTCCGCTTGTGTGTGGGTAAATTCCTGCAGCCACCTGCGTAGCTGGTTAAAGGGGATGGGCACGATGGGCTCGGGGCCGCAGACTGACGCGCTGGATGCCTTTCTGGCCAGTTCGTCAGCAGCGTCATTGCCTAGTGATCCACTGTGTCCTTTTATCCATTGCAGTGTCACTTTGTTGCGATTAGAAACTGTTACCCGTTCTAATGCGTTGTGACATTCTAGTATAAGGCTTGAGGTTATGTATCGTTTGGCTAGGGATTGGAGGACTGAAGCGCTGTCGGAGAGTATACGTATATGACTGTCCGTAACTCTTCTGGCTTCAATGGCATACACCGCCTGTATGATGCCCACGCATTCCGCCTGGTAGACGGTGTTGAGCATTCCCAGCGGGCTGGATATTTTTATGTTAAGGTCGTGTGAGAAAACTCCGACTCCGGTCCCAGAGGTGGTCTTTGAGCCATCAGTGTAGACTCTTAGCTCTTCCGGGCCCGAGTGGTCGTTTTGTTCTTCTGCGAGTATAACGTTGTAGTGCTTTTGAAAGTAGTGTAGTTTTGGGGTTTTATCGCAGGGTGATGCCATCATTGGTTGTCGCTTGATCGCATCGTCCCTAATGCGTGAGTGCTTGACCCTCGAGTCATTGCTTAGGGTCCCTGCTATATTCAGTCTTAGGGCAGCCAGGGCAGCCTCCTCCCGCACGATTAGGTGTAGAGGTGGTAGCCCGAGCATTACCTGTAGGGCAGCGGTGGGTGTAGTTCTCATGCAGCTAGTGATGGCTACACAAGCGAATCGTTGCACCTTTTCAAGGTCTTTTTGGGCTGTGCTCAGGTCTGTTCTGGGCCACCAGACTATAGAGCCGTATGTGATGATTGGTCGAATAACTGTGGTGTATAGCCAGTGGGTGACTTTGGGGCTGATTCCCCAATTCCTGCCAAGCATTCTCTTGCACTGCCACAGGGATATGCTGGCTTTTGTAGTTATGTAGTTGGTGTGTTTTGCCCAATTCAGCTGTTTGTCCAAAAATATGCCCAGGTATTTGGTTTCAGTTGAAAGGCTTAGGGTGGTGCCAAACAGTCGTGGCAGTTCGAGTTTCGCGAGTTTTCTCTTTTTTGTAAAGAGGATCATCTCGGTTTTTGCGGGGTTTACTGATAGTTGGGGTTTTTGCACCAGTCCTCTACTATTTTCAGGGCTTGGCGCATGAGGTGGCATAGGGTGTTTTCATGGGTGCCATTTATTATTATGGTTATGTCATCGGCGTAGCCTACGGTGAAGTAACCTTTATCGTTGAGTGTTTTGATGAGGCTGTCTACGACCAGGTTCCATAAAAGTGGCGAGAGGACGCCCCCTTGCGGGCAGCCCTTCGCCACTACCGCCCTTGTAGTGTCGTTCACTGTGACTTGTACAGCTCTCAATTTGAGCATGTTGGTGATCCATCCGCTCAAGGTCGGATTTATGTTGTGTCTGTCGAGGGCCATGCTGATACTATTGAACATAGTTTTGTCGAAAGCGCCTTCAATGTCAATGAAAACTGCCAGTGCTGAGCATTTGTGGTCCACTGCGCATTCAATTTTGGAGACCACGCTATGTAGCGCAGACTCTGTTGATCTGCCCGTGGAGTACGCGTGCTGTTGTTTGTGAAGGGGTTTTACCCTGAGAGGTCCGTCTCGGATATGTCTATCACAGAGTCTCTCGAGGGTTTTTAGTAGGAAGGATGTGAGACTTATAGGCCTATAGGCCTTTGGTTGTGTATAGTCGGGTTTGCCTGGCTTGGGTATGAAAATGACTTTCACTTCGCGCCACGCTAGGGGTGTGTATCTGAGTGCAATGCAGGCCCGATAGATCTCCACCAAGCATGGTATCAGGTGGTCAGCCCCCCACTGTAGGAGGGCTGGAAAGATGCCATCCAGCCCTGCAGATTTGTAGGGCTGAAAGGTGTCAATGGCCCACTTTATCTTTTCTTCTGTCACCATGCTTTGGGCCCTAGACCAATCTAGGTTTGTTGGGGTCCATTCTGGTTCACCTTCCCATGTCCTGACCTCTTGGAGGGTACAACCGGGGAAGTGGAAACTATGTATACAATAAACTCAGATACGTCGCAATGGTTCACGGTAGGCCGGCAATGTATTGACAGAGAGTTTTGACCGTCTATTTGCTCGTCCCCCCTTTCATACTGCTGCCGGAGGGCTGTCCATTACACAAATAGATTACCTTTAGTGTACTGACATGTACGTAGATATCCATAGAGGTAGAAATAGTACCTACATACACAGCTGTCTGCAATCAAAAGATAAAATGTTTGTAACTAAATCATCAGATTGTTTGGATACAGCTGCTGCCCATTATTTTGGCAAATCATTGCTTGGTTGCATTTACGATTGTAACACTCGGGAGGAAAAGGAATTCCTGATTCAAGACTCACGGTTTAACGTAGGTATCTATATTTTACAAAGGTACTGCTAAGGAAAGTTCATATCTGTTTACGAGATAGTTGCTACTACGGTTTTATGTATGCCAGAGACGGTAGCACTCGTTGCTTTAATTTGCATTCATAGATTCTCGGGAATTTGAATATTTCATTCAAAACTAAAACCATGTTTGCATTACTTTTGCTTTGGGTTTATACCTTTTAGTGTTCCGTGTGGTTCCGGACGTAAAGAATACCACCATTTCATTTCTTCCCGTGGGTGTCGTAAAAAGCTACTGAAGGGCCTTACTAGACAATGGGTTACGTATTCGATGCATGTTACTACCATACTGGAATCGCCACCCTGTCTGCCAAGCGTGGTGATTATAGCCCAGCCCTTTGGAGGCCTTTATCCAGCAGTGGACATCTTTCGACTGAAATTATGATGATACCTATGCAGGTTGAGTAAATATAGAACTATTATTATGATACTGCACTATCTCCCCATACTGTACGGGACATAAATTCGCCATAAAAAGAATATTTTGCAACTACAATAATTTCGTAATGTAAGCTAGGCTTTATAGGAGTGACCCTTTATATCATTTATCGGGGACAATTCTTTTCAGCACGTTCGTAGAATTTGAACATTAAAATCCCAATCACATTCTACCCAACAAAGAATCAAACCTTGCGAAGGCATCATAAATATAGTTAACTGTTTATAAAATATAAGCAATTATTTTTTTAATAATAGGTTCGGCGAACAAAAGGACGCAAACTAAAATATTCATGCAAAACGTTGAACTAGTATTTCAAACCTTTGCACAAAACAAAGCATCATTAAAATTTGTAAATATTCCACACTGCGACCATAATTCATCTGTGATTTAATTAACTTTGCCCAGATGGGTTTTAATTAAAGTATTAATTATACTTTGAAATTTTTGATACAACATTTACGTTCTTGTCTATTGCAATATTATAAGCTTCAGGCAATAAAATTATTCGGGGTATAAGCAAGGATTTTTTTATTATTTACGAGCTGAAATAAATGTAAAAAATATGATTGCTATAAATGGATGATATACGATTTTCTCGTACTTGTATCTCGTTTAATGGAAAAAGGAACGGACAACGTTTTATATGATTTCTTAAATTTGAATGCTGTAAAATGTAGCCTTGGTAAACTCTTATGAAATGGTAAGCATTCCCATAACTTCTTGTGTGTTTTTATGTTTTAGAGTCCATTTATAGCTATGAGGCTTTGACCTATGATGATCGATGTTTATAAATTAATTTAATTTAATTTCAGTAATGGTTACAAAAAAAAACATAAATTTTATTATTTGCATTACAAATACATTAAGTACGTCTTTTGATGTAACATGGACAAAGGATTAATTAATTTTAAGCTAATTTATTTGAAAACCTTTTAACCCGACTACTGCGAAGCAAAAAGGAGGGTTATGATATTTTTGAATGATGATGCGTACGTGCGTGCGTGATGAATATGGGTAAAAATGTGTGTTAGTATGTTCATCTGTTTTCTCATAACTTCTAAACTATTCATCATAATTAGACAAATGAAGAATCGTTGGAAGTGTCTTGATTGTCCGCTGATTATAGGCTAGTCATGACATGTCACATTAAATTATATAATAATAATATAGCGCGTTCTAGAGGAAATAAATTCATGAACTAACAAAAAATAATCTAAATTATTTGTAGCAGTTTGGGTATCAAATGAAAGGGTCTAATTAGCACAAAATTAATACTTTTTGTTAGCTGTCCTCAAAATAAACTCAAAAACTAAATCCCGACTACTGAGAAATCAGGCCCCATTGTTTGCCTTTGTATTGTTTTGTTAGGCTACATGACAGACGACCTCGGCTTTCTGATGAGAATATTTTCTTATTCCAAACTTTTTAAAGCGTGATTTTTCAGTATTTGGGTTTTAGTTGTTGAACTTACTTTTTATCGTAAAGGTAGTTAACCTTTTGCCAGTGGCTTTGCCCACGTCTTGTACATATTAAACTTTCTCTTGATTCACTCTGTCTATTGATGATTTGGTTTCATATTGATGAAACCAAATCATCAATAGACAGAGAACCGATTCCCTCTGTCTATTGAGACAGAGCGAATCTAGAGAAAATCGGTTGCGTAGTTTAATAGATCTAAGCGTACAGAGGCGAGAAGCGACTTTGTTGTTAAAATATGTTTTTTAACATACCTTATTCTTTTGATTAACTAAAACCTGCTTTTAATAACAACACACAGACAATATTACGGCATTACATAAAGCTGTCATAAGTTAAAGAAAGTTCTTTGTGCCCGCGGCCGCCTCGCTCGAGGACGCTTCACCGCGACCCCGATACCCAACACTTTCTTTTATCCTCCAGCTGACAGGTAACTTGGCTCAAACAAGGATATCCTGTATCTACTTTTAAGTCGATATGTTTGAAACAGAATAACGATCACGGATTTTCGGGGAATATTTTTTTGGAGCCCGGTGTTTTGGTTTAAGTGGAAATATTTTGTTATTTTCTTTAATGAAATCTTAAGACTGGATCTACTGTAAGAAGAGGAAGTATACAGGATGCTACTGTTATGAAGATATTATAAAAATTACTCGTGTTTCAGGAAAAAAATTACAAACACGAAATTTACTAGAGATAATCATGCGTAATCTTACTTAGCCTATCTATACGCAGACCAAAATCAATGATTTGTCCGCGGAGAATAAGAACAAAATGTATAAAACAAATTGGCAGGAGCTATGGGAGAGCGCGAAATGACGACATTTGCTGCGGGTCCATTTAGCGAGATGGTTTTATTATGAAAATCGGTCCGCGAGGGAACCGGCGACCGGCGGCGCCCACAGCGAGTACCTCCCGCCCTTTACCGACGAAGCCGAGCAAAACACAGCTTCAAATCAAAAACTTTTATTGGCAATTTATTATTGCAGATTGAATACTTGCAGAAATACATTTTTTCTAAGTTTTGATGCAATTCTTAGTGTGCTGCAAAGCTACTAACGCATCCTGTATATTCTCAATAAGATTGTGCCTTAACTTGTATTTAAAAAAGTCTAAACATGACGTTTAAAATACTTTATAACAAAATTAATGTTTGACAGGTCTATGAAAAACGCTTTCACGCAAAAAGTTACCACAAAGTTTTATCTTTACGTAGTTAATGTTCCATTCTTGGTACGCAACCGAAAATTAATTAATTAAGGTAATCCTGACTTGCAGTTTTAAGCATTGTAATTTAATCAACAATGTCAAACGAGTTTTTAAATTAATTTCATGACGCAATGTAACGAAACATGCCGTGCAAATGTCGAGAAAGAGGTTAATTAAGTGAAAAAGGTTGTTTTATTTGCTATAGTGGCTAAGTTGAAGCGCGTGTACTTGCTTAAGTTAAGCACTTAAGCTTGGGAAATTAATTAGGCGTAATAACGTAGTTTTTTATAGTTTTGTGTTTTCGACCATAGACCATATTGCAGAATGGACGTGAGTGTTCAATGGCGCCGATTTCTATGTTTACACACTATCTTAACTAAAATGAAAGATATGAAATGTCTTACTGACAGGTAGCTTGAGAAAAAGAAGTGACGGAACAGAAATTCATTAAGCTAGAGAGATTTGAAATAAGTTGTAGATATGCCATGAATTTTGCCGTGTCTTTAGTCGATACGTTCTTATTTATCGTTCTTATTTAAAATTCAACTCTTTGTTATCCTTTTTTGTTTAAAGTCAAGGAAAAATAATTGCTATAAGTTAGGCGTGAGTGCGAGAGCAGCGGTAGCCCAGTGGTAACGGCCGCGACTTACGAGTAGAAAGTCGTGAGTTCGAACCCAAGCAGGCGCTTTACTTTGTGTAAATTATTTCATCACCGCTGCTTTCAAAACCGGTGAAGGAAAACATCGTGAGAAAACAGGCATGTCTTAGAACCCAAAATTCGAAGACATGTGATATCTAACAACCCGCACTAGGTCCGCGTGGTTGATTATGGCCCACTCCCTCTCATCGAGAGGAGGCCTGTGTCCCAGCAGTGTGAACATTATAGGATGCTGATGATGAATTTCATCACCGCTGATTTCAAAACGGTGGAGGAAAACACCGGCATGTCCTAGAATAAAAAAAACATGTAACATCGACCACTCCCACTCACCGAGAGGAGGCCTGTGGGCCAGCAGTAGGAACAATATAGGCTGATTATGAAGTTAAGCGTGTGAACAAAGGCATCGGCACCATTTTAATTATTAGACAAGCAATAGTGTTATCGTAAGGAGACATGCTCTGAAGTTGTAGAAACGAGTTTGACCGTGTTTTGATTAAATCGTGATTGCGCATCATCAACCTTCTGTCCTTATTCCAATTTATTTTGGGTTGGCGCAGAAAGACTTTACGATCAAAATAAGATTGACCTCTTCGTATATCTGGTTGTTGTTACGAACTTCAATAGATTCGCGGTAGACAAGAACAATTTATTTTTCGGAGAATTAAATTGAAGTCAGGTCACCATCATCATCTGCCTAGCCTTTTCCCACTATGTTAGGGTCAGCTTCCAGTCTAACTGGATGTAAATGAATACCAGATGAGTTCATTGACGATAAACGACAACCATAATTAATTTATTTGTAAATTATGACTTATTGTGTTTATATAATTTATTTTTATATTAATTTTTGAATTTTCAATCTTAATGCAGTGTTATTATTTAATGTTTTTGTTATACTTTTTTTTGACATATATTTTACTAGTGATATTGTTATATTTAAAATACGTGATGAATTCTAAATATGAATGCAGTGAATGTAGTATTTTTGTTATTTTTTTTATTTTTTTTTTGTTCGATCTGTGATATACTTAAAATGTTTCAACACAAAGTATTTTGTTATGAAATAAATGACTTATGACTTATGACAGTATGCCTATCTGACCTCCACAACCCAGTTACTCGGTAATACGATACTCCTTGGTAAGACTGGTTGTTAGACTTTCGGGCTTTTGACGACCCGTAATCTCAAAGCTCTACAAATGATAACCGGTACCCACGGCTTAAGGTACTTTCCGAGGCACGGAAATTTAAGCCAGGTATGAAAAGAAAAGGAGCACCATTGAGTTCATCATCATCATCATCATCATTTCAGCCGTAAGACGTCCACTGCTGGACTTAGGCCTCCCCCAATTTAGGGGGCTTTGCCATAATCGCCACGCTTGGCAGGCGGGTTGGCGATCGCAGTATGGTGGTAAAATGCATAGAGAACGCTGCTGCCCATTCTCTAGTAAGTCCCTTAGTCGCCTTTTTCGACACCCACGGGAAGAAATGGGGTGGTGTTATTCTTTACGTCCGGCACCACACGGTACCATTGAGTTCAACTAATCCCAATCAATGGTGCCACTAGTTCTATTGCTACTTTTCACAATAGACAACTCACCACTGCGTCATGGTGTAAAAGTTTGAACCAATAGCAACGCCTCTCTGCATTGACATATTTATCTACATACTATGATTGGCTACTTGAAAACGTACGGATCAATGGCAGTGAAGTGTGGCCTTTATGTGGAGGCGTCATAAAAGATTCAAAAACTTCAAAAGCCTGTGTTTCTCTTTAACCTAAAGTTATAGCTCGACCTACTTTTCATGAATTCTAGGCTCAAAATTTAATATTTTTGCAGACGTTTTGCCGGCAGCCTCTTCATCTTAAAAGCACTTTTATAATTAAAATGCCGTTGTGAAATAGAATAGTGAGATAAAAAAATATTACTTAGTAGATAATTATCACGTGAAAAATAAGGAGTTTTTTAGATAGTTAATAATGTAGAAATACTTTTACCAAGTAGGTAATAGTGTTCCCTAAGACTAATGATATACTATTTCCATAAACAAAATGGAAATTTTATAAACCTAACAACATGAATAAACAAAGATTCTCTAGGATAGAGATATACATAATGTTATTATGATAATACAAACTTTGTTACGCAAACGAAACGTAGAATTACCAAGTTAGACCAACTACGCAGGGGTACTCGCGAAATTGGTAGAATTATTCTGTATATATTATATAAAATACAGAAAATAAATTAGAATCCGTGATTTGATGAAATGATGTACAGAGTGTATGAAAAATTATAAAGCTAGAAGTTATCAGTACGAAAAAACATGATGGCGTTTAAACTAAAGATTTGCAATTGTATTGAAATTGTACCTATTGTTGTTATTGTTTTGTTTATTGTGAATGTGAAGACAATATGGATATTTCTTTTCTTTTCTTTCTTTATTTGTCTAGTTTGTTTTAATCATGGTTTGAGTAATTTATGCGGCCTGCCAAAGTGTCCTTTCTTGGGCATTGTTCGTCGAATCGTTGAGCTTCTTAAGTTCTGTGTTGAGCTGCGCGATTAGTGACTAATGCGTGCACTAACTGGACAGCTCCACTCAATCTGTATTCTTTCCTCTAAATACCATTTCAGACAGCTATCTACATGGTTTTCACATAATGTGACCAAGATTATGTCTGGACTTTAAAAGAGACCTCTGAGTTTGTTACGTCCTTTCTCAGAGTAGTCAGCTAGGAAACGCCAACCTCATCTAGTTTGACTGGCCTGTTAGTCTAGTTGTTAGTGACCCTGACTGCTAAGACTGAGGTCGTGGGTTCGATTCCCACCCAGGAGAAATCGTTGTGTGATGAGCCCAATCATTTGTTCTGTGTCTGGGTGTTATTTATCTATAATATGTATGTATTTAGAAATATATAAGTATATTATATTTATCAGTTGTCTGGTTGCCATAGTACAGGCTCTGCCTAGTTTGGGATCAGATAACGGTGTGTTGGTTGTCCAAAGATATTTATTTATTTTATTTATTTAAAAAAATATCATTGACGTGTAAAAGTGTTTGTACAAACCTACTTACAGAAATAAAATAATTTAACATTTTCTGTGTAAACTAAATTGTATTAATCCGATTTATAGTATTCGGTTCATTGAGTATTAACGAACTAACTCCACAAGACATCAAAACTAGTTCAGTTGTAAATGTAGTGAGAAAGGGAATGCAAACGTGTGTGGTGGCGCGGCTAAACTCTTTGCATAAATCACTATACCGCATTGGAGCACTGCTAACTTTGTTCATTAATTGCCCACTGGTGCTAGGAATATTGCCAAGATTATACCATACCTATCCTAGATGGACGGGACTTAATTACCTTATCAAGAAACCGCTCGTACGTACGTTACAAGTTCTAAGTAAATAGAGTTCTCTTAGAATTCTTGGTCCTTCGTGCTTAGATGGAAACTGTTGGAAGACTTGCCGCTGTACCTACTTCGTTTTCTGTGCACATAATATATTTTCTAACTTTCTACTACAATATCTAGGTAGGTAACCAAGTAATTTAAGCGAAGAAAGTAAGATCTTTGAACTTTATGGAACTAAAGATAACTGTTTATAGAGCAATGATCTTGATAGCTACATATAAACATTTTAATGGAAGAATTTTCATAAAATTGCATTTTCATCCCCATTTTAACAACGCTGTTAAGTACCTACCTTGCAAGTTTGTAAGGGAACCAATCGTTCTCAGTTCTAGAACATTACAGTTTCAATTACGTAGTTTAGTGGACGCACTAATCGTGACTCACGTCCCAGCAGTGTCGTCAGTCTCGTTACGTATCGGTGTGATGCGCGGCCGTTTGTCGCGAGCTTCCCGAGTGTCTCGTTAAGCTCAACACTCGTGTGGAGACCAATTTCACACCGTCTACACAATTTATACGCACTGTTTGTTAATTTTTATACAAACATCTTGCGTGGTGTGGTGGCAAGTAGGTAGGTTTTAATATTTTTTTTATGAATTGACTCTTGTGTTAATTGTCACTGTCTCATCTCACTTTTAGAATTATCCTACGTATTGTAGCATAATGTGAAAAAAGAACACTTTTCATATTATTATATGCATTATAAAAAAAGTAAAATAAGGTGAATAACAACAAATAATAATTGCAGTTTTTAACTATGAATAAAGAAAATATTGTAACCGAGTTAAACTTAGTGGGTAATCTGGTGTTTACGTAAATTATGATATTTAGCTACATGACCTATTTTTACGATAAAGAATACTAATTTAACCCGTGGGTCAAAACATTTTTTTTAAACGTTATTTACCTTAAATATAGGAAAAAACAACAATGAGTTATTTACTGTCTACAGAAAAATCAAGAATAATATAATTAAATTAATTGTAAGATTACGAAAGTCCGGTCGAAGTTGTCAGTTCCCTAGGACACACGGGAAGGTTTAGAGATTGCTGACGTAGACAAAGGCTCAAACCCTGGATCGGTGATGTCTCGATGAAGGACGATGGCTTCGGTGCAATCGCAGGCTGACAACTTCTTTTCTAGCTCTTTAGAAGAGCCAAAATATTCGACGATAGATTAATAGACAATCATACCAAAGATACTCGTACATAGATCACTGATAAGCCGAGCGAGAATCAACAGTAGAATCACACAAAACGATAATGAGGACACGAAATACGACGAAAGACGTGACAACCAATTTCTACAAGATAACATAAATTCCTTAGGAATACAGCTGAGATCGCAAAAATTTCACGAAATTAGGTGTCTTGGATCAACCTAGATAACTGCCACCTTCTGACCCATAAGCCACAAAATAAATGACATACATACAAAATCGAAGTTAAAAATTAAAAAAACAAAATACATCCAGTCTAAACTAGTTGCGCTGTAATATGTAAACCGTAATAAAAGTTGTTTTCATTCTATTGGTACTTCTACTGAAGTAGATACCTACCTAAATAAAACCTGATACATGAAAATACTTTGTAAATTAATACGTGAAGGACATTAATTCGAAAGATAACCCAAGTAAAGTTGAAAAAATATTTTTGTTTCTGTACTTACGTTATTGAAAATCGATAAATAGTCAAGGGTGCGACATTAATCAAATCAAATCAAAATATTTTTATTTCACATAAACCAACATGGGCACTTATGAAACGTAAGAAGCTAGGTGTACGGTTCCAAATAGTTGATTCCTATGGAGAAGAGCCGGCAAGAAACTCCACATTATTTACCAACGTATTATCAATTTGTACTCAACCGACAGAGAGAGGGTTCTTACATAGATGGGGAAACGATAGCCTAGATTTAAATGGACGCCGGTCGGTCAGGATCAAAGAAAGTGAAATTTTATTGACGTCCGAAAACATTCGAACGAACAAATATGTCTCCTAGGATCCTAATGGGAATTTCGCACGGATTTCATATGTGATACGTGTCGTAAAGAAATCATTTATTTATCAACACTGTGGTTCACAAATGTACCTACATGCCTTACCTTTTCCTATTGATTTATTTATTAATATTGGGAACATAGTTCTTTGTGTTCGTTTTGTAGTTAACGGGGAAATGCAAATTCTAAGTCATTTTAAAATAAAACTTAACATGATTTTTATATTTTAGTTTCCCGTCTTAGATCAGTCGCCTCACAAAACGAAACAACAAAGTTATATTTATTTTATATCCGTGGCTGGCGTGAATACATTGACATGTCGACTTCTATGTTTTTATTTTTATTGGCTTAATTCGTCCTACGCATACGGAATTTATATGAAAAAAATTTACAGCCCCAAATATACATAACTTTTGGAGCAATCGACTCTGGTAGTATGTTGACATCTCCCATTTTAACGTGTCTAACTTGACAAAACCTCATGTCAAATTAACGATTCAAATGTTTTTGTAAACGAACATTGATATTTTGTTGTATCAACCTATACTCAGTAACCAAAATATTATTTGATAGTTGATAGCTCAACTTATACACCTGTAAGTAATTGACAAATTGAAGTGTCAATCTATGGCCAGCTGAGGTCTTTTTGATTAAATTGTGACAAATTGAGATGTCAAGTTATGGCCAACCGAAGTATTTCTGTTTAAATCGTGACAAATTGACATGTCAAGTTATGGCCTACCGAAACCGAACTCCCTTTCAAGACAATAAATTTTAAGAAAAGAGGAAAATCAGTAATAGATCTCTTTAGGTTGAGCCCAATCTAAAAGGAGGCTTTGCCAATCAGTGCAGAGAAAATAACAAAAAATTAAACCGCCGAAAAAACTGAAAAGCAAAAAATAATAAACCTTAAAATTATGAGAAGGCGCTTTAAGTGATCTTTGTTCATTGATTTTTCAGCGCCAACTCAAAATTTTAAGGTTTATTATTTTTTGGTTTTCAGTTTTTTCGGCGGCTTAATTTTTTGTTAAAAAGTTTTTATTTTACATTTTTTTGTGGTTTTAATGTACTAATAATACTTGGCAAGGTATACCCTATCCAATGAAACAAGAATGATCAAAATCGGACTACTCTGTATAAAGTTATGCGTGGTAATACATTACAATCACTGAGTGAACAATCAATCATCCCCTGTTTTCTGACCCTTAGGGTTTGATTTTGTTTTCCAAATTTATATGGGACCACCCTCGGAGTATACCCTTTCCAATAAAAAAAGAATTATCACAATCGGACTACTATGTAAAAAGTTTTGCGTGGCCATACATAAAAAAAAAACGAAAAAAAAAATATACGCGTCGAATGGTCCACTCAAAGGACTAAGTGCGGAAACCAAATCCCCATAACATAGAACATAGAACATATACGCGTCGAATTGATAACCTCTTCCGTTTTTTTCGTCGGTTAAAAAAGAATTTGATGGACATGATTGACCTGATTGATGATTCGTTCAAGGAGTTTTATATTAATATAAAAACTGTTGGTGATGTCTCATCTACTGATCCAGATTTGGACGAGGACAACCCAGATGAAGAGGATTCTGAGGTCTAATAAAATGTGAATACCTACTATGTATCTGTCAACTAAATTATTAATCAGTATGTTTCCGTTGTTTGTGGCCTAATAAAACAATTTACTATTTCTTTTTTTTATTTATTGCGTATTACACTACAATACTGATAGGTTAGTGGTGTTTTAATTAAATATTTGTTCAATTAGAACAACATTGCATAATTTGAGTAAGTAATCCTAACTAACATTATAAATTCAAAAGTAAGTTTGTTTGTATGTTTGTTTGTCACATTTTCACGCTAAAACGGCTAAACGGATTTGGATGAAATTTGGCACATAGGTAGAACATGACGTGTTTTAGAATATAGGATACTTTATATCTCGACATTCCTACGGGATCGAGACTTATGGGGGTGAAACCACGGGGTGCTGCTAGTAAAAAAATAACTCTTTAGTTTTATTATATTAATTTATTATCTCCGAAACTATATGACCAATTGACATACTGTAAACGGCAAATCTTATCTCTATGATATCTTTGTGATTATAAAATAGTTTATTTTGAGCAGGATTAGTATTTTGTTGTTTAAATAATCATCCAAACGTAAGGATGTCGAAAAATACTTTTTTTAAACATAAATGAAATGTAAAAGATAAAATATAAAAGATAGAAATATGGTGTCGTGGACTTTTTTGTAGAAATATATTTGGCGGACCAGGTTGCCATACATTGTTTTCAATTATATACAACTTTTTAGGTAGCGCATGCAAATAATTCTGTTTTAAGAGGTATTTCTTTCCGACATGCTAGACAAAAGTTGTAATAGCTCAGCTAATATGCATGTTATAAACATAAATTATAACCTATAGCACTAAGGAATAATGCAGCTTGCTACCAGTGAATTTTTTTTGAGAATTGGATCGTTAGTTCCGGAGATTACCTTCTACATACGAACTTACAAACAACCAAATAAATTTTACCTTTTTAAAACATAGGATAGATATTCATCATCTGTTTGCTACCCAACATTTTTTTATTGATAAATACGTTATTATTCACTGTGTTTGTCATTAAAATAACATTGTTTACCTACTAGTTTTATTCTATATTTGCCACTCAATCGGTAAATAAGTTGATAACTGTGGTGAACAAATTGACAAGTCGGTGAATAAGTTGATAACTCGTTGGTGAACGACTTGACAAGTCTATTATTATGGAAACTATGGGGAATTTCGTTTGTTTACTGTAATCATTCAAAAGATGGCATAAAATAACCTATAAAACAACTGGAACACATACGTTAAACTAATTTACCGATTTACCAGAAGAGCTCAAAAGTTTAAAATGGCCGCCCTGAAAAGTTGCCATTTTAGACATGTCAACATATTCACGCCAGCCACGGATATTATCTCTCTCATCTAAGATCCAATCTTACAACGTCATATGTGTATTTAATTTACTCTAGTAGTCAATTTTCTTTTATAAACATGTCACCAAAAAGAGACTTCACAAAGAACTTGAATGTAATAAAATTTTACAATTTCATACACACTTTGCAATAAAAAGCTCCATCTTATTTAATACTAATAGTCTTCTACTCAATTAATTACTGCGGCACACTTAGGCACGAAATGTGCGCACATTACCTAGACAATTATGGCAATCTTTTGTAACAATAATGGATGATGCGACGCTCTTATTTAATTACCTTAGTTTACAACTGCGATAAAAAGAACAAGACATTGTAGACTTTTATGTATTTGTCGATAGAATCATGGCAACCTGTTGATACATTTTGTTTTCAACTTTGTATTTTTAATGGGAGACAGGTTATGTTCATGTCTGTGCTTTACACAGGAGCCTCAGATATTAGATTTTTGAACACCCACTGTCTCGCTTTTACAAAGTGAGCAAAAATTTTATACTAATAATCACCCAGTCGTAAAAGCAAACATAAAACTTAGTTCAAAATGAAATTTATAACTTTTGTAAGTATTATTTTACGCATGAATAATGTTCTCTTTGACTACGTCCATGGCAGTTGAACAATACCCCAAACTCTTTGTCTACAACAAAACATTTTCATTTTTCTTCCGTTGCGGAGGCAGTAAAAAAGTTTGCAACCATCTCAGAGGCGATATCTACCAGCACCTTTACAAAAAGTTTAAAATATAAAACTCAACTCTGCGAGTATAAAATAGTAAAAAATATCGTCCAAGAATACCAAAGGAGACTCGTTTGTTGAATTTAAATAATTTTATTCTTTGGTTTATTAAGGAAAGTTATTTTTTTCTCTTTTCTTTTGCAGGTTAAGCAGTGTTCCTACTACGTTAGCAGCATGACAAATGGCAGTAAAATACTTCGAGCGACATATTACGACATTGTAGATAATACTTTAATATGAAATGTGACCTAATTGTCTATCGTAATTCGTTCTACGATGTTATATATATAACGTAGCTGAATCAGGTATGATACGTCGGAACTCGATGCAATTACTCGTTGGCATAGAATTCGGAGAAGTAAGGAATGGTATAGAAATTGTGAGTGATGCTATGTTCGTTGCTAACAACACTTTGGTTTAAAGAATAAAGACTGCAGTGCACACGGCTACAGGTCAAGTTATACATGTCCAGTTTTAGCTGACCTCGCATTGTGTAGGCTTTCGTACAGTGAGATGTCAGCCTATGTTGGAAATGTATAGTTGATTCGTGGCCGTGCGTACCTACTGCATCGTAACTTTAAAGAAATGTTGAAAGTTACATTTTATATGTGTAAGTATCTCGTTTGTTTCAGTTGACTTTAACTTCGGCGGAATAATTAGTTTTACTCTACAAGTGATAAGAGATAGCTCTCAAACTCTGAAGAATAACTCAACAAACTTAGTTCTCAGAAATGTTCTATCCACAGATTTTCCTTCGAAGTTAACTCGAGAGGGGTTTGTTAGATTCTATTTGTTAATTAGATACTTACCTCTATCAGTGCTCTTCATGCATAGTTTGAAGCAACTATTTGCCGAAGTTGCAAGTATTGTGTGAGAGCAAAGTTCCCAGGTGTCACGTCCACGTCGGGGCGAATACGGCGAAACTTGGCGAAGTTCGTCGAAGTAAGCCGAACTTGGCAACTCTCCCAATCACTCGGTGTATCACCTGATTGATATCTAATAAAATATTATTGCCTGACATTGTTTCTTTGTTATTCTTGTTCTGATATTGAAGGCTTGTGACGTGCAGGTACTATATGAGGTATGTTTTACTATTCCGTGTTTTCTTTACGACACTCTTTCGGGGATGTGTACCCGACACGACTTGACGGTACCATAATTTATCTTACTTGTAACATTGTTCTTAAGGGGGTCACCATGCAATGATAATCCCTTGGCGAAAATTGTAACCACAAGCGGAAAAGTAAATTACTTCAGCTGCGCTTGTTGGTTCCTTGCTGCTATTTTCTAGTTAATAAACGGTCAGTTATATTAATATGAATTCGCTTGAAAGCCAGAAACTGTTGCAATACAATCATACTTTCAAGACAAACTAATATTCCTGATAGAATAATAAACCATTGATGCGAACTCGTAAGGAAGCTCTAACAACCCAGTATATCCACATACAACTTTGTTGTTACATAGAACCGACGTAAGTTCTCTCTAACTAAACCTTAAAATTTCAACTTACACTCCATAGTGATTTCGACGAATGCAATGATAGTGATGCGCTTCGGCCTCGGATTTATGATTAAACTAAGGTACACTATATCGGATATTGAAATAACAATAACTTTTGAAGCCGATTGAACTAAACTGTTACTGAACTAAAATTGCTGAAATGACTATGTCATTAGTCATTACAGTTATTTTAGGTACACCAGTACACCATTTCAGCAGGACTCTATATATTGTATTAAATAGTATGTGCACATTTAAAAAAATATGCTCGTCATCCGGAAGTTACCTGCGTTTGAAAATAATACTAGAAACTACTAGGTTTCTAACCACTTTCAATAACATTACTACGGTAAATTCCCTTCAGTCTCAAGAGTTACTTGGCGAATCCGTTTCATATTAAGTTATATCCGCTTTTCTATCCGCCAATTATGATGCAAATTGTTCATATCCGTATCCGCGGCTCCTTTATTAAACGCCCCCATCACTACTTTACCGCTGAATATATTACGCTAACTTTCCTTTTCGATTCAGAACTATTTCTCTTTGTGATATTGCATTCGTCTAACCACGGTGTTATTATTTTAATGCACCTTGCCTTTGTGGCATTCTACAAATTGTACTAACTCTGCAAAGTGCTAAATTGCACCTATGATTAAGTTTACTTTGCTGTGAAATCGTTTGTTTCTTTTGAACTGCTTTTGAGGTAGTTTTCTGCTAAAACTAGGTATAGCGTTTGTACTTCCGTACCTATTTTATACATCAGTCGGCTTCCAATCTAACTGGATGCAACTGCGGCTATGTATCTGAACTCCACAACTCAATTACAGCGCAAATACCGCTTGGTAAGACTAGTTTTATTAAATTTATTTCTGTGTTTGCAAAATGGGTAAATTGGCACATCGATGTTGTCATAAAGTCAGTTCTCCATGTTCTGCCGTCACATGGTAATGCAATATAATCAATGAATATAATTTTAGATAACATTATAATATTAATCTAATTCCATTTTGAACCGACGGAAAAAACGGTGGAGGTTATAGTTTTTTATGTAGGTATGACCACGCATAACTTTTACAGAGTGGTCCGATTTTATATATTTTTTTTTTATTGTAAAGGGTATATCTTGAAGGTGGTCCCAAGTAAATTTAAAAAAAAAATCCAACGCTAAGGGTAGGAAAACATGGGATGATTGATTGTTCACTTTTGCAAGCATGTAGTAAGTAGTTGATTACAGCCACAAAAAATAATAAAATATAAACTTTTTAACAAAAAATTAAACCGCCGGAAACACTGAAAAACTAAAAATAATAAACCTTTCAGTCATTTTGAGTCGGCACCAAACAATCAATGAACAAAGATCACTCAAAGCGCCACAACACACACACACACACACACAACACGAACACACCATTGAACACTATGGAGTGTTCAATGGTTTAATTATGCAGAAATGGCATATTCATTACACTGGATTTAATTTCGTTCCTACACAACAATGCTTTGAAGCTGACCATTTTTAGACCGCCTCTGACTACAAAGCAACTTTAGCAAGAGAGTAAAACAACGCCCCGCCCACTCTGATTACCTCGAAAAGGATAACGAACGCTCCAAGAAAACATGTTTTCTATTCCTTTGAATAATTTAAATAAAATGCCAACAGTAAATAGAGTTCGCATCAACGAACGGCAACGCGACAAAATTGCTATCATATTTTTTAAATGATGATTTACTTAAAATTGCTCTTGTTTTATATTTTATCGCGGTTTATTTTCTCGAGTGGTATGTAAAAGGTTCCTACGGCCAATTTGCGCGGGCTATAAAGGTCGATGTAAGTGTTTGGAAGGCGGTGAATTTAACTTTAATAAGTTCGCATTGCGCCTCCGTGCACACTAGCGGGCGCATGTAATTCCCATTAAAAATACAACAATACGATACATATCGGGAATTTAAGTAGGCACGTGAACCACGTTCTTGATCGCAAATGGCCATAGAGACGGGAAACGATAGCGTTCAAGAGGCGCCGCGAATTTTAAATAAATGAAATCCTATTCGGCTGAGAAGATTTTCATATGTGCTAAATAAATATATAATACCGACATATCGTCGGAGAATGTAGGTTACATGTAAAAAAAACTTTTTAAATCTCTATTGCGAAACCTTTTTGAAATCCAAAGATGTTTTTTTAAAAAACTTTGGACTATTTAGATACTAACTACCTACTAATGAAAACTTAAGGATCTCAGTGAATACTCAGATAAACATTTTTATTATATTCGTAGGTTATGGTATAAGGTTGGTAGGTAAAGGTATGTTCAGGACACATCCTCTGCATAAATTGGCATATGAATATATACAATTTTACACACAATATCATCATCATCATTATTTCAGCCGAAAGACGTCCACTGCTGGATATAGGCCTCCCCCAATTTGGGGGGCTTTGCCATAATCGCCACGCTTAGCAGGCGGATTGGCGATCGCAGTTTGGTGGTAAAATGCGTAGAGAACGCTGCTGCCCATTCTCTAGTAAGTCCCTTAGTCGCCTTTTACGACACCCACGGGAAGAAATGGGTTGGTGTTATTCTTTACGTCCAGCACCACACGGTACAATGTAGACATAAAATCGAAATTATTGAAAAATTGTGGCGATCAATTGATAGGAAGACTTGCCTACGCATAACATTAACAGGGCTTAAAATATATTACATTTTGTTGTTTACTGCTGGATAAGAAGTTAATTCTCTTTAACAGTTAACAGCCGCATAAATTACTGCGGTGTACAATGCACACCACACGCCGTCTCTGTGCAAACATTTACCTTTTTTATTTAAGCCTCGTCTACAACGGATTGAAACAGCTTGAAACGATTGAATTGCTTACGTATTTTTTTTGTATCCTGTTCTGTCCCACTGCTCGGTAAAAGCTTCCACATGTCCTTCCATCTTGCAAAAAAAAAAAAAAAATTGCATGGGGCTTGCAAACCCGTCGATAATGGCAAATATTTCAATGCGAGTTTTGAATACATTTTGCGGAACATCTTTAGAAAAGTATGTGACAGCAACAAATATTACATATGAAAATTGAAAACATGCATTTGTCACTGTGACTGGTAGGTATTTGATTTATTCTGTGTATTTTGCAACCAGCATCATCCCATTTCCTCCCATGGGTGTGGAATAAGGCGACTAAAGGACTTACTAGAGAAGGAGCAGCAGCGTTCTCTATGCATTTTACCACCATACTGCGATCGCCAACCCGCCTGCTAAGCGTGGCGATTATGGCAAAGCCCTCCAAATTGGGGAAAGCCAACGTCTATCAGTGGACGTTTTACGCCTGAAATGATGATGATGATGATGATTTTGCAACCTCTTACCTATAGGGTAGGTACTCCTAATAAAGGATAATAAATAAACTAAAACTTATCACTTTAATTATTAAATCGAAGACGATTTACCTATTGAGTAAAACATCTTTTTTTTAACGTCGATGCACATTCTACCATCATTTATTAGAAAGTCATTCACTTTTCAGTGAGAAACAGCCCAGAACATCCGCGTTCCATGTAATATTCTGCAGTACCTATATCAAGAAAGTTATTCTCACCTCTTCGGAACTCTTGAGCGTGTTATTCGTGAACTTTAGATCGACCTAGTATCCGCGTACATTACCTAAGCGATCCCTGAATTAGGTCAGATGTAACACCTACAAGCCAGTTTGGTAATATTTAAGGCCCTAACATACTTTAAGCCTTGCAATTTTGGGTGTACGATGTTTATTGTTTGATGGCCTAGGTTTTTTTTTTCAAACTATATATTTCTATTGCATCTTAAGTATTTATTGCTGTTCTGATTATCTTCTCTGTGATATTTATGTACAATTCTTTTTTGTATTTAGGTACTGGCCAATCCTGGAAACTCGACGAATTCAAATAAAGCGCTCGAGCCTAGAAAATCCTTTGTCACTACAGTGAAATCCTCCGTCATGTGTTCAGAAAGTGTCAATTTGCACACTGCGCTAAATGCAGCATACATTCACTTTTTGTCTGGATTTTGTTCGACATTCATTACTACTGTGGGGAAAGATGGGTCTAATGGATTACTCCATTTATTTTTAAATTAGTAGAACATTGTTTAAAATTCAAAACATTTCTTTCTTCTGTGAAGTACGCAGTTAAGTTCACTCCAGATTGCTTAATAACCTACATCAGAACAAAAAATATAACGTTAATTAATCAAGCAATTAACAGTATGAACTAAGGTTTACGAGGTTCATTAAGTGAGTCGCTGGCACTCGGTCGATGTCAGGCGTTTTTACGTAAATGGTGCATTACAAGGCTCGCTCATTGCGAGCGCCTGCCATCTTGAAGCTGTGAAATATGACTTTAATTTCGTCTCTTGTGACCAAAACTTCACGTGTATTGCGCTCCGACAAGAAAATCTGATAGGTATGAGAAATTGAAAAAAGTTTGCGAGAAATACTTTATATTTCGCTGAGATTAGGTTTACGTGCAGAATTGTAAATTCAAATAGAGTTTGATATTTAATTCGTTTGATCCCAAAGACCTAAATTTTTCTAGACGTTGAATTTAGTTGACTGCTATGTTGAAAATACGCTCTCGTTTAACTTTTCATTAAAGATTAGCATTGAAGTTTAAGACCCCACCTCGAAAATAGATGATAGTTGGATTGTTTCCCCCGCACGCGGGGAGTGGCGGACCTATCTTCATTGGTCGGCCGACACGTCATCGTCACAAACTTTAATGACTTATTTTACCAGTGGCCAAAAGTGGAACGAAGGAATTATCACTGACCGAAATTTAAAAACGTTACTTAGCATGGCCTTTCGCTAAGAATTATTCTTGTCACCGTCGCACAACTGTTTAAATAACAATGCAAGATAAAGACGGCAACATATTAAAAAAAAATGAGCATGCCAAGTGACGTTAATTTGTCTCGGTCTTTGAAATTTTTGCGCATAGTAAACTATGGAGTAGACAACTAATACAAAATATTTAAAAACCTGAAACTTAAATTTTGATTAATGATATGCATGGGTAAAATTAATTGAAATCGAATAATGGTTTCTTATAGAATTAGAGGTCCTGATTAACAGAAAAATAAACAAAAAATTCCATCACGTAAGGTTTTGTAGAAATCTTCATAAATGCTACCATAGTACAGATATGATAGGATAACAATTATTATTTTCGGAAGGGCTTGTGGCTAATTTAAAACAGCTGCACGAGTCGGTCATTCAGGTTAAGCTACGCTTGCCGCGGTTGGTCCGTGGATGGGTGACTATGTTTACAAACCACGTTAAGCCGTTGGTCCGTCTACCAGGGTCGCGAGATTAGTTCGAAAGAGGTACCGTGGCCCTGGCATATGGGCAACTGAAGGAACACGGGTGGGTTTTAGTCAGTAAAAGTCTGACACGCCCTTCCGCTGCATCCACAGCGGGAGACGTCATTTGATGATCTACCATCCAAAAAAAAAGCAGTTCGGCCCGACTGTCTTTCGTAGATCTTAGACAGTCGTTACGGGTCGTCAAAAGTCTGACAACCAGTCTTACCAAGGGGTATCGTATTACCCAGTAACAAGGTTGCGGAAGTCAGATAGGTAGTCGCTCCATGTAAAATACCGGTACTCAACTACATCCAGTTAGACTGGAAGCCGGTTACATAATACTGTATAGAATCAAGTTCTTCTAACTTAACAGACAGCTGTGCTGCTGGGGAGTTTGTTCCGCCACTTCTTCTTCCCAGCCAAAGCACTAGGAAGTGTCGAAGGGTGGGCGTTTTTGGGGGACTGTCTCATGTAACTTTGACGTTCAAAAAGTGCTGACTCTCAGCCTAGTTTGAATAAATGACTTTTGATTTTGATTTTGATTTTGAGCCGACCCCAAAATAGTTGGGAAAAGGCTAGGCAGATAATGAACAATTATAATTTTCGACTGTTATTTTACTTGTTGGTAGTTTAAAAAAATATTTAGTAAATGTGATTGACCGTCGACTGATTGATTTCTCTATCGACAAAACCGAGCCACAGCTATTTACAGCACCAGAATTAAACAAATAAGTGCGTAAATTAGATCTTTCTAAAATTGCCGCAGAACTTTTAGGATCTCGACTCAAAGAAAAAAAAATTGGCTACGGGCACTACTTTTCTATATTATATAGAGAAATAGATGTAGAGAAAAAGCTTTTGTCCCAATTTTTGCTCAAGACGGTGATTCAGTTTTACTGTAAAGATATAAACGGGCTAATGAAAATATTTAATGTCAAATATGACAAAGAAACTTCAGTGACAAGCAAATAAGGTATTACAAGGATTTATAACAGTTTATTTTGTGAGTCAGGTTAATGCTAAACGTCATGAAAATCGAAACGTGTAAGTAGTAGTTTTGTTTCAAAAAGGTAAATTTTGCATACCTTTGTTATTTACGACATGAAATTAAAAATATCGAACTAAT
Source organism: Aporophyla nigra (assembly GCA_947507805.1). NCBI lineage: Eukaryota > Metazoa > Arthropoda > Insecta > Lepidoptera > Noctuidae > Aporophyla > Aporophyla nigra. The sequence goes on along the minus strand of OX382298.1, from coordinate 10,037,197 downwards.
CTTCTAGAGGTATATAAATAAAATGGATGTTGGTATATAAGAGATTATAAACTCCAACTTCGTTTCACCGATCACCATACATTTGCGTGGTAAAATAATTACCCTCCTTTGAGCCGCAGTCAGTTATAAAACCTCACCTTTTTCACACTTGTAATGCTACTCTATTCCTTCGTTGTGCTCTTGTATTTATAGTGTCAGTACTTGACATATAGATATATTGTTGACGTACTTCAAACCTAAAAACTAATCATATATTTTAATTTATTTCTAAATTAACGATTATTATAAGTTTTTGGGATAAAACAGACGTTCTTCTCTAAAAAAATAGGGTGTTAATGTTAACTCAATATTACTTTACAAAGTGAGAATAGATTGTTGCTGTAATGCTTTAGTGAAAGTGGTGAATTCCTCTTGTTATCATCATCTTATTGGTATTGAATTCCTGCAAAATGAATTAATTAATTGCCCTGTGCAGGTACTCCTAACCTTGAAGGTACTGTTCAATTTTAGTTTTTGGTTCTTCCCATTTTCATACATAATCAAGGTCGTCACTAAATAGTAATAGAAAAAGAATGTTATATTATTCACAGTCACAAAAATGTCTATTTTACATACGAGTATACAGTGTAAATATAAAGTTTTTGGAAAGCCAACAATTATTATATTAAATATTTACAGCAAAATACTTCACTACTACCTTTTTCTGAGGACATTAATATTTAAAAAACGTAATTTTGATCGCACCGATTTGTAAAAAAGTGACATAAATCCGTCGTCGATGAGCCCTACTGGGCGACTGATTTATGAACGAACGAGAGTGATGAGACTACTTATTATAGGCAAAAAAAGAGATGGCGATAATGTGTATGCGCCTGGAATAAAATAACGTATGTGCCAAAACGAATCGCCGTCTTTTATGAATGAAAAGTGTTATTAAAACGAAAACTGTTTTACAAAAACTTAGATAAGATTATTATCAATGTTTTAAAGTAAACTATGTTTAATAAATCTAACGCATTGCGTCTTGAGGCTAAAAAAATCATAAACATGGATAGAACTTTGCGATTTTTTTGTATCGAGAAAATTTTATCGTATCGTGTATTCCTTTTACAGGATACTAGATCATATAGTCAAAAATCATACACTTTAATATTAAGTTCGGCTATCGTACGGTAAGAAAGGTACACTTAAAAGAAAAAGCACGGTTTTCTCGTAGGTATGTAGATGTTTTCAAAGTTTTCTTACGTCAACTTATTTCCTTCTTTCCGTAACGTCACACTGTGTGTCCTGCTCTAGCTGTCATATTCTTGAAAATCTTCAAATTCATGTCAAGTTGAAATTAACTAATGAAGTGGACATTCATTCTGTAATTTTACGTGTGTGAGTGTGATCAATCATTCACAGAAAATCTAACAACCTAACAAATTCATTTACGAGAACATTGAAAAAGTAAACAATGCTGTCGTTGAAATGCTTTTTAAATTTACATTTCGTTGGAAAAGCAATTTGCTTATCGCAGTTATATATTTTTCACACATTTTATCTGTCTGAGCCAGACCAGACAAACATATTATACATTCAATGACACAAAGAAATGGGTGAACCATTGAAATAAAGAAAGCTCGAAATTGTAAATATTTGATGGAGTTTCTTTCGAAACGTAAAAAAGCATTAAGTTTGTTTTTTTGTAGTAGTGCTGTCGTCATGCGTGAGTGATAAATTGATCAAAGTACCTTTTTATGTACTTATATACCTACCCTTACTTTAAGTTTACTTTTCTGAAAAAGGTCGCAATCGATCTCATCATCATCATTTCAGCCATAAGATGTCCAATGATGGACATAGGCCTCCCCCAATTCAGGGGGCTTTGCCATAATCAGCACGCTTGGCAGGCGGGGTGGCGATCGCAGTACGTTGATAAAATACATAGAGAAAGCTACTGCCCATTCTTTAGTACGACACTCACGTGAAGAAATGGGATGGTGCTATTTATTCTTTACGTCCTGTACCACACGGAGCAATCGATCTATAATTATTTAAATTCAACAAATATTTCTTTGTTAATCCGAGTTGAGCCTCCATGGATTATAATTGGTCTTAAACCCCCCTAAAGTCCCCAATTCAGACGAACTGGGAATGTACAAATAGATTTCTTAAACTTTGTCGGAGTCCTGCCTCTCCATTAGGTACTATTGCTTGTTCCATAATTTACGAAACAATATCCTCACATTTCTCTATTCCCTAAAGTGTCGCAGCATTTCACCATCAATAACCGTTACGTTCAAGATAATCTAGATATATTTGCAGTGATAATAATATGGCAGGAGTGCTGCAGCTGTAGTCACGTCGCGTTGCGCTGCAAAGCGCTTTAATATTGCATCGATGCCGACAACAGCTTGGACGGACGCCACCGGAATATACTCCACAAATGTGGAAAACCTCGACGATGTCAGATATTATTACGTTACATATTTATTTTTAAATTCTTCTAAGAAAAGTGTATAATTAAACCAAAAGACTGCTGCGCGAACTCATAAAGGTTGACCTGTAAAAGCGGATTTGTTGGAGTCAAAATGCCTATCTTTAGATGCGTTTTCACTTAAAGTGGCTTTAAAGTTTTTTGACTATATTATGTTCTTCTCAAAGGAGTTCACAACTTTATGCTACAACTGAACTTTATTTCCACTTCATTATTTCTTTAATAGAAATAGTGTTTTGTTTTTTGTGTGTGAGTTGTTTTTTTCAACCATGCTGGCAACTACCTCATCCATATATACTGATCAGGTAATAAAGTTTTTTATTCACTAGCCCGTACTAACTGCTGGGCACAGGCTTAATTACTCCCCTCCACCTCTGGCAAAAAGTCCTAATGACTCTAAATTTACTTCTTCAACATCTCCTCTCAAAACGATGAAGAAAAACATCGTAACGAAAATTCGATGACATGGAACATCAAGCATTCGCGACCGCGGGCTGGCGTGGTGGATTACGATCCACTGCCTCCTGGCAGAGGAGACCTGTCTCCCAGCAGTAAGTACATTAGTAACAACTATGTGGCGATACCTAAACTCACAAAAATGGACACTTTTTTAAATTAATAAACATCTAAAATCTTTCTGGGGTTCTAATGGTAGTACTTTTTGCATTTTTGACCTTTTCCAAATGGATTAGTGTTTATTTATGGCGTATGTTGTCTTTTTGTGATTTCTTTTGGTTTATGATTATGTTATTTGCATTGTGGTGATATAATTTAGTATATTAAGTGATAAATATATCATTAAAATGGGTTAAGTCGGTTAGAACTGTGACCAATTTCTACAACCAAATTAGTCGCAGTTAAACGGCTATTAAGTGTTTTTAGTACCCCAAAAAACTTTTTTACAAAAAAAAAACAACCGACTTCCTTAAAAACACTACAAAGTGCAAAATAACTTTAATTTCGGAAGTCGGTGTCTTAGGATCTGTATTTATGGTTTTTTTGCCACCGACTTCCGAAATTAAAGTTATTTTTCAATTTGTAGTGTTTTTAAGGAAGTCGGTTGTATTTTTTTGTAAAAAAGTTTTTAACCGACTTCAAAAAAAGGAGGAGGTTATATGTTCGACTGTATGTATTTTTTTTTTTTTTTTTTTTTTTATGTATGTTCACCGATTTCTCCGCCAATTGTCAACCGATTTTGAAAATTCTTTTTTTATTCGTAAGGGTATACTCCTGAGGTGGTCCCATATTAATTTTGTGAAGATTTGATGTATACTTTGGGAGATAAACGAAGGAACTCCTCAAAAACAAACAGTACACGTAATGTGATTTGGATATTGTACTAAAGATCAAAAATAATTGCTGGTTCTATCTATCCATCCGTGGTGAACTAATTATAGTCTTCGAAGATACCGCATGGAACTCCTCATCGGTTAACAGTACATATAGGAACTTACAGTGAAAGGTTAGAAGGTTAGGGGATAATTCTTTGAATATTATAGGCACGTTTAGACCGTTACTTGTATTCTTATATTCCGTTGAGCTGATGATGGAAGGTACAACTCCTTATCGATCAGGAGTTAGAAGATATCTTGTCCTAGATAGACATACTCGTTGACATCGAGAATTGATTCTTCAGCAGACACTAGAGTGGGCTCTTACCCACTCTACTGTCTGCTTAATAAAAAAACTTTTTTACAAAAAAAAAAAACAACCGACTTCCTTAAAAACACTACAAAGTGAAAAATAACTTTAATTTCGGTAGTCGGTGTCTTAGGATCTGTATTTATGGTTTGTTTTGCCACCGACTTCCGAAATTAAAGTTATTTTTCACTTTGTAGTGTTTTTAAGGAAGTCGGTTGTTTTTTTTTTGTAAAAAAGTTTTTTATTTTAAAATTTTTAGTTGTGGTATTCACCCCGCACTAATCCCAAACAAACAATACATATTTATGCGATAGCAGAAATCGCGGTTTGTTTTGCTGTCATTTTTTAAAGAGTTCCGGTGTCTGTCTCCCGAACTCATCATCAGACCTGTATGAAATTTATATGGGACCATTTCGGAATAAACCCCTTTCGAACAAAAAAAGAATTTTGCAAATCCGATTATATATGACGGAGTTATGGCCGAACATACATAAAAAAAAAACAAATAAACATCCGAATTTAGTAACTCCTCCTTTTTGAAGTCGGTTAAAAATAGAAATGATTAAAAGTTCTGAAGAAGAAGCGCATTCATTTATGTTATTATTCAATCATATTTTTTTAGAAAGCAAAACGCAAATTTTAAATAAAAGTTTCGTCTAGATAAAAGAGATAACAATGGAGTCAGTCATATCCATAGCTACCAAGCTACCAAGGACCAAACTTTCTTAAAGGAAAAAAATAAATTTATTTAGCAAAGTTTACAATTCAATAGGATTGAATTCCTAAATGTCACACTAGAATTCGCTGTGTTGTGATCTAAGCTCCTTCGTTCTGTTAGCCATTGTATATAATAAAGAAGTCCAGTTCATCCCGCCATCCAATAAACTTAACATTCAATGTATATCTATCTAATGTAGGACGAGCAGAAGACATGGCAGTCACGTCGCATTGCCGAACGGTTGCAATATGGCGTCAATGTTTAGATGACATCGACACCTGCTCTCCAGTTCGCGCGGCACGGAGACGCTGCAATGAATAGATGTATATATATCTGTGGAGAATAGAAACTCATTGAACTATGAAATACATTGAGCATCCGTATCGAAGTTACTCTTTGTGGAACAACGTTTGCTACTTCCCACTACAGTAACGGACAACAACAAATAACAAAAAGTTATTTTGTAAACTTACTAAAACTTATCATACATTATCATGTTGCTTTACAAAAAGTAGTGGCCCAGTGGTAACGACCCCGCCTTATGGAGTTCGTTGTGTATTTAATTTCATCACCATTGTTCTCGAAACGGTGAAGGATAACATCGTGAGGAACCTGGCATGTCTTTGAACACAAAATTCGAAGACATCTGACATCCACGATGTAACGATGTACGAGTAACTGCAGTGTGGATGTATCATTAGTATTATACTGGTACGTATTCATCATTAATTCCTACTTGACCTCTTTATCAATTTATTTTGGATTTACGACAAGCGTATTCTTCTATTCGTCTTTCTTCCCGCGAGTTCACTTAATTGCAATGATGTATTGTAAAATGTGTGACATACAACCAATTAATTTATTGGCTATGAGAAATATATGTGCACAAACATCCAGAAGAGTCTACTAGTTAGATGGTTACTCTGTTCTCCCTTTTTTTTGTGGGTGAGATATCATCAGTTGACGTCTCCCGCTCTGGGTGGAGTGGCCCTTCCGTGTCAGACTTTTACTGGCTAAAACACACCCGTGTTCCTCCAGTTGAAAATGCCAGGGCCACGGTAATTTTTTTGTACAATTTCGCGACCCTGGCAGGACTATGTTCTCCCTGAATTTATAATTAAAAACGTAATTTCTGATCTAAGTATATTAAAGATCTATGGTGGAGGAGCTCATGGCTAATTAATAACAGGGTCGATCTATCAGGTTATACTAGGTTTGGCGCGGTTGGTCCGCGGATGGGTTCATCAAGATCTTTACATACAAACACCTCTCCTTACATCAGAAGGCACGTCAAGTTGGTCTCGGCTGTCAATCATAGATCTTTGACAGTCATTACAGATCATCAAAAACCCGAAAATCTGAAAACTAGTGTTACCTAGGGGTATCGTGTTACCCAGTAACTGGGTTGTGGAGGTCAGATAAGCAGTCGCTCCATGTAAAATATTGGTATTCAGCTACATCTGGTTAGACTGAAAGCCGACCCCGACATAGTTGAGAAAAGGATAGGCATGATCATGATTACAGGTCTCTGGTATAATCCAAACTTAATATTATAAATGGTAATATTATAAATGGGAAAATGTGTGTGTCTGTTTGTCCGTCTTTCACGGCAAAACGGAGCGACGAATTGACGTAAATATTTAAGTGGAGATAGTTGAAGGGATGGAGAGTGACATAGGCTACTTTTTGTCTCTTTCTAACCACCCACTTCCCTAAAATGGGGTGTGGAAGGCGCTAATCTCAGGAACTACTGGTTCGAATTGAAGAATTCTTTTTGAGTCGGGTAGCCTATTTATTGAGGAAGGCTAAAGGCTATATAATATCACGCTACGATCAAAAGGAGCGGAGCAGCAACAAAAAAATGGACGAAAACTGGCAGGCTGCGATGCGACGGGAAGGGTCAGGGTAGCAAATATTTAGCGGACCAAGTCGCGGGCAGAAGCTATTAGTTTATAATAATAATAATATCTTGGGACAACCAACACAACGTTATCTGATCCCAAACTAGGCAGAGCCTGTACTATGGTAACCAGACAACTGATAAACATACTTATATATTTCTAAATACATACATATTATAGATAAATTACACTCAGACACAGAACAAATGATTATGCTCATCACACAAACATTTGTTCTGGGTGGGAATCGAACCCACAACCTCAGTCTTAGCAGTCAGGGTCACTAACCACTAGACTAACAGGCCAACATGTACAAATTGTAAAGTAAGTGTGTATTACTCACTGTTGAAAAGCCTAATAGTAAATAAATAAATACTCGATAGTCTCTAATCATCAACAAATGAATTGGTAACTCCGCTACCACATCTGTTATTTCAACATCCCAAATACCTGAACCATAAACACACATTCCACACTATTTATACTCTGTGAACACTGGATAATGCAAAATGTGTAGTTATTTAATTGGATTTCAAGCTAATCATTGGCCAAGTAATTAATGGATGTCAACTGCAGATGAATTTAACAACGTTGTTTACATTGTATCGACAGTACCTACCAATGTACCTATGTATTCTACTGGATTTGGTGCAAAGAATATGAGTATCCGTTTATGACATTTGTGATCATTGATGTAAGTTTCATTTACAATGATGGCGTTTGCTTGTGATAAATAAAATGCAAATGTTTTACTCGTACTAATAATAATCACTTTTTGTTTTTCGGTTAGATATGAGAACACACAATTTTATCCTCATGATATTCAGACACTTGCATTAAATGTAGCTCTCTACTTGCATGTTTATTATTTCTTGAACGCTTGCTACGATTGCTACGCAAGCTGCTACGGCCTACGAAAGCCTACGAAGACCTACGCCGACGTAGCCCGATTGAGACGAACATTTTTATAAACACCATGATAAAGTCAGCCTTCAAAAAGGTTATAAATTGCTCGTTGTATCTTATATAAACCTAGACAATATCCCAAAATATTGTAAACAAAGCATTTAATGCTGCTATTAGAATATGTTAAAGAAAAAAAACAAGGTGTAGCAATTTTAAAACTTTTGTAAAAATATACACCTGCGTCGAAAAATGTTATAACATTTTTATCTCACAAACAGACACAAAATAAACACGAGGTTTTAGTGTTGCATAAACACCTGAAACTTAATAAGGTGGCACTACGTTCGTGACTTGCAACAAAGTGTATGTAAGTTTTTTTCTCGTTAGTGGGTGTAAGTTTTCTTGTTAATCCGAACTGTAGGCGACGCATCACACATTCATACTTACCTGTAATGTGTACCTACTTAAGCTAATAAACTTATAACTAATCCTAAAACTATAACTTAAAGCTAAATAACCTAAATGTGTCTTAATACTAAATACTTACCTTGTATGTTGCCCATGCCTATATCATGTATTTATGTGTGGAACTATTGATGTTATCAATAAATTGAAATGCCCGCGCGAGCGTCCCGTTCGCGCCTGTGCTCATTCGGTCTGCGATTCGCTTCTACATTCAACCATTCGCGGAAAGGGTTGGCGCGCCATCGCGCCCCCTCGCCCCCGCAGTCAGACGTTAGATTCCAACACGCGCACACGCACTGCGACACAACGCGAAGGACGCTCGCCCGCCGTTTGTTTACCGATGAAAACCGTTGTTTCCGTTCATCACCCGGCCTCCCAACACACCAGCGACCTACCTACGAACTCTACACTTTACAATCTGGTCCTTCTAACCGGATCTAGGCCGGGGACGCGAAATCGCAAACGGGAGTGAAAAGACAAAATGGCTACCGAGCCCGTGAAAAGTGTAAAAAGTGCAGTGACTCTGGCATCGTCTGCCTCAATCTCATGTCGCCTGAAACGCCAGCAATTGGAGCTGGCCGCCGCTGAAGCCAAGGCAACAATTGATAAGGAGCTCATCGATAAAAAGCTAAAATGCGAGTTAGCTCTCATTGAAGACGAACGCGTGTCTCGAACTCACTCGAGAACCTCTGAGCTTGTGAGTCTTGTGACTATTGATGAATGGCTGGACCATACGTTAGAGCCGCCGGCGACACGCGCCGCGGCAGCAATGTTGGAGCCGCCGGCGACGCCCGCCGCGGCAGCAAAGATGGCAGCGCCGACGGAGGCCGCGCCGGCACCGAATGAAAAACATGGCCGCGCACCCGTCCCCGCCGTTCCCGCTGATAGTATTCTCCAGCTAGCCTACGCACTCAGGGACTCCATGGACGCCTCGTCTGCCAGAAGAGAGGATAGGTTACTGACACGCCTGTCCACGCCACGTGAGCTACCTACTTTTTCCGGCGACTGCATAGAATGGTTGCACTTTAAAAGTGCATTCGAAGAGTCGTCCCATATTTGCAACTACACCGATTCCGAAAACTTGTGGCGACTGCGCCGAGCATTGAAAGGTGAAGCCAGGGAGGCGGTCACCGACCTACTCATCGGCAATACGTCACCAGCCGTCGTGATGGAAGCCTTAGAATTGAGGTTTGGGCAAGCTGATATTATTATTCAACATCTCTTGTCACAGATAAGGAAATTACCTCATTTACCTACCAATTATCATCACGAATTAATTAACTTTGCAACTAAAGTTAATAACTGCATAGCTACGTTGGACTCACTAAATCAACGAGACTATCTACGAAGCCCCGAGATTGCCGCTACCATAATATCGAAATTACCTAGCGTGCTACTCAGCCGGTGGACGGACTACGCCCACGATAAAGTCGTACATAACAACATACCTAAACTTGAACTACTTGGATTGTTCCTGAAAAGAGAAGCAAAGATGTTGTCTGTTGTTGGTGTACCACAGACACGGGATTACAGAAAAGCCGACCCCGGGCCCCCCAGCCGTAAATACGACGAGAGACAGCGCCACTCCACGAGCCGACCAGTGTTCGCAACAACAGCCACGCCCGAGAGTAGAAGTAATAATAATAATACTTCGTGCCCGCTTTGTAAGAAACCTCACATTCTTACTGAGTGCCGTACCTTCAAACGCAAACTGAAGAGGGACAGATGGAGATTTGTAAGATCAGAAAATCTATGCTACTGCTGCCTGTTATCACGACACGGCCGTGACACGTGCCCGGCGCCCGTATGTGACATCGATAGCTGTGGGAAGGCACACCATCCGCTTCTGCACTACAACGCCAGCAACCCAAGGAGTACGATACCTGCGCCTACGTCACCATCACGCGACGAGACCGTGGCGCACGTCGCGACTACGGCCGCGGCGACGCGCCCTCCCGCGCCCGCCGTTTCGGGCTCCGCTGCCGCGCTTGGCGCGCGCGCCCCGTCAGCCCCGACTTCAGCGGTTAGTGAAGTGATGCTAAAGGTAATAAAAGTGAATCTAAGTGGCCCCAAGGGCACCGTTAGTGCGTACGCGTTACTGGACGATGGCGCTTCTATTTCTATGATTGATAAGACTCTAGTTAACGAGCTAGGTTTAGAAACGTCACAATGTAGTCCGATTAAGTTCATAGATGCATTCGGCATCGAAATATTTCAGTCAGAAGTACCTAAAGTTTCTGTTAACATTTCTGGTTGTATGCAAAATGCTGAAAATTACAATGTAACTTTACGTCAAGTCGATAATTTGAATTTACCTAAACAAAATTTATCTTGCGTCAAACAATTGCAGTGTAATCATTTGTTAGGTATCAAAGATTATGTCTGTAGCGAATGTGTGGTGCCTCGTTTACTGATAGGGGAAGATAATTACTTTCTTTTAGCCCCCCTACAGATTCTGCATGGTAACAAGCAGGAACCGTATGCAACGAGATGCAGGTTAGGATGGTGCATTCATGGCTGCTATGATGGTCTCACTCACTCTCCCGTGAACGCGCACGCCTTCCATATCGCTCACTCAACGCATCCACAAGCGCAGCCGGAGCCGGAAGCTAGCTGTGACGTAAGTAAATTAAACGAATTGGTAAAAATGTCGTTCGAGCTTGACTCCATTGGAATTTCGACCGTACGTCGTGAGAATACGGCACATTTGAGAGCGGTAAAGATTTTGGACGAAACATCGCGAAACATCGGTGGTCAATGGGAAGTTGGTTTACCGTTTACTAAGGACCAGCTTTCTCTCCCGGACACTTTTGATTATGCACATTCTAGATTAAAGGGTTTATTAAAGAAATTTCAGGCTGATGGTAAGTATGCTGAAAAATATTGTCAGGAAATGAAGCGGCTCTTCGACAACGCCTACGCGCGAGAACTAGAGGACAATGAACTTTCGCCGAGTCATACATGGTACCTGTCGCACTTTGGAGTCCAGAACCCGAACAAACCCGAAAAATTAAGGTTAGTGTTTGATTGCGCGGGAAAAGTTAAAGGTGTCTGTCTAAATGATTTTTTACTTACCGGCCCCGATTTGTATAATTCTTTACTAGGAATTATGTTACGTTTTCGTGAGCATAAAATTGCATTAATTGCCGACATTAAAGATTTCTTTGTTCAAATTAAAATTCGCCATGAAGATAAACATGTTTTTCGCTTTCTTTGGCAAGAGAGCCCGGATATGCCTTTGAAAAAATGTGTAATGGAAAGTTTACTTTTTGGCGCTACTTGTTCTCCTTTTGTCGCACAATACATTAAAAATAAAAATGCTCTTAAATACCAGGATATGTACCCCGAAGCCGTCGATGTTATCATCAAAGACCATTATATGGACGATTGTCTTCACTCATGTGAGGACGAAAGTCAGGCTATCCGATTAGTGCGCGAAGTAACCGACATACACAAATCAGGCGGATTTGAAATTACGCGCTGGTCGAGCAACAGCCGCTCGGTTCTCGATGCAATCCCGCCCGCCGCTCTAGCGCCTGCCGCCATTGAGCTCACATAAGGAGCTACGAATACGCATGAGCGCACGCTCGGTTTGATGTGGTATCCGAGCGATGACTGTTTTGGTTTTAAAATTGCGTTAGATAGAATACCTCCTACTATTTTAGATGGTTCCGAATCACCTACTAAAGCACAAATGTTAAGCATTTTAATGTCAGTGTATGATATTCACGGTTTCCTTTCTCCGTTAACAATAAAAGGTAAAATTATTTTCCAAAACGTTCATCGCAGCGGAGTCGATTGGAATTACCGCATCCATTCTGAGGAACATACTCTTTGGATAAGTTGGCTCGCCGACCTACGGCAGCTGTGTTCGCTTCGTATTCCACGGCACTATGGCAGCGCACACGAGTGGATTGATTGTTATACTGGCGAGCAGTGGTCATCGAACATTTCGGATTCGAACCAAAATGATATTGTTGACGTACAAATGCATGTTTTTTGCGACGCTTCATCAAAAGCGTATGCAGCGGTAGTATATTTTCGTTTTACACGTGCAGATGGCCGTGTACTAGTGTGTTTTGTAAGTAGTAAATGCAGGGTAAGCCCGTTACGACCCGTGTCTATTCCAAGGTTGGAGCTGCAGGGCGCGCTACTGGGAGCGCGGCTCGCCGCCGCGACGCAGCGCGAGCACAAAGATGTTCAGCCTGGGAAGAGGTATTACTGGACGGATTCCAGCACGGTCCTACAATGGATCCGCAGCGACCCACGTAATTATAAGCCTTATGTGGCTCACCGACTGGGTGAGATTGATGAGTTGACGAAGTCGTGTGAATGGCGACACGTCCCAACGGCACACAACGCGGCGGATATCGCCACGCGTGATGACGCGCCCCCGCTGGCGTACTCCAGTACCTGGTTCCAGGGTCCTACGTTTATGAGGCTGCCAGAAGATCAGTGGCCTAAGGACCGTAAGTTTACCAAATTGCTGGAGGACGCCGAGTGTGAAGTACGGGCGGTAAATGTAGTTGTTGCAGACAGCTGTTCGTCACCGGTTTTGCCTGATGAAGGTAACATTTCTAATTGGATTACTCTTGTCCGTGCCACCGCTAGAGTTTTGTTGTTCATTAGAAAATGTCAGCGTAAGACCTGTGAGCTTGACATTGTTCTAATGAAGGAGGCAGAGGACCTACTGATTCGAAAATCACAATTAGACAGTTTCAATAAGGAAATTGCATGTTTGAAGCAGAACAAACAGCTGCCACCTAGCAGCTGCTTGCGTCAACTTACGCCGTACTTAGATGACGCAGGTATTTTACGTGTTCATGGTCGTATCGACTCCGTTGCAGGAGTCCCTGATGACGTACGGCGACCAGCTATTTTAGACGGACACCACAGGATTACCCGTTTGTTGGTGGAATACGCACACCGGCAAGCACTACATGGCGCGAACGAGCTGGTTGTGAATAATTTACGGCAGCGCTATTGGGTGCTGCGACTGCGGCCGACCGTCCGCAGCGTTGCGGCCCGTTGCTTGTTCTGCCGCCACAGACGCGCCGCGCCGCAGCCGCAGCGCATGGCGGACCTGCCGCCGGACCGGCTGCAACACAATAGACGTCCCTTTACGTACACAGGCGTTGACTTTTTTGGACCGCTGGAGGTAACCATCGGTCGCAGCAGACCTAAAAGGTATTGTATGCTCTTCACGTGTTTGACCATACGCGCGATACACATTGAGGTGACCGAGGACCTCACCACAGAGTCCACCATTATGGCGCTTAGGCGAATGGCCGCTCGTCGTGGTATGCCCCAGGTAATAATATCGGACAATGGTACTAACCTGCGTGGCGCCGACACGGAGCTGACGCGTAGCATGGCTGACCTAGACCAGGAGGCAGTGCGCGAGGCTGGAGCCATACGTGGAGTAGAGTGGAAATTTATCCCCCTGGCGCACCTGAGATGGGTGGTGCTTGGGAGCGCATGATCCGCACCGTCAAGTCGTCCCTAAAGGTAATCTTGAAGGAGCGTGCTCCGCATCCTGACACGTTGTTGACATTGATGGCTGAGGTTGAAGCACTGGTTAACAGTCGCCCCATAACGCACGTTTCTGACGACCCGTCCTACCCAGAGGCGCTCACGCCCAATCATTTTTTGATCGGCTCGTCATCCGCTAGCCCACAGTTTGGTAAATATGATAATTCTGACTTATTACTTAGGAAGCGCTGGCGGGTGGCACAGCGACTGGCCGACATGTTTTGGTCACGTTGGGTAAAAGAATACCTACCTACTTTGATACCTCGTCAGAAATGGACGTCAGAGTCCGAGGGTTTACAGGTTGGCGATTACGTGGTGCTCGTCGAACCCAACTTGGAGCGCAGCTGCTGGCGACACGGAGTGGTGAGTGAGACCCATGCAGGTAGAGATGGCCGCGTCCGCGTTGTAGATGTGCGCACTCGCACCGGCTTGTTGCGCAGGCCTGTAACTCGCGTCGCTCTACTTACACCTAGGGTTAGTGATAGCGCTAACTAGTTAGCACTAAGGAGGCAGATTGTAGGCGACGCATCACACATTCATACTTACCTGTAATGTGTACCTACTTAAGCTAATAAACTTATAACTAATCCTAAAACTATAACTTAAAGCTAAATAACCTAAATGTGTCTTAATACTAAATACTTACCTTGTATGTTGCCCATGCCTATATCATGTATTTATGTGTGGAACTATTGATGTTATCAATAAATTGAAATGCCCGCGCGAGCGTCCCGTTCGCGCCTGTGCTCATTCGGTCTGCGATTCGCTTCTACATTCAACCATTCGCGGAAAGGGTTGGCGCGCCATCGCGCCCCCTCGCCCCCGCAGTCAGACGTTAGATTCCAACACGCGCACACGCACTGCGACACAACGCGAAGGACGCTCGCCCGCCGTTTGTTTACCGATGAAAACCGTTGTTTCCGTTCATCACCCGGCCTCCCAACACACCAGCGACCTACCTACGAACTCTACACTTTACACGAACTAAGTTGTACTAACTTAGATTATAGCATGTCGTATCGTTTATTCACATTAATACTGCCAGTTTCAGAGAAATTATATTAAAAAGTAGTGGTTCACTTTTTCTATTATCTTTATCCTATATTTGGTTCATAACGTACAACACTTTTTTTAAATAGCAAAAGATTGGTGGTGTCCTATGTAGGAAATGGAATGGAAGGAATGTATAAGGAAAAGTTTGCAGGACTGCAGTGAGTCAGGCACCAGCTGATATTGATAAATTAATTTTAGTATAAAATTAAGTACATAGGTAGGTATCTATTTCCTTTAATCCATGATTGAAAATGGGTCGGTTAGTTGACGAATTGTAGATCCCAACTTATTCCATATTATTGCGCATATTCACAAACTAACAACAACTTTTATTAACTCACAATTCGCTGATATTGATATTTTCGCGCTGTCTCAGTCTAAATTGAAAAGAATGGTTTTGCAATCTCTTGCAAGCCGCCTATAACACGGATGCTCTTGTCATTCGCTTTCATCGAATTGTTGGCATATAGTGTTTTTATGTCTAAATATAGGTATACTTTTATTTTTATTTTCCATTAACATGCGTTCGTTTTCATACTCTGATGTCACCTTGTGGACAATATTGTGGGTTATACATTTTCCGATTGAAATATAACTGCCTTTTGTAAGTGCTATAATGTATAACTGTTTTTGTCCCAAATAAATAAAATAAAAAATTGAAATTAGTCTAAGAGAAAATATTCTTATAACTTATAAATTGAACAACTAAAATCACCTACCGTTAATCAATAGTAAATACACCAGAACATCGCTGCAACTGTTAAAGTTGTAAGTAATTACATTAAGCGCTTGTGGTTGGAATACACGTGAGTTCCATTACTGTAATTGTAGTGACAAGTATCTAGATAGCGGTTCTCTTTAGTAAATATTGCAATAGGCGCAGTGGTACCTACCTAAGGTATAGATATTACAGAAGCAGATACACAGCAAGTTTACCTTACCAGTAGGTAACAATTGGTATTTAAAAGTGTGGATATTTTTTTAAGTTGTCACAGTTGCACGGGGCAATTCATCAGGTTCTTGCCGCGGTTTATCCGTAGGTGAGTTATGACCATCTTTACATATCAAGACTCCTCCGTCCCTCGGGAGGCACGTTAAGCTGTTGGTCCCAGCTGTCATCTGTGGATCTTTGATAATCATTACGGGTCGTCCGAAGCCTGAAAATCTGACAACCAGTCTTACCAAGGGGTATTGCATGTACCCAGTAACTGGTTATAGAGGTCAGATAGGCAGTTGCTTCATATATTATATTATAAAACTGGTATTCAGCTGCATCTTGTTTCACCGGAAGCCGACTCCAAGATAATTGGAAAAAGCATAATGATTAAAAAATGCAAACTTGCTTTTGATCCGCCGAATTGCAAGACGTATCTTCGTCAATTAAAAGTACATCGACACAATTTTTCAAATGTCTTCTATTCCAATAACGTGAGAGTACAGCATTTATGAGATATGAGAAAAAAAGGAACATAATAATACCATAATCTCTGCCTATTTTGAGACAATATAACACAATTAAGAACAGCAGCCTCAAAATGAATACAACTTGATTAAACATTAAGTCTTTGTTGCATAATATTAAACGGTACGCCGCCAGTACCAATTCTAAATAGAGGGAGGGCTAGAAATTTCCATCCTGAACGATGCAGCTAAGTATTTTGTCGTAGCGAAAACCACTAACTACGCGGAAATTCTCGCTCCTTTACTACCGAACCCCATTTATACTACAACCACCGACGGAAGTTACTTTTAGTTCATACAATTTTCTAACCATATTCAAGCCCAAATGACGTGTAATTATGGAGATTTTTTGTAACGAATAATAATGGGAACAGAATCACGTACTTATGCACGAAATGTAAATTAAGATTCCTACTGAGATGTTGTCACGTTTTCGTCAATTATTCAAAAAGGAATGTTATGTAGCGGAGCTTTTCATAATACTTACGTATTTCAGGAAGAAGGTATATACATATAGGTATATGCTGTATGTGGAATACTTTGTGAAGGTATTTTTCATTTTGACTGCCAATGTAATGATCGGAGCGGAACACAGCAATTTTTAAAAGTTCATTATGTAGGTAATTACTCTTTGTTGTGCGAGTCCCAATAAATACTTTTTCTTTCTTTTCTTTCTTCCTTTCTTATCTTTATTTCTCGAGCTTGCTACGACGCAAGTCTTCGTATGTAAGGCATATAATTATTTTAATTATTGCCGACTATTGTATGAACTCTACGTGGTAGCAATTACTCATTTCCTTCAGGTGTGCAAGAATTGAGATAGATGCTTAGTAATTAAGATATTGGCATTCAGTAACGCTTTGTTATCGCAACACAATTAGTTTTCTTTCTTTGATCATTAATTTCACTGAAGTTAAAAGAAAATCATGAATCAAAGAAAACTGTTGAGCCCCGGGGGCATAAAATTTTAAGAACGATTCTACCCTACCCGTTCATATTAAGACGCCGTTCACTTTTGTTTTCAAAACAAAGATATGAGTTATTATGACGTTTCCTATAACCCAATAGGTATTACTCTCAGTAGGCAATCCTCCAAATGATTGCTACAAAATTAAAATCTCATCTTTGAAATGTTATCTCAAAGTCATTGTTATCAAGTATATCTGCAAGTTTATGCTATCCCCGCGGAGAGGGTCTTGTCCGTTTAACCCTTATGAATAATTCAAGATGGCGCAGACCAAGATCTCGACTCGATATCCTTCGTGGAACATGACCGTTCTCGTAAAAATCGCAAACGTATCAAATAATATTATGCCCATTAAATTAATACAAAGCAAACATGAGTTTTATTGGACAAATAAACAAAATTCGAATTGAACTATTAAATCGTCTTCCTGCGTAAAAATAAGAGTAAAAGGATCACAAAGTAAAAGGATATATCGATATAAATGTGATTAGAATGTTTTGATCCTACCTCTCCATATTTCAATCCGTCATTCAAACTCGGGTATCTACATAGATACCAACAGCTACAAATGTTTTAATTTTCTTAGGCTCTCGGCTGTTTCACTATACCTTTCTAGTATTTTAAAATATAAGTAAATACTAACTTACCTTAGGTACTAGAATTAGTGAATGTTTTTACAACTAGTATAAAGTAAAGCCTACTTATATCATAGTTATTTCGAATAAAAAAAAACATAAGCTGATACTACGACACTTTATTTACCTACTGAGGCTAAATATGATTACTATGAGAATAAACTCTAAAATTAAAACCATAACGTTGTCAGCTTCAATCTGTCACCTGTAGGTACATAAGTCTACGACAACAGAGTCTCTTGGCTGGCAAACTGTACTTGACTAGCCAACTGTTCCTGGCTCGCAGCACTCCTGGCAACACGCGACAGAGTCCCTTGGCTGGCCAACTGTTCTTGGCTAGCTAACTGTTCCTGGCTCGCAGCACTCCTGGCAACACGCGACAGAGTCTCTTGGCTGGCCAACTGTTCTTGGCTAGCTAACTGTTCCTGGCTCGCAGCACTCCTGGCAACACGTGACAGAGTCTCTTGGCTGGCCAACTGTTCTTGGCTAGCTAATTGTTCCTGGCTCGCAACACTCCTGGCAACACGCGACAGAGTCTCTTGGCTGGCCAACTGTTCTTGGCTAGCTAATTGTTCCTGGCTAGCAGCACTCCTGGCAACACGCGACAGAGTCTCTTGGCTGGCCAACTGTTCTTGGCTAGCTAATTGTTCCTGGCTAGCAGCACTCCTGGCAACACGCGACAGAGTCTCTTGGCTGGCCAACTGTTCTTGGCTAGCTAACTGTTCCTGGCTTGCAGCACTCCTGGCAACACGCGACAGAGTCTCTTGGCTGGCTAACTGTTCTTGGCTAGCTAATTGTTCCTGGCTCGCAACACTCCTGGCAACACGCGACAGAGTCTCTTGGCTGGCCAACTGTTCTTGGCTAGCTAATTGTTCCTGGCTAGCAGCACTCCTGGCAACACGCGACAGAGTCTCTTGGCTGGCCAACTGTTCATGGCTAGCTAATTGTTCCTGGCTAGCAGCACTCCTGGCAACACGCGACAGAGTCTCTTGGCTGGCCAACTGTTCTTGGCTAGCTAATTGTTCCTGGCTAGCAGCACTCCTGGCAACACGCGACAGAGTCTCTTGGCTGGCCAACTGTTCTTGGCTAGCTAACTGTTCCTGGCTTGCAGCACTCCTGGCAACACGCGACAGAGTCTCTTGGCTGGCCAATTGTTCTTGGCTAGCTAATTGTTCCTGGCTCGCAACACTCCTGGCAACACGCGACAGAGTCTCTTGGCTGGCCAACTGTTCATGGCTAGCTAATTGTTCCTGGCTCGCAACACTCCTGGCAACACGCGACAGAGTCTCTTGGCTGGCCAACTGTTCTTGGCTAGCTAATTGTTCCTGGCTAGCAGCACTCCTGGCAACACGCGACAGAGTCTCTTGGCTGGCCAACTGTTCTTGGCTAGCTAACTGTTCCTGGCTTGCAGCACTCCTGGCAACACGCGACAGAGTCTCTTGGCTGGCCAACTGTTCTTGGCTAGCTAATTGTTCCTGGCTAGCAGCACTCCTGGCAACACGCGACAGAGTCTCTTGGCTGGCCAACTGTTCTTGGCTAGCTAATTGTTCCTGGCTAGCAGCACTCCTGGCAACACGCGACAGAGTTTCTTGGCTGGCCAACTGTTCTTGGCTAGCTAACTGTTCCTGGCTTGCAGCACTCCTGGCAACACGGGACAGAGTCTCTTGGCTGGCCAACTGTTCATGGCTAGCTAATTGTTCCTGGCTCGCAACACTCCTGGCAACACGCGACAGAGTCTCTTGGCTGGCCAACTGTTCTTGGCTAGCTAATTGTTCCTGGCTAGCAGCACTCCTGGCAACACGCGACAGAGTCTCTTGGCTGGCCAACTGTTCTTGGCTAGCTAACTGTTCCTGGCTTGCAGCACTCCTGGCAACACGCGACAGAGTCTCTTGGCTGGCCAACTGTTCTTGGCTAGCTAATTGTTCCTGGCTAGCAGCACTCCTGGCAACACGCGACAGAGTCTCTTGGCTGGCCAACTGTTCTTGGCTAGCTAATTGTTCCTGGCTAGCAGCACTCCTGGCAACACGCGACAGAGTTTCTTGGCTGGCCAACTGTTCTTGGCTAGCTAACTGTTCCTGGCTTGCAGCACTCCTGGCAACACGCGACAGAGTCTCTTGGCTGGCCAACTGTTCATGGCTAGCTAATTGTTCCTGGCTCGCAACACTCCTGGCAACACGCGACAGAGTCTCTTGGCTGGCCAACTGTTCTTGGCTAGCTAATTGTTCCTGGCTAGCAGCACTCCTGGCAACACGCGACAGAGTCTCTTGGCTGGCCAACTGTTCTTGGCTAGCTAACTGTTCCTGGCTTGCAGCACTCCTGGCAACACGCGACAGAGTCTCTTGGCTGGCCAACTGTTCTTGGCTAGCTAACTGCTCCTGGCTCGCAGCACTCCTGGCAACACGCGACAGAGTCTCTTGGCTGGCTAACTGCTGTTGGCTGGTTAACTGTTCTTGGCTCACGGTTATAAAGCTGACATCTCGGGTATTGCGACGGTTATATCCCGGATGTAGTCGTCCTGTGTCCCCGCTGATGCCCTGGCGACTTCCACCTCTTGAGGCTCTGGCAATACTTAATCTGCCTGCAGTTCTACTCGGTGAATGTTTGAACGTTGGATGACATGTTATCTCAGCGATAATCAACGCGGAGACAACCACTAATGAAATTGTTAGTTTTAACATAACGAGAAATGTGTCACGCACCCTGTATTGAAATGATCACTCAACTTTGCGACATTGAGTATTTATAATACCGTAGCATCGAGGAAAATGAGAAACTAGATTAGTTGGAGAAAGGAAAGAACCTGGCGGACTATCTTAACCTGACATTCTGACCCCTTAGCTCGTGTAGCATTTGCTGAGTGATAAGTAGATAAAGACTATCGACACAGTGAAGTCATCTTTTCGTCTGTACGTTGTTTTTTTTTTATAAAATCTCTTTTATAACGATTTAGGGTTCCGCGATTTAATAAGGGACCTTTGTAGTTCGCCATGTTCGTCCGTTCGTCTGTCCGCAGCTTAGCCCAGAGACTCTTAGTACTAAAAAGCTGTATTTTGGCATGGATATACATATAGTCACGCCGAAGAGAAATTTGACAAAATCTTCAAAATAATTCTGTTTTAGAGTACCGCCTCTACACATAAAGTGGGGATATTTTTTTCCCTCGTCTACCACATGTTGTGGGGTGTCTTTGGATAGAAAATATTGCGGGTTTGTGGAAACGATCCGTTTGTGAAATATTAAGCTATACAGTGCAAATTTTTCTTATAATCGAGCGGTCCTCCTGTCATGTTTATTTTAGTATATCTGAAATAATTGCGTCAGTAGTATATTACAACGAAATTTAAAGGAAAACTATAACAACTAAGTAAGCTTTACAAGTTAAGGAGTAATATTCGACCAAATTACATTTGCTGTTGCAATGTCTCATAGAACATGTTTTTCAATAAAGTTTCTTCTGGGGATAAATTTATCCCAATTACAGAACGTTTCATAATGCGTGGTCCGACTCGCACTTAGCCAGTTTTTTTATCCTCATGATAATATTAGTACTCCATCCGTGTTGTTTGCCTATTCAATGCTAGTCGACGAACATCAATAAAGATGCGCAGTTCATTTAATCCCATCGAATCATTATTTTTTTAAAAGTCATTTAATGGGATTAAATTAACTGGAAGAGTGGTATTGATGAGTTTTTATGATAGATATAATATAAAAATTTTGATATTATTCCGCAAATATATTCGTGTAACGGTCGCGAATCATATTTTGTTCAAATTAAAGCCTGACACTGATCCGCAAATCGCAGAAAACATTAGAAACTTTTAATTTCACAGTCCCATGGTATTTTGGGGACATAGGTAAAATGTATTCCTGCGTCTTCTTACGCGTATAGTAAGTGTCGTTGTGGTTTATAATAAATAGTAATGTTGAAAGAACATTAGAAATAATACCATATTAGGTATCAATTAAGTGAGTGGAAACACAAACAAAACATAGTTTGCAATAATGCGATAACCGTAAATAATTACGTCAGTATTTTGCGCATTTTACATATGTACCTCAGAATGCAGCGGTACTTTACCGGACACAAAAATACCATTTCCATTATGTCAGTGTGGGTTAATTATACTTACAAACATTTTGCTGAATGACCTTTGTTTCGCTTCTTCCTTAAAGTGCAATTAATAATAATAATTTATCTTTATTTCAGACATACGTCCATACATTTTACAAAGATAGCGTTAGTAGGGTTGTTAGTAGTACACACAAAAAAAAGGTGTTAGTAATTTGTTAGTAAACAAAACAAGGTGCACAAAATAACTACTGACTATTTCCTATTTCTGTGCAGGTGTACACTTGCCTAGTACACAGTAAACGGACTGTTAATTTTGCACGCCAACGTTCTGAGGACAGTGTTGGTGTGGTGCTACCACGGACCCTGCTCATCATCGATGCAGTTCTTTATTATAGTTTTGCGACCATGTTGAAAAACAATCACGATGAACATCGATGCTGTCTGAAGCCTACTGATGGCAACATAAGTAAGAACCGCTCCGCAGGTGAATGAAATCTGCTCGTATGTGGCAATAAAGCCCTGTTTTATGGTTTACGGACATTTTCTATTTGTAATGCTCCCGCTGCATTGACACTGCCCTCTGTGCGGTAGGCCTGCACTCACGGGTGGATGTCACTTATCTTCGATATTTAACCGACTTCAAAATAAAGGAGGAGGTTTCTCAATTCGACCGTATACAGGATAATTTTTTAGCCAGTGCGCAAACTGTAACCATGAATTCAGCATATCAATATAGACCCCCCAGCGTAGAAAATTTTCGTCGGTTAAACAAAAAAAAATCAGCTGCTCCATACATTTTGACCCCGTAGGTATTGCATTTTTCTATGAAACAGCTGATTTTTTTTTGCATAACCGACGAAAATTTTCTACGCTGGGGGTCTAGAATGATATGCTGAATTCAGCGACCATATAACTTCTGGTCGCTGGCTGAATTCATGGTTACAGTTTGCGCACTGGATAAAAAATTATCCTGTATATATATTTTTTATTTTTTATGTTTGTTCATCGATAACTTCCTCGTTTATGAACCGATTTTGATGATTCTTTTTTTGTTGGAAAGGAGATATCCCAAGGGTGGTCCCATGATAAGGAAACCAGGATCTGATGATGGCATCCTAGAGAACTCGTATGGAACCTTCGAAAATTGTAGCGGCGACTAGTGCGTTTTTTATTTCTTTCATTAATTATCTTAAAGCACTACTATTTAATGAAGGACTTAAGTTGCTCTGATGATGAAGCCGAAAGACAGTCGAGGGAACTCTTCAATGACTTACAGCAATTACCCGGTGTTTGGACTTAATTCATTTCTATTGATGAGAACTTTGCACCCATCTGGGCTATAAGTGCCATTACAGGTCTGATGATGGAGACCATAGACAGTTGAGGGAATTCGTCAACGATTTACAGCAGTTCCCTATTGTTGGGCTTACTTTATACAGTTCAAAGTGCCAATTTTACCACTACTATTTACTTTGCGCTTTATGCACCAAAATATTTTTTAGTCTCTCAAATACTACAGTAAATAGGTTTTTTAACTAGCATTAATTTGTTTTGGTGCATAGAGCGCTTAACAGTTTATTTTGTAATGAAAGTTTAAAAAAGTGCTTAAAATATTAAAACTTCAACGAATTTGCCAAGTTTGATAAAAAAAAAATATACGACTTGCAATTTTTTTTTCTTACTATTTTAGAATAGATGTGAAGGTCGATACCTAAACTTCACATAAACGCAATAACATGACGTCATAAATACTTTGAATTTTCATCACTATGATAGGCGAAAAATGTTCTAAACTTTTCCCACCTCCTTTTATATTTGTTAATTTCCGACACCCACTGTGAATCTTAAGATTCTTAAGATCTTTGAGCATAAAGTACAAAGCTTGGGAATCCGACTCTCCGACTCGATGCCACTTGAGTTGGTGTGACTGAAGATGGCTCTCAAGGACAGTCCGTCCTTCGTAACCTCTCCACGAACAAACAGTATCAAGACTTTCGTTTGTCGTGGTTTACTACGCATATCAGGTTTATGTACCCATTGGAATACATTTTTGACATACCTATGCAGCTGGAATATCTGGAAATTTGTGCTTGGCTTCTATGAAATGTTAGGAAATGGTGGGCGTCACATTTTCACAAAGGTGACAATATGATTTTCCCAGTTAAGTATTAAGCGTTTTTTGTCTAACTAGCTGACCCTACAAACTCAGTCGTGTCCAGTTCTTATAAATCCCATAGAAAAAAACCGGTCAAGTGCGAGTCGGACTCGCGCACCGAGGGTTCCGTACAAACCTTCAGGTATTCACGGTTTATGCATAAGGTTTATGTTTATGAAAATAAATGTTTTTTTTTCAATTTTTATATTATTTGAGTTGACTGAATGAAAGGTAAATTGTGGTTTACGATTTATGACGTATTAAAAAAAACTACTTACTAGATCTCGTTCAAACCAATTTTCGGTGAAAGTTTACATAGTATATAACATATATTTTTTTAGTTTTATCATTCCCTTATTTTAGAAGTTACGGGGGGGGGGACACATTTTACCACTTTGGAAGTGTCTCTCACGCAAACTATTCAGTTTAGAAAAAAATGATATTAGAAACCTCAATATCATTTTTGAAGACCTATCCATAGATACTCCACACGTATGGGTTTGATGAAAAAAAATTCTAATCAAATATTAGTCGTCACACTGGCTGCCCACAAGATGACAAGACCGCATTTGTTTTTATTAGAATCGATATTTTTCTTAATTAAGTTAAGTAACATTTTTCTTAGACGACTACCTAACCTAATTAGTTTATCATCATCATTTCAGCCAAAAGACATTCACTGCTGGACACAGGCCTCCCCCAAGCACCGCCACTTCGACCTGCTCTGTGCTTCTCGCATCCAATGTATTCCTGCGGCCTTCACCAGGTCATCGGTCCATCTTGTGGGAGGCCTTACACCGCTACGTCTTCCAGTACGCGGTCGCCACTCCAGAACCTTCCGACCCCATCGGCCATCTGTTCTGCGAGCAATGTGCCCTGCCCACTGCCACTTAAGTTTGGAAATTTAAGTGTGTGTCGCCAGTGATGACATATGGCACTGAGACATGGTCGCTCACAATGGGCCTCATAAGAAGGCTAAAAGTCACCTAATTAGTTATCTTTTTTTTAATTAATTCCCGCCCTAGAGACGGAACCAATTACTATGAGTCTTTCTCATCTCTCTTTCGGTCGGCCCGCTACTCGAATCAAACTAATGCATCTTTTCGGGTATGAGAAATGAAAATACTTTATGTCGATCACAATTTCTACTTGAACCAGAAAACAGGCAGGAACGGGAATTCGAAGGCCTAGTTAAAAACGCCTGGAAGGGTCCACGAAGATGCCAGTGACGGCTGATATTCCGTTCTCACTGAAGCGCAAACTCATCAACATGTGAATCCTGCCCGTCCTAGCCTATGGAACTCCGGGTCACTCAACGAGTCGCAAAATTCCGTTATGGAGCTTTCTAGGTGTGAGAAGATAGGGCAGAATTCGGAACATCACGCTGTGTTCCAAAACGCCCATTGGATCTAGGATAGACGGCTACCAGGCTCAAATGGGATTAATTGGATCACATCGGCTAAATGCACCAAGAACGCTGGTAAAAAGTCTCCACACGATGGGTACCTGAAGATCGGCGTCGAATGACCAACTCAGAAAGCGATAGCGAAAAGACCATACCGCAATCATAGACTAAAAAAAACATCGACTATGAAGAAAATATTCCCATGAATCAAAAGGCTTCAAAAAATTAGAAATTCATTTAAGAACCAGATTACACGTTTTTACAACAAACTCCCAAGTCATGATAAAGAACTAAGCTTCAATAAATTTAAATCATTTATTAAACAAAAACTCTGTCAAAAAGGTTTGTATATAGTTAAAGGTTACTTGGATCACAAAAAGGCTTGGGACTAGTTAAGTTACTCCAATGTACCGCCAATCAACTAAATATTATGCTGTGTGATCGAATAATGTTGACATTTTATATTTATTGTTTTTTTATGACATCCAAAACAAATCATGTACCATGCAGGCTAGATAGAATACAAGACTCTATTTCATAACTGTCTAGCGGCTTTGAGTATTTTGTATATGGCCTACGCAAATGTCCTGCAGATCTGGTAGCATCTTGTGACGGGTCGTTAAGCTCCCTTAAATAGAGTTGAGGTACACGATGACTGATACATACACGCCACCTGTTGGGATAGGTCAGCTCAAAGCTGCAATGGCTCTTTCTTCAAGGGCTCTTCCAGACATTACCCTGCATTGTTAGGCTCACATAAATTTCTAATATGGATTTTAAAAGAGACTATGACCTCTAAGTTTGTTTCGGCGTTTCTTCTCAGGGAACAATCAGCTAGGTAATGCAGGCGCCATCTAGTTTAAATAAAAACATTGACCAAAAAATGTTGACGTGTAAAAGTGTCTTATAAGATCTGCACCCTAATTGCGAAACGCACAATTTATCACAATCCGAATGGGATTGAAGATTATTATTGAAATTATATTGTGAACTAGCTTCTGCCCGCGACTTCGTCCGCGTTAAATTTCGTGCTACCCCGACCCTTCCCGTCGCGTCGAATCGCCTACCCGTGCGTTTTTCCCATTTTTGCAACATTTTTCATTACTGCTCCGCTCCTCTTGGTTGTAGCGTGATGTTATATAGCCTATGTTACTCGCAGATAATTTAGCTTTCTAATAGTGAAAGAATTTTTAAAATCGGTCCAGTAAATTTTGAGTTTATCCGTTACAAACAAACAAACAAAAATACAAATTCCTCTTTATAATATTAGTGTAGATTAATGCAACCCTAGTAGGTACTTTCAAGTTAGTTTACTGTTAAAAAATTGTGCACAACGTGTCGTTAACAGTGGCCTAGTGTGAGTTTCTTTTAACCATCTCGACTATGCTATAAGTCAAGATGGTTGCCCTTTACCAATCCAAACCCAATCAGAGCGCCGAACGCGGTCGATACGTTAAATCGATACTAGGGCATCAGTACCACCCTGTTGCATACAACGAATAAAAGTATCATAATGAGATTATAAACATGGAAACTCGATTATCCGGCCTTCAGTTATACGGATTCTAAATTATCCGGACAACCAACCGCGATTAAATTACTTTATACCTTCAAGATGAATCCGTACATGTACGGACATGTCGGAACTGGCGTTACCCGTACGGGGCCCGCGCTGTCTCTGCGCCACGTGTTTTAGTTAGTTACCAATGGTATTTTACTCCGCTGTGTCGTGTCACCGCACGATCTCTGCCCCATGAGTTGCGTTTTGTTTTACATATTTAGTCTATTGTGTCGTGTCACGTCTGTAACTAAAAATGTCGAAGCGTAAGAGAGTGGTGTTATCGCTTAAAGATAAAATAAATATTATTGATTCATTAAAAAAAGGAGAAACCGGTCGTCAGTTAGCTAATAAGTACGGTGTAGGTAAATCCACGATAAGTGATATTAAGAAGAATACCGATTCCATTTTGAGTTATACTTGCAAATTAGATAGTGAAGACGGGACTAAACATCGAAAAGTGATGAAGAAACCGAAAAATGAACTTTTAGAAGAAGCCTTGTATTGCTGGTTTTTACAAAAACGATCAACTGGACAACCGATATCTGGTCCTTTGGTCTGTGAAAAAGCATTACAGTTTAATAAAAAAATTGGTGGCGATAAATCGTTTGTGGCGAGTAACGGGTGGTTGTACAGATTTAAATCTCGCTATGGAATTCGCAAATTCGAAGGTGAAAAAATGTCAGCTGCAGCAAATTACTTTATAGATGGTTTTAAGAAGAAATTGAATGAAAATGACTACGACTTGGATTTTGTTTATAATGCTGATGAAGCCGGATTAAACTGGAAATCATTACCGTCAAAATCTTTAGCTTCTCAGCGAGAGAATTCAGTTCCAGGATATGAATCTAGTAAAGAGCGAGTAACAATATTAGTTTGCGCTAACGCTACCGGGGCTCATAAAATTCCTTTGCTCCTCATCGGAAAATCCAAAAACCCGAGCTACATCAAAAATATCAGACTACCTTTAATTTACAAAAACCAAAAATGCGCATGGATGAACTCCGAAATATTCATTGACTGGTATGACAATACTTTCATCCCTAAAGTAAAAAAATATCAAAGCGAAATTGGCAAACAAGGAAATGTCCTACTTTTACTGGATAAAGCGCCAACCCATCCATCGGCTGAACTGTTAGAGAGAGAAAATGGAAAGATTAAAGTAACATTTTTGCCTCCTAATGTAACATCCCTGCTGCAACCAATGGATCAAAGTGTTATTGAAACATTAAAACTACTTTATAGAAAACAACTTTTACGTAGATTGTTATCTGTTGATGAAGATGACTTAGAAGACGTTTTGTCATTTTTCAAACAAATGAGTTTGAAAGAGTGTTGTTACATGGTGGTAGATGCGTGGGATTTGATTGCAAGAAAGACTTTAAGCAAAGCTTGGAACAGAGTACTAATGCGGGACAACGAAAATTCAATAACCAATACGAAAGATTCTATTTTGAAGGATATAAATGAGCTAATGTTAAATGTACAAATATACAAAGAATGTGATGCTGATGATATCAATAATTGGCTCACTTGTGACTATAGTGATCAAGGATTTCAGATTATGTCGGATGACGAAATTGTTGAAAACATATTGCAGGTAAAAGAAGAGCAAGAAAAGCCAGAAGTTGAAACGGAAGAAAACGTAGAAAATGATGCAGGACCATCTCATGCGGAAGCCTTTCAGGCCCTGGAAACAGGTCTCAAATGGTTCGAAAAACAAACAGAGTGTGATACTGTGAGTTTACTACAGTTGAAACGAATTCGTGATGTAGCAGCAATGAAGAGAAAAACTGGTTTACGTCAATGATAATGACAAATACTTCAACCCTTTCGAAATAGATATTTAAATTTCTTGATAGCTAAATATTTCAAACAAATTAAACTAGTACCTTCATATGTATGAAGGTAAGGTATTTCATGACTAATTGTAAGGTTGCAATTTAGTGATTTTAATATAATATATTAGCTCATAATTATTCCTAAATAAACATTGATTATAGTTAAAAAGCATTTTTGTTTTTTAAGTTTTTAATAATTACCTATCATTATGTATTAATTGTAGGTATTATGCAATAATATGCACAAAAACCACTTTTCTTTATACATTCAATTATCCAGACAACAATTAGTCCGGTTAATCGATCCGGTTTCTCTAAGATACGGTACCTAGAGTGTGTCAAATTTCATTAAAATCCTTTTAAAACGATACTAATGATTGAAATATTATACTATCGTGATTTCATGTAAGTCTAGTACTTACTTCTGCTCTCTTCCTTTTTGTAAGTTATTACACAGAAATTGTGCACGACACGTTGCCGTGTACAGAATACCGTCTTGTATGCATGCAACGTAGGTACAACGGAGATAAAAAGTATCCTAGGTCTACCCATGTGCCAAAGTTCATCTAAATCTTTTCATATTTTTAGTGTGAAGGCGAAACTAATAAACAAACAAACTGACATTCGCATTTATAATATAACTAACTTTTATCAGCAAAAGTATCCTATGTGTTCGGCAGGCCGAGATGAAGATGGCGGGACAAGCTTGTCTCCTGCGGAAAGAACTGGCCAGCCCTAACAAAAGACAGAGTTCTGGGGAAAAGGCAGAAGGAGGCCTTTGCCCTGTAGTGGGCCAATACTGGCTAGTTAGATTAGATGTGTTAATCCAGGTTGTAAACTTCTGTGTGCTGAATATCTTCGAAATCTGTTTGGTGGTTTTTGCGTGAAAGAGAAACAAACCTCCATACATCCTCACAAACTTCTTTATTTATTTAGTAAATGTATTAGGTATTTAAAATGAAAAAAAAAACTTAACACACTATGATTCGAAAGACATGTAGTGCCATCTATTATCAAAAGAGCGTTATTGTTGATTGCCTCGGGAACACTCCTTATTTTCGGGATAAAAAGTACCCTATGTTCGTTTCTGTACACCTGAGAACGTTTATATTTCAAACTTTCAGGATGATTGGTTCAGTGGTTTAGGCGTGAAAGGTAACAAATAAACTTACTTTCGCATTTGTAGAGTTAATAAGTGTTCTCTCAGTATTGAACCATACACAAAATATTTAATGGGACGAATGGAAATTAACAAATAAAATGGTCCTACGAGTGGGACCAATGGCATTACATGATGTTGATTTGCTGGCTACTTAATTACGGAAGGTACCCGTTTTGCTATCGTGCTGAGAGAATAATCATGATAATAATAATTTTTTTCACTCGCTGAAGGTCCTGAAATGCACATACCCAAACTAAGATACGAAATTATTTAATGAAAGTGTCATCTGTCAACTGTCAAAAAAATTGATTTGTTGTGTTGATTTTCAGGTTGCTGGTTGAAAAAACGCTAAATACAAATAGAAATGTGCAAAAACTAAACACAAATGAAACTAAACATATAATTTAAATTCGTTTATAACCATGGGGGACGCACCGAACTCTTTGGGTAAGTGTTATTTTAACAATGTCCTAATTGTTTAATACTTGGGAGTGGATGTGAATAATTACAAATTATGAATGTTTACAGAAGATCATGAAATGCTTAAAGCGCTATACGACTTTGAAGCAACATTGGCCAAAACCCTCAGCTTCACGGAAGGCGAGTTTTTCTTCCTTCAACAAAGTAACTCCAAACAGCGGAACTGGTGGCATGTTGTTAATAGAAAAGGTCAAGTAGGATTCGTACCGTCGAATTACGTCGCCGGAGTCAAGGTAACAGGCTAAATTAATTACCGTAATTATCACACTTTAAAATCCAGTTACTAAAGTCAGTGTATTGTTCATATTTGTAACAGGTTGAGCCAGAGTTTTATCTTGCCTTCCTGAATGATTGCTTGAAAAATATAAGTGACAGCGGTACAATGTCGCAGAAGCAAGATTTACTAGCCAAATTAAGTGAAAAGAAGAAACAAATTCAAATAAGTTTGAAGCCTCATGGGAAGAAGGCACCAGCTCCGAAACCCCCACCGAGACTGGACGACTGCACTCCACCTAATGGTGTGTCACCATGTTTTGATTTGCGACCTGTAATTTCACAGCAGCACATCTGTGAAGAGAGAGAATCTTCCCCATCACCTACTAAGCCTAATAATAATGTGCCTCAAGGTAAACATCTGAAAACAAATTACATGCATGAAACAAATTGTATGTATATATCATTTTTATTTCTAAACATGCTAATTAATGTTTCATGGTATGTTCTACTGTTTATGGCTGATTTAGAGGCTTGGTTCTTGTGGCAGTCTACTGCTGGTGGAAGTTTCTGTTTGAATTCATTATATTCATCTAGGAAGTTAAAAAGCAAAAACTGTTTATTTCCAGTTACAACAGAGGAGGAAGAAGTTAAGAAGAAACCAACGGTTGCCAAGACATCGGCCAATCAAGTGTCTTCAGACACGGATAACCAAGACGACAGCCAGGATAGCAGTGAGAGCATCAAACCAAATGCCATTTATGAAATAGTGCAGGCAGTGCGGAAAGAAACCCAGCTCAGCCATGATATGTCCAAAGTAGCTGTGGAAACTGTTCTAATTTCACTGAGAGTGAGTTTCTAAAATTTAGTTTTATAATCATGATAACTCTAAAAAAGTCTGTCTAATACTTACATCCTAATTATTTCTAAACAACATTCAAAACAGGTAGTGTTTTAAATATCTACAGTTGATCTGTAGAGAAATTTTAAGGCAGCAGGGAAACCTGGCCACATGTAAATTTCACGATATTTTGCATTTAAATGTGTTTTTGACACTGAAATAAGGGTAGATGCACTCAGTGAGTTTTTCTCATGCTTTTACAACTTGCAAATGAAAATTTTGCAACACGAATAGGCTTATTTATTTATTAAATTGGGCACTTTTGCAGAAACAAAGAATTTGACACTATCGATTTAAAAACACTATAATAAAAAAAAAAAACATAAATCAGTTTATTGCTCAACGTTTTAGTATTGGCATTTTAGTTTTATGTAGGCCATTAATAGGGACCTCTATCCCTATTAATGGAGGAATCCCTCCTGTAGCCCCAATAATGGCCTTTATTCGGTCTGGCATTGGTTTTGATGGATGTTTCTGACATCAACTAACAATATGATTTCCCAAGCAGTCAGTGCTGCTTTCGAAGTTGGTTAAGAGTTTCTGGCGGGTTGGAGGTGGACTTTATCTCTCTTTTGAGCATGTCCCAGATATGTTCAATTGGGTTTAATTCCAAAGTACAAGTTGGCCACTGAGATTTTTGAATACCAACTTTTTGAAGGTATTCTTCAACACAATGTGCAACGTTTGGGGGTATGCATTAGGAGGAATTGGTCATGCACAATGTATCCTGAATATACCAAACAATGTTCCTTGAAGACTCCTTCGATGTATCGGGCTACAGTTACAACAAACCATTATAGAGCCGCTATGGATATTCTCAGTTCGGTGGTAATGGAAAGAAATCTCTCTCCTTTTCTCCACACTCCATCAGAACCACTCAACACACTTGACACACCAACAGCAGTCGACCCTATTGCTTGTGGGCAAGCTGCCGTGTTCACGTGCGAATTGAAGTCTAACTACTTGATGATGTCAGAGGAGTTCTGGACCGCATGCTGGTCTTTTAAATTCATGTCCTCCATTTGTTTGTGAAATAAGCGCTTGGCCAAGATTCCATGCTGCTGAGTGTACATACCTTTTTAGGCCAAATGCTACCTGCTAGGATCCTAACATACTACATTAGCTACCTTACTTTGCCAATATTTGATTTTCTAACTGAAGGTATGCACAAATTTTCACATTTCAGGAGTTCTTACCTGGTGGGGCAGCTCGTTCAATCATTGATGCACTTCTCCGCGAAGCAAATAGCAACATAACATGTCCTAAGAACGCCATCGACGCAGCCCCAGATGCATTGCGTATGATGACCGCACTGAACGCGTTGTCTAAGGCAGCTAACGACGCACAGCAGAGAGGCTGGGCGTTACATGATGATGCGCACGATATACAGACGCAGCTACTTGAACTGATCTCAGTCATGGTATGATACTCATCATATGTTATCATCATTCTCTAGCCTATGTCAGTTTATTTGGGGTCGACGCAACATGTCTTTTTCTTCCATGCTTCCCTATATGTCGTCATTTCAGTAGTAATCCCCTTTCTGGGCATATCATCTTTCTCACAGTCCATTCAATGTTTCTTTGGACTTCCCCTATTCTAATTAATTACCAGCAATCAAAATCAAAAGTCATTTATTCAAATTAGGCTGAGGATCAGCACTTTTCAAACGTGAAAATTACAAAAGACAGTCCCCCAAAACGCCCACCCGTCGCGCACTTCCTAGTGCTTTAGCTGGGAAGAAGAAGTGGCCAACAAACTCCCCAGCAGCACAGCTGTCTGGATAATAATCCCACAAAGTATCTGTGGTTAGTAAATTAAATGTTTTAAAAACGAATTGTTGATACTTAAGCACTACAAAAGGTTTTGAAATGAATGTTCTTGATTCTAATAATAAATCGGAACTTTCTAACAGTCACGGGTTTAAAGAATGTCTGTAGGGGAAGTCAGCTCAAAGCGGCCATAGAAGGCAAAGCGGCCACGATTCATTTTTCGGATATTTGAAGTGAAAGCGCGATGTTGCCATTTTGCACGATTAGTATACCTCCCGCCCCGTGCCGATCAGTCATTCGGTAGCGGTGGGATCGAGCGGGTGGCGCTTAGTGACGAAAAATACGTTTTCGCGTCATTTGTTAAAATAATACAAGGTAAGTTTGACCTGTTTTGGTCAAACCTGTTTAAGTTTAAATGCTTGCATTACACGTGTATTGTTGCTTGTCTATTTGGCTTTGTTTCTTTAGTATTAGCTCCAAAATTTGATAAATAATGTGGGAGTAGTTAATTTTTATAACAAAATGGGTGATAAAGGCAAAGCGGCTTGGGCAAAGTGGCCAGGTGACCGCTTTGCCCTTATTAAAATATTATGATTCGATTGATAATGCTCAATTATTTTGTTTAGATGGTCAACAATTAGAGACTGGGGTACAAACATCTTCTAACAAACCTCCAAGAGTTTCAACAAAACTGGGCAAAAAGCAAGTGGTTCACATTGCCAGTACCGAGCGAGGAAGAACAACGACAGTTATTTGCTGTTGTAATGCTGCGGGTTCCTTTATACCACCTTTAATGATTTTTTGCAAGGAAAAGAATGGCACCGAACCTTCTGGATGGAGCGCCTCCGGGCACCCAAGCCACTGTCAGTGATAATGGGTGGACCAATGGCGCTGTGTTCTTGGAGTGGCTTCGTTTTTTTATAGATACAGTGCGTCCGACAGCAGAGAAAAAAGTACTGCTTGTCATGGACAATCACGAGTCACATAAGTTCTTGCCAGCTCTAGAACTCGCCTCCAAGAATAATGTCATATTTTGGGCGAAGCGTGGCAACATTCCAAAAAATCACGTGGGTCGGATAATCAATCAAAAAGATGTGGCTGGTTTGTTTGGAACTGCCTATTTGCAAGCGGCAACAACCCAGAACGCTGTAAGTGGCTTCGAAAAAATGGGCTTGTGGCCTCCAAATAGCTTTATTTTTGATGATGCTGATTTTTTACCAGCAACGACCATGGAGAATCTGCCTTGTATAGAAAACCCGACGCAATCTGGTAATCAACAGCAAAGACAGACATTGCCAGTAGATGAAGATCCTTCGAGAACACCGCCTCCTACGATTATTGATAACCCGACGCAATCTGATAATCAACAGCAAAGACAGACATTGCCAGTAGACGAAGATCCCTCGAGAACACCGTCTCCTTCAATTATTGATCAATTAAAATAGATGGAAATTATTCGAATGTATTATCTTATTCGGTTATCGAACAATTCTTGAATAATGAGCAATCTACAATGGTAAATGTCTCTGAAAATCCACCAGCTGAAAGACCTATTACTCCTATTTTTGATGCCCTAATACTCAATTCCGTCCGAGCAGTTACTCCTAATGCTACTATGAATACAGGTTGTTTAATAATAATAAATAATGTTTTTAATATTTTTTTTGGATTTTTATTTTTTCTAGCACGATATATTTCAATAAAAAATAAACATTTCCGAAGAATTTTTGGGGTGGCCTCTATGCCCTTACCACTATGGCCGCTTTGGGCGACCCCTCGGGCAAAGCGGTTTTTTGACATGTTTTTGTAATCTACAAATTTAAGGCTTATATTTAAATTTGCGCGAAATTTAAATGGCAAATTACAAAAATTAAAT
Organism: Aporophyla nigra; assembly: GCA_947507805.1. Classification (NCBI taxonomy): domain Eukaryota; kingdom Metazoa; phylum Arthropoda; class Insecta; order Lepidoptera; family Noctuidae; genus Aporophyla; species Aporophyla nigra. The sequence goes on along the minus strand of OX382298.1, from coordinate 10,002,001 downwards.
AAATTCTCTACCTATTAGTATAAAATTATTTTTAAAAATGTATCGTTTTATAGGTTTTTTCTTAATTTAAAGTTAAGGTGGCCGCTTTGAGCTGACCTCCCCTATAGTTTGAGGTTTTGGATAAGTGTTGAATACTTTTTTCTGTCTAACCACATTGATCTAAAAAACAGTAGACGCTTGAAATAAAATGACATTTCACCTTTCAAGTTCTATATTTGTACACTTAATTATACAATTTTCTTATGTTACAGTCGAATGCTGACGTGAACATCTCGCAGCATGTGCTGAGTAGCCACAAGTACGCGTACGTGACGACCCTTGTGCAGTACTACCAGATGGAAACTAGATGGCCCCTGCGACAACTACTGCTGCAGGTAATTTTTATGCTCCTTTGTAACTTATAGAATGCTCATTTAACTAAACAAGCAATTACCAATGAGAAGCTTCTTCTTAGCGGGTCGGCAGCAATCTAAATACAGTCAGCCCAGAATTGAGCTACGAACTTGGCACTATCAGCAACGTCCATCAACTCATGTACCATGCAGACAATAGGACACGCTTCATATTTTATAAAGTTTTGTTTGTTGATACACATTTACACTCCAGGGCGGCGTCATCTGTGAATTTCAACTTGAGCAGGTTTCCTTGTTTCGGCTAACAAAACGTGTTTGCAAGGTAGATGTGAGTGGAAACGCTGGGATGGGACGACCTAGGAGAATATACTATACTGATCTTATTGGTGATGTTCCTCAGAAAGGTCAGGTGCGTAGCACTCGTAACCGGCGTGCGTATATGACCAGATTTATGAATGAAAACGACGCAAAAGGAGTACCTATGTAAAGATCGTAGCACGTGGCATTCTGTAGTTTCTGCCTACCCGCACGAGAAAAACGAGTGACGTAATGTTACACACATTACGTCACTCGTTAAGTCACTTGTAGGCTTATAATGCTAACTCTAATGCTGCTTACCATTCGAAACATTGCTCATTATCTCGCTTTTTAAGTCCCTTTGAAGCTTAGTTTCCAAAAATTTCGTAAGGCACATGTCTGCTGCTCATTGGACACGAATTTGTATGGCACAAAAACAATGGCCGTTAGAATTGAGTGAGCATAATGTTTATGATAGCGGTCTTCCGATGACGTTGCGTATATCACGTATATAATATCCCAGCAAGTTCTCATCAATTTCGGACGTCGGAACTTTTTATCCGAGAGGTAGCATTGCATTTTAGGTAGTGATTTTACGCCGTTCGATTGCCATCTTTTTCAATAGATCTCAAATGACCAATAAGTAAACCATGCTTTAGAAGACGCACCCGTAATGCGTGTTGGATTAAAAGGTAGCGGAGGTGGTAAAAATGATAAAAAAAAGTAATAGTACGCCGGCTGAAACTATTTTCATAAATAGTTGACATCAAATCGTCGTCGACAAAAAATCGTCACCTGCTCATATGCACGAGTTGTCAAAAATCTTTCATAACAAGTATTGTGCGTGGTTTGAATGTATGAATGTCGTGAATGAATGTATTTAATTAAGATTTTTATAATATTTTTTATACGATTCAAAATCATGCTAGAAACACGTCCAAAGCAACCAGCTGTCTTTCGTCTCAAAATGAGTCAGATATATTGTAACTTTATTACAGGCGTTCGGCGTAATGTGCGGTTTGGAGCGCACGGCACTCGCGACCCTCGCGCTGTCGGCCCTCCCGGCGGAGATAGCGCGAGACATGCGCGACAACCCGCGGGCTGTGAGCCGACTGTCGCACTCTGCGCTACTGCTGTCTATGGTACTGTCCATGGGCGACAAGCTGCCCATTACGCATTTTGGTTAGTATTCAACTCCATATTTTTTTTTTTAGCTGTCACGTTGATCTAGTATTATTTTACACGCTTTATATTAGCTTCACTTGTATGTTTGTATATTTGTATGTTTGTTTGTAACCGACTCCTTATAGTGCGATTTTGACGCACTTTAAACGACCAGATTTCATTCAAA